>OV743721.1:25405493-25533136 GCA_928272305.1 Volucella inflata
AAAAGGTCTGATCCAGGATAGATTAACGGTGCCGTCAATCTTCACGTCGCTCGAACAGCTGCGGACAGGCGATTCACTACGACAGAGGACGTCGCACACGGCAGTGCGGAGCGTCTCCGGTTTAGTAGGGCGGTAGGGGAGTCGCGACATGAGGAATGTTGCTCGACAGCACCAACAATTTTGGTGGCTTGCAGAAGAAGGGGAAGCTCCATCATCGATCTCCTCCAGTGCAGGGTAGCTCCATTAGGGAGCAGAGCGGGTCTGCCTATTATTTAGTCATGGCCGGCTTACATAGATTTAGGTAGGATTAAGGTAGATTTAAGAACAAAATTATAAATATAAAAACACAAAAAAAAAAAAAATAAAAAAAAAAAAAATACTCGTAAATAAATAAAAAAAATATTAAAATAAAAAAATAATAAAAATTAAAAAAAATATATAAAAAAAAAATAAAAAATAAAAAAAAACTTTGAGATGGGTACCTTTCTAGTGATTTTTCTCAAACAAAAAAACTGATACTTATACAATATAATAAGGTAGATTAAGTAGGCTTAGTAGGTTAATTAGATTTAGATTTATATTTAGGTATTTTTAAGTTTTATAATAAGATTAAATAACAAAAAAGTAGTCCGTATACTAAGTTTATTTTTAAAATAAAATAAATTTTCTTAGTTTTAGCTTTAATTAATGTAAAAATTAAAATATGGTGTAAGGATCGTCGAAAGACATTTAGACTAAGAATTATGTTTAACCTAGAGTGCCCGCATGGGGCCAGTAAGTTACAATAAGATAGTTTTCTAAGTTAATTAAGCTAATTTTTAAGCGTGTTTTTGTATAGCGTGTAAGAGTTATTGAATTTTTCATTTTTTTTTCATTTTTAATGCATTTTTATTAAATTTAAATTCAGAAATTCTTACAAGCTATACAACAAAACGCTTAAAAATTAGCTTAAATAACTTAGAAAACTATCTTATTCTAACTTACTGGCCCCATGCGGACACTCTAAGTTAAACATAATTCTTAATCTATATGTCTTTCGACGTTCCTTACAGTACTCTTTTTATTATTGCATTAATTTAAAAACTAAAACTAAGAAAATAAATTGTATTAAGCAAAAAACTTAGTAAATGGACATTTTGTTTGTTTTTCTCTTAATATAAAACGTGCAGACTACTTAAAAAAAAAAATAAATCTTAAGCCTACTTAACCTACTTAAGCTAACTTATTGTATTGTTTAAGTACTATTTTTTTTTTTTTTTGTGTAGATTACCACTTTTATTAGAAAATGTTACCCATCTCTTTTGGTTTTTTAATTTTTTTTTTTTTTTTATTTATTTTTTTTTGTTTTCAGTTTTTATAATTCTTTTTTTTCTTTTTTCTTTTTTTATTTTTTTTTTGTTTTTATAATTTTTGTTCTTAAATCTACCTTAATCCTACCTAAATCTATGTAAGCCGGCCATGACTAAATAATAGGCAGACCCGCTCTGCTTCCTAACGAAGCTATCTAGTATTGGAGAGATTCGACAAAGGAGCTTCCCCTTCTTCTGCAAGCCACCAAAATTGTTGGTGCTGCCGAGCAACATCCCTCATGTCGCGACTCCCTACCGCCCTACTAAACCGGAGACGCTCCGTACTGCCGTGTGCGACGTCTCTGTCGTAGTTGAATCGCCTGTCCGCAGCTGTTCGAGCGACGTGGAAGATTGACGGCACCGTTAATCTATCCTGGATCAGACCTTTTTTGTCGAGGTAGAGGAACGCTTCTGGAGGAATAAAGCCGTCAAAGCGAGCTCTCTCGTGATCATATAATTGGGGTAGTAAGCCCCAGAGATCAGGTTGTTCCGACGAGGTCATTGCTCTTGCAATGTGCCTTCGAATCAACTTAATAACAAAATGTCCACTCGTATTAGGTTCGCCCTATTGTACAAGACTTCATTAGGATAGAATTTTATGTACTCAGACTCTGGTGTTCTGTACAAGCGAAGACAAGCCCTAAGACAAGCAATCTCAAACACCCGAATCTTTTCCAAAAGACTTGCTCTCACGGTGAACCACACGGGACAACCCAAATGTAAGCATAGGCCGAATAAGGGCCATGCAGCAGATCACCTTTACACTCGCATCGAGTTGTCTGCTACAAAACAGTCTCTTTGTAAGGGCAAAAGCACCTCTGGCTCTGGCCAGAGCAACATCTATATATTTGTTAAAATACAGATATTGATGTAGCCAGATCCCAGGTATCTGGACTACATTTCGACAAACAAGTGGCTGCCCGTGTTGTCCCACGATCTGAAACTTTCGCCAATTCTTTCTGGTATCCGCAGAGGCCCCAGACAAAGGCGTCCTAAACAGAATGGTTTCCGACTTCTGAAAGTTTATCTTCAACTTCCAGTCGTCGCAATATTGTTTAATTTTATAGAAGTCACCTTGCAAAAGAATGTTTATAACCTCAATCTTTGGACCTGATCTGTACGCGATTAAGTCGTCTGCGTACGCTATGGCATGGTGATGTGAACCTATCAGATCGCTTGTGTAAATGTTGAAAAGGATTGGCGAATTGACCGCACCTTGTTGCAGACCGTTTTTAATGTTGAATGTACCAGTAGAAGTCACATCGCCATTTTTCACGATGAACTGTCTATCTGTGAGCATATTGAAAAGAATATACAGCTGTGGTTTACTAATGCCCAGTCTGTCCAACTTGTAGAAGAGTCCCTCTACCCATACGGTATCGAAAGCCTTCTCCAAGGCAATCAGGCAGGCACCCGTGCACTGTTTCTTGGCTTTGTTCCTTGGACCATCAGAAACCAGCTAAGACGCGGTATGAATAACATCATGCCCCGCCTTGAAACCGAATTGATTATCCGGAACTATATTCCTGTCCTCAACCCACTTTGTCAGGACTCTATTGACAACTTTTTCGAAATCCTTACTGATATTTGGAAGGAGACTGATCGACCGGAGATTCGCCGGATTGGAGGTGTCTTTATCCCTTTTGGGGATGGGATGTACCACCGCCATTTTCCAATGCGCTGGATAATGTGCATTATTCATTGGCATTGTTAAACAGGGTGGTATAAATGGTCCACCGCTTCTAGTGGGAGATGTCGAAGCACAATGTTCGGTATTTCATCGGTTCCCACTGATATCTTATTTCTAATTGTGTCGAAGATCGTTTGAAGCTCTTCCTTCGAAATGAACGGGGTTTGTTCCCTTTCATTGGCGATGACATTATTTGCCATATTCTCGTCACTGAACTGGGTGAAACCCGAGTTCTCGATTCGCCAGTTCACTATTTCATTTCGAAGGTAGAAATTGTGCACAAGGACTCGATTTTCCAGGTCGTGGTTGGGACCAATGATTTCATTTGTCTTGTACACTTCCTGGAAAGTCGCTCCTATAGCCTCGACCTTCTCCTGCGGATCTTCGATCACAAAGAAGTTGTCATCATCAACGGCTTCATTTGGATCTATGCCTGCTGTTGAGAGTATGCGTTCGTTGTCAGTCGTTCGGGCGATTTTTAGACATGAAAGGTCGTTTTGATCTTTCCTCCTAAATATTTTATTTATTTGCGGGAACATATTCGGGTTGCTGGTGTTTACAGCCTGAATTTTGTTGTTCCAATACAAACATACAGAAGCTCTGTAATTTTCTTTTATTAATGTTTGGAGGTTTTTGATCGACGACTTTAATGTCAAAATCTCCGGGTTGTGTCTGTCAGTAAACTGTCTGTACAAGGTCTTCGCTCTTGAGAGTAGTCTACTTTTATGTCGGTGCAGTGCGTCTATAGTTGAATTGCGGAACAAGTCTTCGTTGTCAGTGTATTGATACCGAGGTATCGTTTTGTCCATAGTCCGTTTAATTGATTCGTCCATTAGTTTTAGATACCTGTCAATCTCCTCGTTTGACAGATTTCTGTTGGACGGTGGGTAGAGCGAATTCAAGAAGAGTGCTCTAGTCAGTGTCCTGGAGAAGTGTGTCCAACGCAGTCTACTATAGTTGTAGGAATGCCTTTGAACATACTCATCCAATTCCGCATTTTCGTTCGGAACGGTTATTTCGGTACTAAGACCGCAATGGTCACTGTCATACACAAAGGTGCGAAGACAGTTTACGGTTTGTTGGTTCGTACCTGTCAGCTGTATTCGTGTGTCAAACAGCAGGAGATCCAAATAGGAGCCGTGTCTAGGAAACGACGGACTATCCGTCGCCTTAAGGCCGAGTCGGTACATCACACTGTGCTGACCCCACCAATTGAATAGCAGGTTCCCTCTAGTGTTTGGTGTATTATTTCCCCAATCGTTATGTTTGGCGTTGAAATCTCCGCCGATAATAAAATAGTTTTCCTTCAATTCCAGTCTCAGAAATCGAAAAAATGTCTCGAGCTCTGAGATGAATTGGGTGGATTGAGTAGCCTTAGATGCATAAACTGACACCATGTATAACCGCTTTCCACTACGGAGAGGGATATACATGATGCATGCTTCTAGCACCTGAAACCTGCGTACTTCACGACTGTATATTCTTTTAAAACGTATACCTGTTCTTACGAAGATTGCAACGCCTCCTCCTTGTATGGAGTTGGGTCGATTTCTTCGCATGATTTTATACCTTCTGTGCCTCATTTTGTGTCTTTTGGTTAGCTTAGTTTCGCTAACCAAAAGCACATCAGGGGCTTGGTCTTTAAGCAACTTAAAAAGTGTGGATCTTCGCTCAATCCTAATCAGTGAATTAACATTCACTGCAAGGACCTTCAGGGTTTGCTCCGCCATGTACGTACCCATTACGACTGCAGGTGCGTTAGGCTCGGCAGCAGCGCGTATATTTGATCTACCCGCGTAGCTTGCTCGTTAATTTGACGTTGCAGCTGAGCCATTTGCCCCTGGATAGAGAGCAAGATGGCTAGCATGTCATTTGCCGGTTCCGGTGCTCTAGGCACTGGGGCCTGAGAAGCAACCTTCGCTTGCTGTGCCGTATTTCCCCTACCTGCCGCCATTTGGGCGTAGGTAACCTGGGGAGTAACGGCTGGTGTTTGTGGTAGAACAGGTGGACGCTTAACTTCCACCTTTTGCTGTCGAGCCAGATTTACTCTTTTTATGTATTGGAACTAAGGACAACCCCGATAGTTTGCGGTGTGTCCCGTGTTCTTACATAAAACTTGAGAGTTGGCTTTTTTCTGACGCTCCATCCCTACCTAGAGCGCATTCTTCCGACTTGTGGTTCTTACCGCACTTAACGCATCGAGGCTGCATTTCGCAGTTCGACGCGGCGTGCCCGAACCTTTGGCAACGAACACATTGCAAAATGTTTTCGTGCCTTTTTACTTTTTCCCAGTTAACCACCTGGTAGTCTAGGACATTGATACTCCTTAGACTATCCAGACGGCTTTCGGGACTGAGCTGCACCAGGAAGAACGGTAGCTTCCGTTTCTCCCTTTTGGCTCTGGCTGTTACAAATGGCTTAACCCCCACGAATTTGAGACCGTCGCACTCTTTCTCTTTGAGCAGTGCGAGGAGCTCCTCCGGACTAGTAGACGGTTCTAACCCCCTCAGCAGCATAGTTTGCAGCTTTTCCCCCTTCGGGGTGAAGGAGAAGAACTCCGTCGTCGAATCCCTTAACAAATTCTTTATTTTGTGGTAGCGCTCCACTGTATTACAAACTAAGCCTCTTAATGAAAAAATGTGAGCCTATGGCCGACTTACACAGTTCTATTGTGTCCTTGAGTTCCATCCTAAATGTATTTATAGGAGGAACCCTTTGTTTTTGCTGTTGTTTCTGCTGCTGTGGTTGTTGTTGTTCCTGCTGCTGCTGTTGTTGCTGATGCTGTTTTTGTTGCGATTGGTGTTGTTTTTGTTGCTTTTGTTTCTGCTGCTGCTGTTGTGGTTTCTGCTGCTGATGTTGTTGTTGTTGCTTTTTGTTTGCTTTTATGTGTTTTGTTGTCTCTGGATTGGGCTGATGTGTTTTGTTTTGATTTTTTTGTTGTTCCCGTTGTTTTATCTGTTCGACTTCTTGCTGCTGCTGTTGAGCAGGCTGACTTTCTCTTTCCCTTCTTGCCATTTGTTTTGCTTTAATGGCAAGAACTCTCCGCTGCAGCTCTTTAATGCTGTTGATGAGTGCACTCACTTCATCCTCTTCGTCATCAGACTCAGAGGCCGCAAGCGAAGCGAATAAATTGTCGCCTCCCATATAGTGGCCTTCTCCACCGTCGGATACATATTGAATAGCTGCCCTTGCCGATGTTGTTGGCACCTCTTCCCCTGGTCTGCCGGGCAGCTTTCAGCAGACGTAGAAAGGGAAGGGCGCTTTACAAGGTTAGGAGTTGGCCTTAGCTTCCTCCTCCTTTTGGTAATTATTTTCGGATTATGGGCCGAAATTGCTGACTGGTCATCAGACGACATCACGTCATCCGCTGGTCCCGCTATTGGCATAGCGGACCGCTCCGTCTCACTCATCGTCTGAGTTCAATTCACTCTCGTGTTTAATGTAATTTTTATTTTTAAAAATAAAAAAAGTCACTAAATTTTTCGGGAATCGAACCCACGACTCCCGCTTTATCGGCTAATTCCACTACCACCGGGCTACCGATACACTTGCAAAAAGAGTTCTTAATGTTCGTTTTACGAAAGCTGATACTATTTTATTTAACTTTGAAAGCCGAAACACGTTTATTCCTCACGGAGGTCTATGAACGACTGAGTTATTGAATTGAGTTGAATAAAAATGCATATTAAATGAAAAAAAAAATGAATGAGCTCATTGGACTATGGTAGTGGTGGTGAACCGATAAAGCAGGGGTCGTGGGTTCGATTCCCAAAAAATAAAATCAGTTTTTTTTTTAATTTTTATAACTTAAAAAAAAAAATAATAATAAATTAAAGACAAAAGAACGTGATCGTACGATGAGCGGGAGTGAACGGTCCGCTATTCTTATAGCGGGATCATCATGTGGGATGTTGTCATCCGATGATCAGGCCGTAAGGCCACTAAAAATCACAGCAACAACAGCAGCTACAACAAAGAGGAGGAGAAAGCTAAGGCCAACTCCAAACCTCGTAAAGCGCCCTTCCCTTTATACTTCTACCGAAAAGCTGCCTGGTAAAGTAACGGAAGAGGCGACAACAACTTCGACACGGGCAGCAGCTGAGTCAGACGACGACGTTTACCCATACGTGTCTGATGGTGGGGAAGGCCACTATATGGGTGGAGAAAATGCCTTCGCATCTCTGGCGGCTTCCGAGTCAGAGGATGAAGAGGAGGAAGTTCAAGCTCTTAACGACAGCATCAAAGAGCTACAAGAAAGAGTGCAGTCGATTAAAGCCAAACAGATGGCACGAAGAGAGAAAGAGCAACATGAACAGCTCTTGACCTCGCAATTAAAATCAAAAACAAGCGAGAATAAACAACAAAAACAACAGAGTCATACTCTACAACAACAAAAAATACGAAAAGCAGAACAAGCACAGTCAAAACAAAAAAATCAACGTCACCAGAATATACAGCAACAACAGCAGCAGCCGAAACAAAAACAACAACAACAGCAGCTTCAGAAACAAAAGCAGCAAAAACAACAGCAGCAGCAGCAACAACAACAACAAAAACATCAACAGCAGCAGCAGCAGCAGCAGCAGCAACAACAACAACAGCAGCAGAAGCAGAAACAAAGGGTTCCACACATCAACACATACAAGATGGAACTCAAAGCGACAATTGATCTGTATAAGTCGGCCATAGGCTCCAATTTTTTCATTAAGAGGCTTAGTGTAGATAGGCATATGATCCACTTCACCCCGAAGGGGGAAAAGCTGCAAACTAAGCTGCTGAGGGGGTTAGAACTATTAATCCGGAGGAGCTCCTTGCACTGCTCAAAGAGAAAGAGTGCGACGGTCTAAAATTCGTGGGGGTCAAGCCCTTCACCACAGCCAGAGCCAAAAGGGAGAAACGGAAGCTACCGTCCTTCCTGGTGCAGCTCAGTCCCGAAAGCCGTCTGGATAGTTTAAGGAGTATCAATGTCCTAGACTACCAGGTGGTTCACTGGGAGAAAGTAAAAAGGCACGAAAACATTTTGCAATGTGTTCGCTCTCAAAGGTTCGGGCACGCCGCGTCGAACTGCGAAATGCAGCCTCGATGCGTTAAGTGCGGTAAGAACCACAAGTCTGAAGAATGCGCTCTAGGTAGGGACGGAGCGTCAGAAAAAAGCCAACTCTCTTGTGTTTTATGTAAGAACACGGGACACACCGCAAACTATCGGGGTTGTCCTAAGTTCCAATACATAAAAAGAGTAGATCTGGCTCGACAGCAAAAGGTGGAAGTTAAGCGTCCACCTTTTCTACCCAGGTTATCTACGCCCAAATGGCGGCAGGTAGGGGAAATACGGCACAGCAAGGGAAGGTTGCTTCTCAGGCCCCAGCGCATAGAGCACCGTAACCGGCAAATGACATGCTAGCTATCTTGCTCTCTATCCATGGCAGATGGCTCAGCTGCAACGTCAAATTACCGAGCAAGCCACGCGGGTAGATCAAATATACGCGCTGCTACCGAGCCTAACGCACCTTCAGTCGTAATGGGTACGTACATGGCGGAGCAAACCCTGAAGGTCCTTGCAGTGAATGTTAATTCACTGATTAGGATTGAGCGAAGAGCCACACTTTTTAAGTTGCTTGAAGACCAAGCCCCTGATGTGCTTTCGGTTAGCGAAACTAAGCTAAACAAAAGGCACAAAATGAGGCACAAAAGGTATAAAATCATGCGAAGAAATCCACCCAACTCCATACAAAGAGGAGGCGTTGCAATCTTCGTAAGAAAGGGTATACGTTTTAAAAGAATATACAGTCGTGAAGTACGTAGGTTTCAGGTGCTAGAAGCATGCATCATGTATATCCCTCTCCGTAGTGGAAAGCGGTTATACATGGTGTCAGTTTATGCATCTAAGGCTACTCAATCCACCCTATTCATCTCAGAGCTCGAGACACTTTTTTCGATTTCTGAGACTGGAATTGGAGGAAAACTTTTTTATTATCGGCGGAGATTTCAACGCCAAACATAACGATTGGGGAAATAATACACCAAACACTAGAGGGAACCTGCTATTCAATTGGTGGGGTCAGCACAGTGTGATGTACCGACTCGGCCTAAAGGCGACGGATAGTCCGTCGTTTCCTAGACACGGCTCCTATTTGGATCTCCTGCTGTTTGACACACGAATGCAACTGACAGGTACGAACCAACAAACTGTAAACTGTCTTCGCACCTTTGTGTATGACAGTGACCATTGCGGTCTTAGTACCGAAATAACCATTCCGAACGAAAATGCGGAATTGGATGAGTATGTTCAGAGGCATTCCTACAACTATAGTAGAGTGCGTTGGACACACTTCTCCAGGACATTGACTAGAGCACTCTCCTCGAATTCGCAAACGAGGAGATTGGCAGGTATCTAAAACTAATGGATGAGACAATTAAACGAACAATGGACAAAACGATACCTCGGTATCAATACACCGACAACGAAGACTTGTTCCGCAATTCAACTATAGACGCACTGCACCGACATAAAAGTAGACTACTCTCAAGACTGAAGACCTTGTACAGACAGTTTACTGACAGACACAACCCGGAGATTTTAACATTAAAGTCGTCGATCAAAAACCTCCAAACATTAATAAAAGAAAATTACAGGGCTTCTGTAAGTTTGTATTGGAACAACAAAATTCAGGCTGTAAACACCAGCAACCCGAATATGTTCCCGCAAATAAATAAAATATTTCGGAGGAAAGATCAAAACGACCTTTCATGGCTAAAAATCGCCCGAACGACTGACAACGAACGCATACTCTCAACAGCAGGCATAGATCCAAATGAAGCCGTTGATGATGACAACTTCTTTGTGATCGAAGATCCGCAGGAGAAGGTCGAGGCTATAGGAGCGACTTTCCAGGAAGTGTACAAGACGAATGAAATCATTGGTCCCAACCACGACCTGGAAAATCGAGTCCTTGTGCACAATTTCTACCTTCGAAATGAAATAGTGAACTGGCGAATCGAGAACTCGGGTTTCACCCAGTTCAGTGACGAGAATATGGCAAATAATGTCATCGCCAATGAAAGGGAACAAACCCCGTTCATTTCGAAGGAAGAGCTTCAAACGATCTTCGACACAATTAGAAATAAGATATCAGTGGGAACCGATGGAATACCGAACATTGTGCTTCGACATCTCCCACTAGAAGCGGTGGACATTTATACCACCCTGTTTAACAATGCAATGAATAATGCACATTATCCCCAAAAGGGATAAAGACACCTCCAATCCGGCGAATCTCCGGTCGATCAGTCTCCTTCCAAATATCAGTAAGGATTTCGAAAAAGTTGTCAATAGAGTCCTGACAAAGTGGGTTGAGGACAGAAATATAGTTCCGGATAATCAATTCGGTTTCAAGGCGGGGCATGATGTTATTCATGCCGCGTCTAAACTGGTTTTTGATGTCCAATGGAACAAAGCCAAGAAACAGTGCACTGGTGCCTGCCTGATTGACTTGAAGAAGGCTTTCGACGCTGTATGGTTAGAGGGACTCTTCTACAAGTTGGACAGACTGGGTATTAGTAAACCTCTGCTGTATATTCTTTTCAATATGCTCACAGATAGACAGTTCACCGTGAAAAATGGCGATGTGACTTCTACTGGTACATTCAACATTAAAAACGGTCTGCAACAAGGTGCGGTCAATTCGCCAATCCTTTTCAACATTTACACAAGCGATCTGATAGGTTCACTTCACCATGCCATAGCGTACGCAGACGACTTAATCGCGTACAGATCAGGTCCAAAGATTGAGGTTATAAACATTCTTTTGCAAGGTGACTTCGATAAAATTAAACAATATTGCGACGACTGGAAATTGAAGATAAACTTTCAGAAGTCGGAAACCATTCTGTTTAGGACGCCATTGTCTGGGGCCTCTGCGGATACCAGAAAGAATTGGCGAAAGTTTCAGATCGTGGGACAACACGGGCAGCCACTTGTTTGTCGAAATGAAGTCAGATACCTTGGGATCTGGCTAGATCAATATCTGTATTTTAACAAACATATAGATGTTGCTCTGGCCAGAGCCAGAGGTGCTTTTGCCCTTACAAAGAGACTGTTTATAGAAGACAACTCGATGCGAGGGTAAAGGTGATCTGCTACATGGCCCTTATTCGGCCTATGCTTACATTTGGTTGTCCCGTGTGGTTCAACGTGAGAGCAAGTCTTTTGGAAAAGATTCGGGTGTTTGAGAGGGCTTGCCTTAGGGCTTGTCTTCGCTTGTACAGAACACCAGAGTCTGAGTACATAAAATTCTATTCTCATGAGGTCTTGTACAATAGGGCGAACCTAATACGAGTGGACAATTTTGTTATTAAGTTGATTCGAAGGTACATTGCAAGAGCAATGACCTCGTCGAACAACCTGATCTCGGGGGCTTATTACCCCAATTATATGTATCACGAGAGAGTTCGCTTTGACGGCTTTATTCCTCCAGAAGCGTTCTTCTACCTCGACAAAAAAGGTCTGATCCAGGATAGATTAACGGTGCCGTTAATCTTCCACGTCGCTCGAACAGCTGCGGACAGGCGACTCAACTACGACAGAGACGTTGCACACGGCAGTGCGAAGCGTCTCCGGTTTAGTAGGGCGGTAGGGAGTCGCGACATGAGGGATGTTGCTCGACAGCACCAACCATTTTGGTATCTTGCAGAAGAAGGGGAAGTTCCATCATCGATCTCCTCCAGTGCAGGGTAGCTCCATTAGGGAGAGTGGGTCTGTCTAATATTTAGTCATGGCCGACTTACATAGGTTTAGTAGGGTTAAGTTAGCTTTAAGAACAAAAATTATAAAAACAAAAAAAAATAATAAAAAATAAAAAAATATATAAAAAAACAAAAAAAAAAAAATAAATAAATTAAAAGAAAAATTAAAAAAAACAACAGAGATGGGTAACTCTCTCTTAAAAAAGTGGTAGTCCATACCACACCAAAAAGAAATAATACTTGAACAATAAGTTAGCTTAAGTAGGTTAAGTAGGCTTTGGATTTATTTTAAGTAGTCTTTAAGTTTTAGTTTATAAGTTTTATTCTAAGTAGAACAAAAAAAAAAAAGAAAGTACATTTACTAAGTTTTTTATTTAATAAAATTATTTGCTTAGTTTTAGGCTTAAATTAATGTAACGAAAAAAAAAGTACTGTACGGGACGTCGAAAGACATGTAGATTAAGGATTATGTTTAACTTAGAGTGTCCGCATGGGGCCAGTAAGTTAGAATAAGATAGTTTTCTAAGTTATTTAAGCTAATTTTTAAGCGTTTTTTTGTATAGCTTGTAAGAATTTCTGAATTTAAATTAATAAAAATGCATTTAAAATGAAATGAAAATGAATGCTCATTGGACTATCACGCAGACAGTCTGGGTTCGATTCCTGGCTGGGTCACCAACAATTTTTCAAATCGCCATCACCCTTTCGGCGGGCAATGGCAAACTCCCGAAAGTAAAATTGCCTACGACAAAGCTTCTAAAGAGTGCCGTTCGGACTCGGCGATAAACCGTAGGCCCCGATCAGATGTGACTAAAATGACAACATGAGTAACACAAATGAGTGTCAAGAAGTTAGGCCATGGCCCATACCGGGCTGCCAGCGCCACAGTGTTTTTTTTTTTTTTTTTTTTGTGATTTCTGAAATATTAATTAAATAACTGCAAGTTATTTATTTATATCTGGACGTGTTGGTTACCTTTACAATGAAATTACAATTATGCACAATATGTTTCTTACACTTTATTAATCAGTCGTTCACTGACTTTGATAGTGTGCAGAAGTGTTTTGATTTTTCTGAAGAATATTCTTAAGTGTGTTTTGCTTCAATAAACATTTTGACGTTTCTCTATTGGGAACCAAGTCAGCCGAGTGATAGTGAGATTCGGCTACCAAGTTCTGGGTTGCAGGTTCAATCCCAGCAGCGCATTCCATGTTTTCTTTTAAAATTTTTAATTTAAAAAGAAACACATAAAACGGTTGATTGGAATATCACGCGATGGAACAAGATGAGCGGTCCGCTACGTCAATAGCGGAACCAACAGGCTCAGCCGACGATCACTTGAAACCGTCGGACCATATTGCAAGTGGCAGTAGTACAAAAAGAAGGAGGAAGACAAAACCAACTCCAAAGCAAACAAAGCGCCCCTCTCTGTCAGCTTCATCGAAAAAGCTGCATTGTTGCAGCGGAGAAGAGGCACCGGTAACATCTGCAGCAGAAGAAGCAGACAAATTAAAAATGGATGACTTCCCATACATCTCCGATGGTGGAGAAGGCCGCTACATGGGGTCAAACAATAGCTTCGCCTCTCTAATTGCATCAGAGTCTGAAGACGAGGACGAACAAGTTCAATGCCTGAACAGCAACATCCAGGCGCTATAACAACGAGTGCTGGCCATCAAAGCCAAACAAATAGCCAGAAGAGCGAGGGAGCCGCAAAATACACTGCAGCAAAAACAACAACATTTGCAGCTAGCTATAAAGCAGAACAGTCAAAACAGCGTAAGACAGAATTGCAACAACAACAACAGCAACGGGTGCCACAACAGCAACATAAAAAACATGAACAAAATCAACAGCAGCAGAAACCACAACCACAACAACAACTACTAAGAAAACAACAGCAACACCAAAAGCAACATCAACAGCAACATCAACAGCAGCAACAACAGAAGCAACAAATACAGCAAAAATCAACGAAGCTAAGGGTACCTCCAATTAATACTTTTAAGATGGAACTTAGGGATACAATACAACTATGTAAGTCGGCCATAGACAATAATTTTTACATTAAAAGACTTAGTTTAGATAGGCACGCGATCCACTGCAATACAGTGGAGCGCTAACAAAAAATTAAAAGTTTGTTGAAGGATTCGACGACGGAGTTCTCGAAAGGGGAGAAGCTGCAGACAATGCTGCTGAGGGGAACCGTCTACCGATCCGGAGGAGCTCCTTGCACTGCTTAAAGAGAAGGAGTGCGATGAGCTCACTTTCGTAGGGGTTAAACCGTTTACCACAGCAAGAGCAAAAAGGGAGAAGCGGAAACTACCGTTTTTCTTAGTTCAGTTGACTCTCAACAGCAAACTGGATGGTTTACGGAGTACTAATATCCTAGACTACCAGGTTGTTCACTGGGAGAAATTAAAAAGAAGCGAAAACATTTTGCAATGTGTTCGCTGTCAAAGGTTCGGGCACGCCGCGTCGAATTGCGAAATGCAACCTCGATGCGTTTAGTGCGGAAAGAACCACAAGTCAGAAGAATGCTCTCTCGGTAGGGATGGAGGATCTGACAGAGCCAGCTCTCTTGTGTACTATGTAGGAACACGGGACACACCGCAAATTATCGGGGTTGTCCCAAATTCCAATACATTAAAAGAGTAAATCTGGCTCGGCAGCAGAAAGTGGACGTCAAACGTTCACCCGTTCAAACGCAAACACCAGCCGTTACTCCCCAAGTTACCTTCGCCCAAATGGCGGCAGGTAGGGGAAATACGGTACAACAAGCGAAAGTTGCTTCTCAGGCCCCAGTGCCTAGAGCACCGGAACCGGCAAATGACATGCTAGCTATCTTGCTCTCTATCCAAGGGCAGATGGCTCAGCTTCAACGTCAAATAACCGAGCAAGCTACGCGGGTAGATCAAATATACGCGCTGCTGCCGAGCCTAACGCACCTCCAGTCGTAATGAGTACGTACATGGCGGAGCAAACCCTGAAGGTCCTTGCAGTGAATGTTAGTTCACTGATTAGGATTGAGCGAAGAGCCACACTTTTTAAGTTGCTTAAAGACCAAGCCCCTGATGTGCTTTTGGTTAGCGAAACTAAGCTAAACAAAAGGCACAAAATGAGGCACAAAAGGTATAAAATCATGCGAAGAAATCCACCCAACTCCATACAAAGAGGAGGCGTTGCAATCTTCGTAAGAAAGGGTTTACGTTTTAAAAGAATATACAGTCGTGAAGTACGTAGGTTTCAGGTGCTAGAAGCATGCATCATGTATATCCCTCTCCGTAGTGGAAAGCGGTTATACATGGTGTCAGTTTATGCATCTAAGGCTACTCAATCCACCCTATTCATCTCAGAGCTCGAGACACTTTTTCGATTTCTGAGACTGGAATTGGAGGAAAACTATTTTATTATCGGCGGAGATTTCAACGCCAAACATAACGATTGGGGAAATAATACACCAAACACTAGAGGGAACCTGCTATTCAATTGGTGGGGTCAGCACAGTGTGATGTACCGACTCGGCCTAAAGGCGACGGATAGTCCGTCGTTTCCTAGACACGGCCTTTATTTGGATCTCCTGCTGTTTGACACACGAATGCAACTGACAGGTACGAACCAACAAACTGTTAACTGTCTTCGCACCTTTGTGTATGACAGTGACCATTGCGGTCTTAGTACCGAAATAACCATTCCGAACGAAAATGCGGAATTGGATGAGTATGTTCAGAGGCATTCCTACAACTATAGTAGAGTGCGTTGGACACACTTCTCCAGGACATTGACTAGAGCACTCTCCTCGAATTCGCTCTACCCACCGTCCAACAGAAATCTGTCAAACGAGGAGATTGACAGGTATCTAAAACTAATGGACGAGACAATTAAACAAACAATGGACAAAACGATACCTCGGTATCAATACACCGACAACGAAGACTTGTTCCGCAATTCAACTATAGACGCACTGCACCGACATAAAAGTAGACTACTCTCAAGACTGAAGACCTTGTACAGACAGTTTACTGACAGACACAACCCGGAGATTTTAACATTAAAGTCGTCGATCAAAAACCTCCAAACATTAATAAAAGAAAATTACAGGGCTTCTGTAAGTTTGTATTGGAACAACAAAATTCAGGCTGTAAACACCAGCAACCCGAATATGTTCCCGCAAATAAATAAAATATTTCGGAGGAAAGATCAAAACGACCTTTCATGTCTAAAAATCGCCCGAACGACTGACAACGAACGCATACTCTCAACAGCAGGCATAGATCCAAATGAAGCCGTTGATGATGACAACTTCTTTGTGATCGAAGATCCGCAGGAGAAGGTCGAGGCTATAGGGGCGACTTTCCAGGAAGTGTACAAGACAAATGACATCATTGGTCCCAACCACGACCTGGAAAATCGAGTCCTTGTGCACAATTTCTACCTTCGAAATGAAATAGTGAACTGGCGAATCGAGAACTCGGGTTTCACCCAGTTCAGTGACGAGAACATGGCAAATAATGTCATCGCCAATGAAAAGGAGCAACCCCCTTCATTTCGAAGGAAGAGCTTCTAACGATCTTCGTTACAATTAGAAGTAAGAAATCAGTGGGAACCGATGGAATACCGAACATTGTGCTTCGACATCTCCCACTAGAAGCGGTGGACATTTATACCTCCCTGTTTAACAATGCAATGAATAACGCACATTATCCAGCGCATTGGAAAACTGCGGTGGTACATCCTATCCCCAAAAGGGATAAAGACACCTCCAATCCGGCGAATCTCCGGTCGATCAGTCTCCTTCCAAATATCAGTAAGGTTTTCGAAAAAGTCATCAATAGAGTCCTGACTAAGTGGGTTGAGGACAGAAATATAGTTCCGGATAATCAATTCGGTTTCAAGGCGGGGCATGATGTTATTCATGCCGCGTCTAAACTGGTTTCTGATGTCCAATGGAACAAAGCCAAGAAACAGTGCACTGGTGCCTGCCTGATTGACTTGAAGAAGGCTTTCGACGCTGTATGGTTAGAGGGACTCTTCTACAAGTTGGACAGACTGGGTATTAGTAAACCACTGCTGTATATTCTTTTCAATATGCTCACAGATAGACAGTTCATCGTGAAAAATGGCGATGTGACTTCTACTGGTACACTCAACATTAAAAACGGTCTGCAACAAGGTGCGGTCAATTCGCCGATCCTATTCAACATTTACACAAGTGATCTGATAGGTTCACTTCACCATGCCATAGCGTACGCAGACGACTTAATCGCATACAGATCAGGTCCAAAGATTGAGGTTATAAACATTCTTTTGCAAGGTGACTTCGATAAAATTAAACAATATTGCGACGACTGGAAGTTGAAGATAAACTTTCAGAAGTCGGAAACCATTCTGTTTAGGACGCCTTTGTCTGGGGCCTCTGCGGATACCAGAAAGAATTGGCGAAAGTTTCAGATCGTGGGACAACACGGGCAGCCACTTGTTTGTCGAAATGAAGTCAGATACCTTGGGATCTGGCTAGATCAATATCTGTATTTTAACAAACATATAGATGTTGCTCTGGCCAGAGCCAGAGGTGCTTTTGCCCTTACAAAGAGACTGTTTATAGCAGACAACTCGATGCGAGGGTAAAGGTAATCTGCTACATGGCCCTTATTCGGCCTATGCTTACATTTGGTTGTCCCGTGTGGTTCAACGTGAGAGCAAGTCTTTTGGAAAAGATTCGGGTGTTTGAGAGGGCATGCCTTAGGGCTTGTCTTCGCTTGTACAGAACACCAGAGTCTGAGTACATAAAATTCTATCCTAATGAGGTCTTGTACAATAGGGCGAACCTAATACGAGTGGACAATTTTGTTATTAAGTTGAATCGAAGGCACATTGCAAGAGCAATGACCTCGTCGAACAACCTGATTTCCGGGGCTTACTACCCTAATTATTTGTATCATGAGAGAGTTCGCTTTGACTGCTTTATTCCTCCAGAAGCGTTCCTCTACCTCGATATGAAAGGTCTGATCCAGGACAGATTAGCGGTGCCGTTAATCTTCCACGTCGCTCGAACAGCTGCAGACAGGCGACTCAACTACGACAGAGACGTCGCACACGGCAGTGCGTAGCGTCTCCGGTTCAGTAGGGCGGTAGGGAGTCGCGACATGAGGGATGTTGCTCGGCAGCACCAACAATTTTGGTGGCTTATGGGAGAGGAGGAAGCTCCATCGTCGAATTCCTCCAGTACAGAGTAGCTTCGTTAGGGAGCAGAGTGGGTCAGCCTAATTCTTTAGATGTGGCCGACTTGCATAGCTTTAGGTAGGTTTAAGTTAGAAATAAGAGGAAAAAAAATAAATAAATAAAAAAATAAATAAATAAAAAAAAAATAATCGAGATGGGTAACAATTTCTTTGTAATACTCTTAAAAAAAAATAAAAATAAAATTTGTATATATTTACAAAACAAAAAATTAGTATAAGTAGATTAAGCAGTTTGTAGATTAGTTTTTATGCTTAGTCTTAAGTTTTATATATAAACAAAAATCCATTTACAAAGTTTTTTTTTTTTTTAAATAATAAAATTGTTTTCTTAGTTTTAAGTATATTTAGTACTGAATAATATAATAAAATAATGTTCGTACGTCGAAAGACATATTTAATTGTTAGGTTTAACTTAGAGTGTCCGCATGGGGCCAGTAATTTAGAATTAAGATAAATTGTAAGTTAATTAAGCTAATTTTTAAGCATTTTTGGTAGAGCAAGTAAGAATTAATGAACTGATATAATAAAAATGCATTGAAAATGATACTTTATTAATTGCTAATCCACTGGCTTCAAACAACCGTCCAGCCACGAAGTGCTCCCACATGTGTTACCGTTTCCCTTCCCATCTCATCCCGTTTAGGAGTTATGGGCAATTTAAAAACAAATGACTTAAGGGGAAAAAATTATTAAAAAACAACGGTAACACTTATAATAAAGTACTGTAGAGAATATGAAAGCCCGAAACTTGTTCTTTAATATAAAATTTACATCAAATTATTCGTGTGAATAGTTTTTGAATAATTCACATTCGAAATCAAATTCTGGTAAAAAATTTAAAAAAAAAAATTGCTAACAATATTACTCAAAATAGTGAAATAATGTGCCAAATTGGTTTTTTGTATTCAATGCGCGCATTAATTCTGAATCGAACAAAAAAAAACCGCATGGCTTTATGTCTTCTAGTTTTTGTGCAAATTTAAATTGAAATTACTACTTTAGTTTTGTTTTTTGGCATTTATGTACGTAGTCTTCCTTTGAATAAGTTAATGAGTATTATTTAAACATCTCGCAGACGCCTATATCAATAGTTTTCTTAATTAAGAGTACACGGGTGACCCGCTTCGCGGGATCAAGGGATTTCAAGTCTCTTTCCGCAGGCGGCGTCATCAATCATCTTCATCCACAGTACTCATCACAAAATTACAAAGTTCCCATTAATAACAAAGTTTCACTAATTCTCATTATAGAAAATTCACATGTTCCAATGTTGCAGTAAATTATTTACTTTGCGAATTATCTATGTTTGTACGTATGTAATATGTAATGCACTTGATAATGATGCAAAAATATAACCGAACAAACGTTTGGCTTTTATACCGTTATTTCTTTTTGTGATAAGGTGTGTAGTTATTGATATTCACAAAGATCACTCTGAGTTCAACCGTAGTGCGAATCAAGTGATATTTTTGTGAATAACCAGTGATGGTTAAGCATCCTCTAATCCATCCTAAACTAAATAACTTCTCAGTGTTTTGTTCGTTCGGAGATTTGGTGTCGACCAACGAAAGAAGCATTCAATTATTAGAAGAATCTGGTTGAATTTCCACTAAAACATCCATTCCCCCACTGTTGCAACTTACCTATGAAGCTAGAAAAGTGTAGAAATGTAAAGTTCGGTTGGATGTGGCGATGCTCAAAGAAAAGCTCTAAAAAAAAAGGTGACAAAAATTGTAGAAATACAATCAACCCATCTATCGGTACATTTTTCCATTGACCTCAATGTCGGATAGAGATTCGCGAGGTGCTTGCAATAATTATCGCTTTTGTTATCAAAATGCCTGCGAACATGGTTTTTCAGGTAAATTAATTAAACCATAAGCTACAAGGATTTTTTAAAGATATTGTTACATGTATGTTATTATTTTAAAATTAGCATATAATCGCTTGGCGCCATCACGACAATAAAAGTGAGCTGAGTAAATCTACTATAAACATTGTCGTGAAATAGCCGAAATAATAGCATCTCACGTCGATGTTAACATTGGCGGCGAAGGAAAAACTGTACAAATCGACGAGACCTTTCTTCCAAAAAGGAAATACCACAGAAGCTATGTAACCGAACAAATGAAAATCGTAGTGTTGGGGTTACTTTTAAAGAAGATAAGGTCGGACGCTTCTTTAAAGTGAACAAATACGTTAACCCCAACAGCAGTCGTATTTGTAGCGACAGCGCACGCCAATACATAGTTATTGAGAACATGTTACCTTTTTCTACGACTCATCAAATTACAAATCACATCAAAGGCGAAAATGTTGACAAGACCGATGCAACCGATACTATAAATGATCTTGAAAATCAGAACAAGCTTCTGAAAAAATCAATTTTATGCCGCAATACAATGCAGCACCTTCACCATTATATGGCACTTTTCTTTTACCGGAAATTCTGCCTCGAAAGAAAAATTATAAGGACGACATGGGCTCCCAAATCACGGAATATTTAATTGACATAAAAAAAGTGTACCCAGGTTTTGTCAAAGGTAAAGAAAGTGTGGGTTTGCAACTGAAGAACTTCGACCCTCCGACCGTTCACAATGATCACTTAGAAGGTATTTTACCACCAAAGCAAAATCGGCTCTTCACCATCATCGACGAACTCAACGAACTCAACGAACTCAACAATGACACCAGTACGGACGATGACTTCATTGACGAAACTTACGAGTACATACCTTTTTAATATGTACTCGTACATTGAACATTTAATTGACTACTCTTAACTAACACCTAACTTACTCACAAGCTGACTGACTGGGACGCGGAATGCAATGCGAATCTACCTCCTCGTGGTGCATTCTGGGTCACGCTAAATGATTTGCTGTACTTTACTTAAAAAGATGATTCTATCATCAATATTAATCCTCAAAGTGAGATCACCGTAAATACAAAAAAAAAAACGTCTTATAAAAAATAGTTTTAGTAATTTTCAATTTTCTCAAAAACTAGAAGATATAAAGCCATGCGGTTTTTTGTGTTCGATTCAGAATTGATATGCGCATTAATACAAAAAACCAATTGGGCACATCATCTTACAATTTTGAATAATATTGATTTAAAAAAAATTTTCATTTTTTACCAAAAATTTAAGTTTGAATGCGAATTATTCAAAAACTATTCACACGAATAATTTGATGTAAATTTTATATTAAAAAGCAAATTTTAGGCTTTCAAATCCTGTATAGTATTTTGTTATAAGTGTTGCCGTTGTTTTTTAATAATTTCTTTCCCATTTTAAGTCATTTTTTTCTAAAATTGCCCCTAACTCCTACACGGGGCGAGATAGACCCCCCTCCCATAGTAAAAAATGCTAGTTTTTAACCCCTCTACAAAATACAGTTATCAATTCTTAGCGCCAAAGTTATCGTACTCTCCCCAAAATATTATTTGGAAAAATTATTTCCGGATAAGGAAAAGAAACAAAACTATAAAAATAAATTTCGCAAAATTAAAAAAAATATAAATATCGAATAGTAACTCGTAAAATTCCCTGTTTTTATTAAAACAATTTCGGAGTTTCCAGACCACGTCTTCGCAGGCCATTTTCGGACGTCGAGGTCCACATTTAATGTAAGTTTCTTTTTCTCCAATAATAAAAATATAGTCGAAAATTTCATTTCCAGTTTGTTAAAAACGAATCGAAAAATTTATGGATAACAAAAGACACTGGCCAACCAAAGTTAACATTAAAATTGCCTTTATGTTTGACCACTGGAAACCGGCCAACGGATTTTGTTTCCGCCACCTATTCAATCTGTTCAACGTTTCCATCGGAGCAGCATTTTATTATTTTTTTTAAATAATTTATTTGCTATACCAACTAAGAAGCAAGTTCATTAAATGGACATCAAATACTAGGTGGGGTGAAAAGTAACCGAGTTGGGAATGAAAAAAAAATTTTGTTAAATGTTTTTTATTCCATTCAATATATTCCCCTTTTAGCTTGATACACTTATTCCAGTGATTTTCCAACTTCTTGATCCCGCCCGAAAAGTAATTTTCCGGAAGGTCTGCAAAATACTCCTCCGTGGCGTCGCGTGAGCTGAATTTTTTATTGATGAGCCATATTTTGAGGTTTGGGAAAAGATAATAGTCCGAAGGAGCCAAATCGGGCGAATACGGTGGATGCGACAGCAGTTGGAGCCGTAAGTCATTGATTTTAGCCGTGGTTTCGATGCTCTTATGCGCCGGCGCATTGTCTTCCAAAAACAAAATTTTTTTCGCTTCATGTGAGGCCGTTTTGCAACGATTTCGGCTTTCAATCGCTCCAATAATGCACAGTAATACTCGCTGTTGATGGTTTTTCCTTTTTCGAGGTAGACCACGAAGAGTATGCCATGACAATAACAGAAAACCGACGGCATAACCTTTCCGACCCATTGACCCTCCCTGGGCCGCTCCGGAGCACTCGTACCGGCTTCAGTTCATTGCCGGGCACTTATTCTGTTCTCTGGTGTGTAATAGTGGATCCAGGTTTCATCAACAGTTACCAATCGACGCCAAAAGTCCGCCCAATTTCGCATCAGCAACTTTTTATATGCAGAATATTGCCCAAAATATGACGTGTGCGCTCAGTACTAATCTTTGTGGTATCTACTAGCTCGCGCACCTTCACTTTCCGGTCAGCCAACACCATTTCATGTATTTTTTTGACATTGTCCTCTATAACCGTATCGGAGGGCCTGCCGCTGTCATCACAAAACTAAAGACAGTATCGCACTGAAATTTGGCATGTCTGCCCAAATATGAACGGACCTCAATCCACCATAATCTTCTTTGCAGTTGCAGCGCATTCTGGCGGTCAAGGAGGTTACTTTTCACCCAAACCTAGTATAAATGAAATTACAGAAGGTTTTGAGAACCTCCGATAAAATCCAATCTTTAATGTTCTTGGTTGTGTGGACGGTAGCCACATTCCTATTCTCGCTCCTTCGTGTGAGAAAGTACTCGTATGCTTCTTCAACAGAAAAAGAATATGTTCGAGCAATCTACCTGATGTTTCTTGCCCTTAAAGTTGATTAACAAATTCCTCAATAAATGCTTTCTTTCATAGGCAATTTTTTTTTGTTATCCCGTAGCGGTCATGATTTTTACGTTTGAGAAAATAGTCCCATCGGAAAGAAATAAAGAAAGAACCCGGAGGGTGTAGTAGGTTGTGGTCATCTTTTGGGTGACTCAGCCTATCCACATACAACCTACCTTATGGTACCTATCCGTGACAATGGCTACTTAACTCCTATGGAAAAGAGGTTTAACTACGTTCATAGTTAAAGAGGTGTTTAAGAAGTTAAAACAAAAATTCCGCATTCTGAAATACGCCGACATTAAAAATCTCCAGCACCTTAAATAAATTTTGTTGTCTTATACTGTGTTGCACAACATTATAATTGATAGAGATGGACTGGCAGAGGATTTTTTTGTTGCAACACAGAACTCGGAAGTTGGTGTCCTGATCAACCTAAATAGGAACAACGTAACTACAACCGAACCAAAACAAAAAAGAAACCAAATCGCAATGCTTTTCTGTCTATAACGTGCTTTAAATAAAATAACAAATTTAATCTTAAAAATTGTATTACAAAAAAAACAATAAAAGCCATTCTTTTGTTAAACAAAAATAAGAGGGAATTCAGGTAAGTAGTGTAGCATTCATGCAGGCTTTAGTTTCTAATTCGATTTGGCCAGCAAGTATTGTAGATCTTTAATAAGGTTCAATCAACGCTTTTCGATTTCCATTTTTGCTCCTTCTCAATAGGAACGAGCTCTTGATGCTTTATATCGTCGTTTTTTTTTTTTTTATGACGGAGGAGACACGCTGTGCCTACCGCCGTATGTTTGATCGAACATTTCGAAGAATTCCCAGGTTGTGGCGTCTCTTCCTGATTCTTTATTTTGCTTCTTAATTCTTTTGTAAGTCGTCATTAAGTTCTCAAATTTTTTTTGATATCCAAGACTTCAGAGGAGACGAATAGATCAACTTTTTTAATTTCATTAAGCCCCATCCTCCACAATTATTTTTTTTTTTTCCGCCAGAATTCTTTTATCGATTGGTAGCTTAGTTTTCGCCAAATTCTACCACGCAGCTTCTTCTTCGCTTAAAAAGAGATAAATTATTTGTAAACAAAAAATTTATTGTAAAATTGCCAATGAAACTTACATTTTCCGCACTTTAAATTTTTTTTCTTTAACTCCCACGCTTTCTGCAGTCAGAAAAATATAAATGCACAATCTGCCAGATGCTGATGACATTTACGAACATAACTTCTGCAATTCATCTGAGTTGTGTCAATCAAAAATCTGGCTTTATGAACACGTCTAACGCAGGTCTTGGGCAGACGTTTATGAAAACACCCTGTTAAAGTACGCTTAAATATCATTTGTAGAGAGGATATTGAATTTTTGGTGTGTTATTTTAGATTTAGTACATTTGGCAAAGGTGTGCAATGTCTGGGAGTCATATTATTGTCATCATCTACACAGTTTTATTAAAAACTTTCCTTTTAATATTTAATTCAACTCGAATACAAATCATCATCCACGAATTGGATGACCCTTTACTACAGTAGAAATGCTAACGTTTATGAACTTACCCAATACTTCAACAACCTCAATCCATAGAAATAAGTTGATGGCGAGTTTTCTCAAATATCCTTGCAGTAGTGGGCGTTGGTTTTTAACAGTACAAATGATTGCAAAAGAATGAGCAGAATTTGTCATGGTAGTTTAATTCATTTATGCGACTGTGTGGTAGACTGACCACAATGGGAATGTTGTGGATTGCAATTACATAAGAACATTTCTATGCAAATTAGTGGCGGAAGAAACTCTGAAACAGCCACTCTTGTTGAAAAAAAAAGTTCTCCCATAGGGCCTCTAAAGCCAATTTGTGATTGTGCAAAGTATAGTATTCATCTACATGATGCAGATGAAATTCATATTAAAAAGATTGTTTATAATTGTAATATTCATAGTATTATATTTGACAAGCATACATTTAATTTTTTTCATTTTTGCTAAATTAAACCTATACAGACCACGAAACGTATATGGTTGAATATCTTGATCGGTATTTTAATATTTCACAAAAATTACATTCATATATACATGCATACATTCATTAAAAGTATGTTTATTCTATCTACTCCTCTGGCACGATTTTAGATTATTTGTTTTGGCAATGGTAGTTGACTTTAAATTTCTAGAGGAATATTGAAATGTAGAATTTGATTTTAAATATATTCAAATTATTAGCGGTGAATAAAACGTTATTTAATCAAACAAAATCCGTAACAAAACACTTTTACTTGGAAAACTAAAATCGTGCGCTTATTTCAACGACTAAACAATTTTCAAATCCTAATCACATTATTAGGCATTGAAATTACCTTAAACAAAATAAAACAAATAAATTTTTATTTAAAAAAAACTAGTATGCTAGTTATTATTTCAATGAGATGGACTATCAGTTATTCGATGTTTAAGTCGTGTTTTGCTGCATGATGCTCGGCGTAGAGAATTAATACTGCCACCAAAATTATCATTATCTAATGATTCTGATGAGAATGCTAAAAAAGGTTTTGTAGATATTTCATAGTTGTAGTTGTCAAAATGTTAACCGAATTATTATTGAATGAATTTATGTGCAAAATTGAAAATGTAAAAAACAAAGAAAACAAAACAAATAGGAAATAGGAAATAGAAAATGATAAAAAGGTGGTTTATATTTATTCTTAAATCTACTCTTTATTTTTTATTTCAATTAACTAGTTCAATAAAAACCTTTATCCGTAGGCGACCCTAGAGTGAGACTGCTTAGACTTGAGCTTAGATTATATGGTCGTGGTGATGGCGGCACTGGGGTTGCTTCATCTCCAGGTAAACAAGTTTCGACCATTGCTTCAAGGCAGTTTACAAAAAGCTCAGATGATTCGACCATCATATTATACTAAAAACAAAGTTAATAAAGAGACGATATTATAATGTATGACTTACTTTTGTAAATGGACCAGCAAATCGCCAAAGACCGCTAAAACCACAACTTGGTAGAAAATGTAGTTGTTGCTGTGAGGGATCCTTGCTGGCCAGCATGTTTTGAATAATATTTTGCACTGAATTCAGAACGACTTGATCATGTGGCACAGAAAGAATATTGTTTATTTTTTGATCAAGGAGTGAGTGACTATAATGAGATTTATAAATAATTACATTAAATCTCTTAAAGTTGCGCTTACATGACTGGAAAAACTTTGGGAAATACTACAGAGCCCTCTGCAAGGTACTGATATAAAACCCTGGTTTCGCTTTCATCTGTGGAATATTTTACAAAAGTTGCGAGAACAGTTAAAACAAGGGCTTGTATGGACAGATCGGGAAGAACTTCGGGATCAAGAAGAACATTGGATTCGTTAGATACTGATGAACGTGAAGTTGGAGTTGTTTTTACAACGAGTTAGACAACACTTTGTTGTGTGCTTAATTGATCAAATATTAAATCTGTTTACCTATCAAAATGCTTTTAGCAATGACATTTTTATTATTATATTTATTATTATTATATTATATTTCTAAATATATTTTTAGAAAAGGAAATGTAATCCTAGACGAATACAACCCTATTTCAACCCTATTTTCAATATCGATTTCAGCCTATTTAGTTTCAGAGAGCTTCCAAGCAATGACATTAGAATAGTTGCACCAAAATGCTGGTTATGTTTTTTGAGTTCAGAATTGTTATGCTTACTACCACCGAATAAACCTACAACCGAAGCTTTGCGATCCTCCATCGAAAGTTCACTCACATGCTTAAATCTACGCCTTTCCTTTAAAATAAATATGCAACAGGATAGACACTGGTTCTCATGAAGTTTTCAAGGAATTCCTGTTAAAGACTTTTCAATAGGTGGTGTCACTTGGTATTCAAGGATGTAGCACAAAAAAGCTCTTCTTTTTGCCTTTTTTTTCTGGTACACAGTAATATTCATAAATATAGTGCTAAAAAGTTAAGTGTGGTGATAGTATATTTTCCAAGTCAGGATCCTGTCAATTAGTAATTACATATGCATATATATCTGGAATAGAAAATTAAATAAATTCAAATTAAACGTAAGCACAGAAATTTGAAAATAAAGATTGCGACCGATGAGTCACATCCACGGCTTCTTGAGAAACAGAACTTAATATACTTGCAATGCTATCCTCCAATGGTTTTTGAAATTTCATATTCTCCTAGAATTAAGGACAAATTAATTCAAAATCTATCAGAAAAAAGATTAAATCTGACTGGTAAATTTAATGAAAATTAATAAGGTGTGGTTTGAGGTTTTATTTTCTTTTCTAACGAAAAGAAAAGCTTGAATACAAAAGTAAATTTCTCGTTACTGCAGCCCGGAACTATCTGAATTTAGATAATTCAGAAAGTTTTGGGCTGCAATATTTTTCAATGATAACTGCAAAATTTCTATAGGCTCGGTTATCTTTAAGAAAAAAAATTATTGCAATTTGTGCATGTTTTTTAATGACATAAAAACAAATTGACGGATTTTACTAAAAATCCAATGGCCGCGATTCTGCATGTCAAAAAAATTCAAATCAATAAAACCATTTGCTCGGAAGTTATCGTGGCCAAAATGAGTGTGCCTTCCAGATGCACAATTTCTCTTATCCACATGTATTTTCCTAAAACCTATCTGAAAGAATTATGGATAGCTTAAAACGTAAAGACAGCACAAAATTTTAAGTTTCGACTTTGAATGCAGGTGAATACATAAACTTCTATAAAAGGAAGTTAGTAAATGAATATTGCAAAACCGGAAAAATGGGAAAAAATTGTTCGAACGAAGAAACATTATTATAAAAATTTTAAAATTGAAAAAAACATTGTAATTACCTATGTTAAAAATATTAAACTTCATTTAAAATATTTCATATTTTTTGTAAAAAAAAACATAAAACCAAAAACATGTAATTAAATAACACCAAAACGGTGTGTTTCAACAGCCAATAGGAATAGTACTTTGTTAAACAATATTATTTTAATAAACTGTTGTTATTCAAAGATGACAATAATAATTGAAATAATTGAAATGAAGCTTTGTTTTAAAAGAATATTGTAACACTTAACTTAATTTTATTGAATTTCTGTTATAAAAATTTACTCAAAGGTTGATGGAGAAGTAAAAGATTAGATAAACTTTAAAAGCTATAGAAGTGCTAACAATTTATATTGATCAATTTAACTTACATAAATACATTGTATTATCGATCTTTAATTGTGATAAGAACTTATATTGTAAACTGTGTAAAATGTTAATTACTAAATGATACCAAATGTTAAAAGAGCTATAGTAATTTTTACATATTAAAAGAAAATATCAAAATCAGCGTTCCAGTTGATCAGACTAACAATATCCTTACAGTCCTTAGGACAGTAATTTAGAATACATTTCAAAGTAAGTGAATGTACATTTTTTCTATACTTTCACAATTAAAATGAACTTTTGTTATAAAGATTGTTAGACCTAACTGAGTTTTAATGAACTTTTTGTTTTATATCGTGCTACAATTACCGCCCAACTAGTCGGCCAAGTCACGTAATACAACAAGCGCCCAAATGGTCAGCCGGGTCGGCTTAAATCACCAACATTGTCGCGAATAAGAAAAAATGCAAGGAAATACCCCAGCTTACGGATGAGCAGTTGAAAATGCACGACGACGATGAGTTAAAGGATTTCCCTGTGCTACTTGAAAAAAACGCTAGCTGGTAGAGGCAAGGAGTTAAAACGAAGGCTAAAACTAGATCTGATGTTGTTTCTTTACTATTAAATGCCTACTCTCCAGCTAAGCCAGCCTACCAAATATGTGTGGAATTTTTTCCAAAAAAACAAAACCGATCGAAATGACCAATGTGTTTATTTTCGAAAAGCGCGCGATACTAGCAAAACTCGTGGAACCCAAGCCAGAAGAGAAAATGATGCTGGATATGGTCTTCGTATCAGGGATGGTATTTCAAGAGAAAGCTTTAAATAAAATAAAGGAGCTTCTTACAAAGGCTCGATCTGTAGAAATACCCATAGAAAAAAAGAATGGTTCTAGAAATAAAAAGACTGCACCAGTTTCAGCAAAAAGTAGATGACAATTTTGGAGCGAAGGAAAAAACAAAGTACGATACCAAAAACTAAGCTATGGAACCACCAAAGACAGGTTATTGGAATTTATTTCCTTGAACAAAATGATTCCTGACCTATGACAAAGATTGTGGGATTTCGCTGATTACAAAACAAACAAATTTGACTTCTACCCTTCACGCACACCAAGCTGGTAAAGTCCGAGTCCCAATCAATTTACTATCCGGTTTAAAAACTTACACCGCAGATGTCATACCACCGAAAACATCTCAAAATGAAAACTCATTCGCCAGCTAAATGGAAAGTTACAACAACTTTGAATCGAACTAATAACTATTTATCCCATTCAATCCAAAGAATTTTCCTGGTATGGACGAATTGTCAAAAATTTTGTATCAAAGTCTCTAAGTAGTCTTACAAAGAAAACTGCCCTATGGAAGTGGGGCAAGGAAGAACTAACTGCATTGGAAATTCGAAAACTTTGTTAAGCTCTGCTCATATATTACTACAAGCGTAAGAAAACTAACCTTTTGCATTAAAAACAAATGATAGCAACTACGCCATTGGGGCAGTTCTTGCCCAAGGGTGGGAGGAAATGAGCATCCCATCGAATACGCGTCCAGACTCCCCACAGGCGCTGAACCTTATTGCTCGACAATAGGACGTGAAGACCTAGATATGATGAGCGTAGAATTACTTTCTGTAGGATAAGCACGTTGGGCACTACAACTGCAGCCTTATAGTTTTGATGTAGTTAATACACGGTAGGATTAATTAAGTGACCGATATGTTGTCTAGGCCACACAGATCATTCTGATCCCCAGTGCGACATTTGCAGCTCCAGATCGATGATAGATGACCATCGTAAATATATAATCGAATCCAATCCGATAGACTTTCCTTGGAAACCTACTAACCGTTGCGATCTTGTGCAGGTACTCACCAGAATCTGAGCTGAATTTGCGGGATTGTATCTGAAAACATTATTACGATGAAAATACTTCAGGTCATTACGGCATTGAACACTAGCTCGAATGGCCTCTCCGTATTATTGGCCTGGACTGCGAGATAGCATAACTAACCACATACCAAATTGCTTCGCAATGCAAAGCTATTAACCAAGCAATATGAAACCTTGTGGTCTACTCCAAACGGTATAAAGTAACCAACGTTTTGAAGTCATAGCAGCTGAGTTTTTTTAGACCATTACCAATCACAGAAGATGGCTACCATTAACAATTCCATCGGTAGAAATCTTTCTCTTTAAAGAAGGAACCGCTGAAAACTATACCATGAGCCTACTCAAGGAAGTTTTCTCACGCTATGGCATACCAAGGCGCTAACTAACTCCAGTTTATATCTGCGTTAATGCAAGAATTAACTGATTATCTCGGTATCCAACAAACAATGACTCTTGGCTCCCAGCCAGAAGCCAATCACGTGGAAAGAAAAAACAGAGATTTAAAACCAAACTTAAACTAATGGTAGGCAACAACCACACAAATTGGGTCGAGAACCTCACTGCGATTCGGTTCGCCAGAGCACCGGCTATACACCGTCGTATATTAAATTCTGACGTATCATGAAACAATTGAGGACGTTGAACACGATCTTATACGAATGCAACAAAACGAAAACTTGGCTTCTCAAATCATACCGATATTGAAAGAGGTATCAAAAGCAGTAAAAGATCCTCAAACACAAGACCACAACACATGTCGTGTCGACAAATAGCGGAGGAAGCAGACTCCTTTAATGATAGGTGACCAGATTTTTGTCACCACTCATACACTTAGTAAGGCCTCTAAAGGAATCACCTTAAAATGTATGCCCAGATGAGACGTTCCTTACATTACTATAAAACAGATTGGAGCTTTAACTTTAATGATCAACCATTGCAACCATTACGAAGACGTCAACGCCCGAAGACCACAGCGCTAACAACGGTCGCGTAATGTATCCTTTTATGCCAACTGAATGATTATATAGTGACTCCATGTCTGCATAATACGCAAAACGTACAAGTTATATATATATATAGATAATAATCGATGTAAAATACTGAATATATTCAAAACTGAAAATCCATGTCCGTCTTTTTTTTGTTTTAATTAATTTTCACCAAAAACCAAATAAAATCCAGATCTTTATGACAAAATTGTTAACCATGGAAATTCAATGCCATGGAGGATCGCAAAGCTTCGGTTGTAGGTTTATTCGGTGGTAGTAAGCATAACAATTCTGAACTCAAAAAACATAACCAGCATTTTGGTGCAACTATTCTAATGTCATTGCTTGGAAGCTCTCTGAAACTAAATAGGCTAAAATCGATATTGAAAAGTTTGTTTTTTCTGAAACTACATTTCTTGAGCCTTTTGTGAATAATAATGCTGCTGCTGCGGTTCAACGTTTATTCCAAAAATGATATTTTGAGTGAGAATGCATAAAGGATGTTGCCAGATACATGTGTTGCTTATACATATTGTTCCAACACTTCTTTTTCAGCATTATATGTATCTTTATATGTATAAATAACTTTAACTCAAACCAAGTAGTTTAACAAAGTTACAATGTTTCAGCTTATTTAAACTTTTATTAATACATCGGGAACATTTTGTTCTGAACAAACAAATTCCAAATTAATTTCATTTCTTCCTCTTTGGAAATGAAACTTAATATCTATATGCTTACTCATCTTGTAGTGAACTGGATTTCGAGCAATATTTTGAGCACTTAAGTTGCCGCAGTAGATAGATATTGCTTCATCATATGCTAATCCCATTTCCTTTCGTCGACGAAAATATACAGCTTCTTCAGCAGTGGATCCTTGTCCTGCCTTATCCGATTAGCTATATATGATGCATAGCTTGAAGTACCAGCAAAATATCGTGAAATGTTTATAGCGGCTGATTCGTGCTCTATGTGTTATGACAATTTGCTCATGGCATGCAAAATGTCTGGTCGACTCCAAACTGCTAAGTAAAACCGACCCAATAAGTGATTGAAATTTTGTTATATAAACCTTGACGCAGTAACCTTCCTTGCAGCTAACTTTAAAACCAGGATCAAGTGGAGTAGCGGCTGGACGGCAATTTTGCATACCGCATGAAAGTATGTAAGAGGACCGCCGTCATACATGTCGAATTTGGAATTTAAGAATTCTTCTTAATTGCTTGAATTTTGTTCTCATTCTGACAGATATTTATAAGATCGTCAAGGTAAATTACGATGTAGCTAAAGTCTCCCTAAGTTTTTTTAAAAGTATAAACATGTTTCGTTTTCGCACCTTTTGAAGCACTTTGCTTGCACCTTGTCCAACGAGTTATTCCAAATACGAACAGATTGTTTAAGTCCACAAAGAGCCTTCTGAAGATTTAGCACCTTACTACGATGAGAATCATTTACATAGTTCTGCAGCTATAGCACACAACATTCCTATGGTTTCGAAGTATATGACTGGAAAAAGTTTCAAAATAATATACTTCAAATTGTTTTCCAAACCCCTGGGCAACTAATCTTGATTTAAATCTTTCAATTTCGATGTCTTTATTTTTTTGATCCGAAAAACCCATTTGGAACCAATAGCTTTTTGCCCTACAGGCAGATCGACTAAACGCTACGTGTTGTTTGCCATAAGAGCGTCATATTTGACTTGCATTGATTTCTTCCATTCCTGTGCATGTTGACTTTTAAAGGCATCAGCAACCGATTGATGAGATTCGATGTCATCTATAAATAACATTGAGCATGTTGTGCTGCTTCTTTGGCCTTCCAGGTAGTCCCGTGCGAAAGATTTAAGGATGACCAGATACTTGTCTCAAGAGCTTATCTCGTTCGCCGAATTAATGTTTTTCGGTTGTAGGTTGCTTGTCTTCATTATCAATGTCGCTGGTAGGTTCCTGATGATCATTGTCTCCATTGCTTTTGGCGCATTCAATCTGATTGAGAGGGTGTACTTTTTGTGGAACTGTGTTAAATTCTAAATAAATCATATTGGTCCTTTAGTCATCGTTTCGATCTGGCTTGTTTAATTTTTGTGTTGCAACCGCATTAAATTCATCTTGCAGAAAATTGTGCATCTTGACTTTCAATAACGGTACGCTTTTCTCGGCCCTAAAGGCGATAGATAGGCTTTTGCGGCACAAGCGCAACCAACGAAAATGTATTATTTTCCCTTTGCTTGAAATTTGTTTTTTATGGTTTTATCCCACGAAAATACTCGAGAGTCAAAATTCGCAAGTGCTTAACTGATAGTTAACTTTCTTTCCAAACTTAAAATTGCATTCGTCCACTTAATTGTTTTATTGGGCATTTGTTTCGCAGATAAATTACTATTGCATGGCCTCGGTTGACAAAAATTCTTCTAGTTTTCAAGGCACAAGTACACTTATATCCATTTCTCCAATGGTACGGTTCGCTCGCTAAGCCAATCTGCTGAGGTGTGTCAGAAACTGTCAATTGTCTCTTAATGCCACATTGATTTAAGAATTTGTTCAATCTTGGCTGGTGTTATGCGTGCCATTGCCACTTCTTAAGGACTGTGTTTGTTTGTCCTTTTAGCATTCGACGTAACTTTTGAAAAGTTTAAATTTGTCAAACATTTCACTTTTGTTGCCTACGAAGTATACGTGAATGTTACAAAACATCTATTGCCGCGATTGACTTATCATTCATTGGACCACATACATCAGTATTTACTATATAAGTTGAAGTACACTCTATGTTACTCGTTCTGATTTATTCGGAAATGGCAGCCTCTTTATTTTTGATAAAATAGATGACTCACAATTTATTTTTTCGGGTATATTCATCATATCCATTCCGCGCACTAACTGCTTCTTACGTAATTTTTTCAAACTTTCAATATTGAGATGACCGAAACGATTGTGCCAAGTACATATTGGTACAAATGAACAATCATTTAAAATATTAATTGCACTGTTTTTTGATCGATCTATATACCATATACATACAGACTATCTTTTTGCGATGCTCGTATTAACACTTGGACATGTTTATTTTAAACTAATGCTTTTTGTTTACAAAAAATGGTAAAATTTTCTCGCGGCTTTGCTTACGAAGGTAAGGTAAAATTCAAATTGAAAGATGGGAATCACAAAACATCCCATATTTCGATGTTTGTACCCGACACAGGCAACAATACCGTACCCCTACCATACGGCTCAATGTATTTGTCGCCAGCTAACTTTTTTTGTGCCTTTTTGTCTACAAACGATACAAACACACAGCACATATGCGACGTTGAGCCACTGTCGATGCACCACATATTTTTAGTACGACCACAAACACCGCAACGCGAGATTTTCGTACTCGTATATATGATGATGATGATGATTAAATTATAACAAAGGCAAGGGAACTTTTAGAATTCTTGAAAATTGAATAACGCTTCTGCAATTTCAAATAAATTCAAATGACCATTTTAACCATAATTTCAATATTTCTGATACCAAATCTATTCGAAATCTGATGATCTGACTATCAAATTAGTACCTAGGCGTCACTCCTATGGCTTTCTTTACATAGGTGTTAGTCACTTTTGTGACCACATCTTGGCTTACCTGCACGTGTTCAATTTGGTTTCTGTTTTGTCGCCGAACAGTTAGAGCTAAATTTAATTAATTTGACACAAATCAAAAATTCGAAATATAATTATTCATGTAGCATATTTAATACATTTACCAGAGTTGTTCTCCTTTTTTCAACAGCTTTTCTATTGATTCTTAAATAGTTAATAACTTAGGGGCAAATATTTATGCACCTTTAATAACTTATTTTATTAAAAATAGATTTTTACAGGATAACTGCGATGCTGTTCCTTCAAAATTTATTCATCATTACTATTAATTAATTATTGTATTAATTATCAATTTTAATTTGCATAGACAAATGTTGCCACCTATACATTTCTTCCAATATCTAACATATAGATATACGCACAACATCAATTTAGCATTTCTTAACAATCAAATGAATTTTTGTCACCATTTAAAACATAAACAACGATACCGATATACAGAGTTTATGTGTTAAGTTTAGATCACATTCTGGTAAAAGAAAATTTTATTAATTTATTTTTTGTAATATTTTGTATTAAATGGTTATTTCTTTCAATAAAAATTAATAAACTATGCCGTCCTAGGTCGATGCGTCATAGGAATAATTTTGTCGGTTCTTGTTTCTTAGAAAAATTTTCCAGAAATGAGTAAATTTTAAGGTAGAAATCTTGTCTTTTGTGGGCATTGTCTGACCAAATTCGCATAATCATATATTTAATAGGTGTAATGTCTATACAGCTGAAATAAAAGGCACTGTTCATTTACTTCGGAACTCCATTTATTAATTAACTACATATGTATATGAAGGCTACATATGTCGCAGACAGATTACAACTGCTAGCGTATGTAATACATAATACTAATGCCCCTTATAAGTTTAATACTAAAATACCATAGAATAATAGAACGATATCCCCCTTAAATTCAAAATTTATTTTAATTTAATTTTTACTTATTTATTTTTTCTCGTTTCGGATAGCTATTTGTATCCTGAAACTGTTTCCAATCAATCTTTGTGCATGCCTTAACATTTTTAGTTTCCGTATTTGATTCTACTTCATTATCTTGCTTTTCTGGATTTTTCTTTTCAAAATTTTGAATTTTTTCTGTAGGATCAAATATTAAACTAATAACAATTAGTTTTATTGATAATACATGAGATTAATTGATTTACATGTCTTTTCCATATGTCATATTTTGTTTATTCAAAATTTCCATTATGTAGTACTGTTTTCCCAAAACTTGTTTAATTTTATCTTTACACCAAGATTTTTTTCGTGGAATGGAATAATCCTTGGCTAAAACGTTATCTCCAACTTCAATTTTTTTAGTATTCAATGCTTTATAATTTGATTGTTGTTTTTTTTGCATAATGTCTACGCTAGATCTAACTCCTCCGTCGCTAAAAATCTTCTTACTTTTCGTACTCTTTAAAAGATTTACTAAATTTAATCTACTTCTAATATTCCTGTTTAACATTGTCATGGCCGGTGACATACCTGTAGTGCTGTGAATAGAGCTGCGATAATCTGGTAAAAATAATTCCAGTCGCTGATTTAATTCAACTGACGATTTTTTTAAATATAAAGCTCTTTTCAACGCCAGCTTACATATCTTAACACCGTTTTCGGCTTGTCCATTGAGTGCAGTATGACCAATTGAATTTTTTATATGAGAAATGTTATTTGTTAATAAAAATTTCTTAAATTCAGCAGAGACAAACGGAGCCCATTATCAGTTCCAACTATGTTGGAACCGGCAAAAAAGTGGACGAAGATGCTTAATGGTGTTACTGCTGGAAATATTTCTTCAAAAAAATTGGCCGCATAAAATCTATGTCTAGTCTACTCCATGGCCCATCAGGCCATCCCCAGCTTACTAATGGTGCTTTACGCGGGTTATTTCTATTCATTCATTGTCACAGGATTTAATCACCTTTTCTATATGTTTATCAAGCAAAGGCCACCAAAAATAACTGCGACTCAAACTTTTTGATTTAACAATACCCATGTGTGTCCTATGAATCTCGTTAATTACAGACTCTTAAACAAGAGGGGTCTACTTATCTGTAACCCCAAAATATGCAACTCGACTCGATGGAAAGTTCATCCCTCCGTGCAAAATATGGTTTCATATCCACATCATTCAAATACCCAGGCCAACCTTTTTGTATATATTGAATAATTCTCATCAGAAGTTCGTCTTTTTCCGTTGCTTTTTTAGCTTCATCAAACGTTATTGGAATTTCACCCCATTCCCTTAAATAATTTAGACACACATCGGACGAGTGGAGTTTCTCGATGTTCGGATTGTCTATCGGTGAACGTGATAAGTAATCCGCTATATTATTCTTTGAGCTAAGACATTCTAAATCGAACTGATACCCAGATAAAAACATAGCGTAACGCTGCAAACGATTCGCCGACATTTGCGGTATTCCTTTTTTTGACCCGAAAATTGAAATTAGCGGTTTGTTACCCGATACCAAAGTAAACTTCCTACCGTCCAGATACTGGTTGAACTTCTTTACACCAAACACAATAGCTAAAGCTCCTGCTTCTATGTGAGAATATCTGGCTTCTGTGTTTGATACTCTTTGCGGAATGGGCTAGTACTTGTTTTGATGTTAATAATTTTTTTAGATTTTCAAAACAACTATCTTGATTTGGACCCCAGTAAGATGTATTTTTCTTCGACAATAAGTCATAAAAATCGGCAGCAGCTGAAACTGAAATAAACTTAATATAGAAATTAACTACCCCCAAAAATGACTGCAGTTCTACAAGCGATTTTGGTTTGGGTAATTTTAACATGGCTTCAATACGCTGTTCGTCCATGTGAAGGCCATCCTTGTCGATCACGTGCCTTAGATCTTTGATCGACCTTACAAAAAATTCACATTTGGATTTGGATACTTTGGAACCCTGCATTCTGCAGCCTATTGAAAACTTCTGCTAACATTTTTAAATGTTCACCTCTGTTCCTAGCACTTACCAAAACATCATAAATAAACACTATGACACCTTTAATACCCGATAATAGTCTTTCGATAATTTTTTGAAATATTGCTGGCGCTGGTCCTAATCCATAGACTAGCCTGGTATATTGAAATAACCCTTTGGTCGTCGTTAATTTTTTTGAATCATCTGCCAAGACAATTTGCTGATATGCCATTGACAAATCGAGCTTAGAGAATTCATTTCCCCCGTGAATTTCAGCAAAAAGTTCTTCTATTTTCGGCAAACTATACTGATCCACACATAACTGAGGATTTAAAGAAATCTTAAAATCTCCACAAATACGTATATCACCATTTTTTTAAAGAATTGGTAAAATTGGTGTACCCCATTCGGAGTAGTTTACCGGCTCTAGTATTTCTGAGTTAACCAGTTCCCCAATTTTGCATTATACCTTATTTTTAACAGCAAAAGGTAACCGCCTTGGTCGGAAAAACTTTGGCTCAGTACCCTCCTTAAGTTTCAATGATACCTTATGCTCATTAAATGTGCCTAGTTTTTCATCGAAAACTTCCGGATACGACTCCATCACGTTTATCGGATCATAACCCGCCTTTTCACAAAAATATAACCCCTGAAATTGTATGTTAAATTTCTGCATAAAATCTCTGCCCAGGATTGGAGGACCCCCATCATTTACCACAAATATTTCCAGCTGTACACTTCTGTTCTTGTAAACAATTTTTACCTGAATAGCCCCAATAGGCGTTATTGCATTTCCGCTATGGCTCTTTAATAATTGGTTCGTTTTCAACATTTTACAATTATCAAAATTCTGTTCGTAAGTGGACATGGAGATAGCTGATGTTGGGGATCCACTATCGATCTGCATAACCATCGCAACTCCATTCACTAACACCTTTACTGTAATTGGTTCATTCTTAGAATCTGTTTTATTAAAAATGAAAAGAGATCATTCATCACTACTACTACTATCGTCCATATAATTAACTAACATAATTTTTTTTATCCGTATTCGACACTGTCTTTATATTTACTGTGCACATTTTTTTTTAAGCGATCCTTTGTTTTGCAATTATTGCAAGTATAATTTCTAAATCTGCATTCACTCGCCAAATGATAAAATAACCGCATACAAAACAACGCCTTTTCTCCTCCGGATGAACGGTCGTTCCATTCACCTCGGTAGTCAGCGATTTGTTGTTGTTGTAGTGTTGCTGTTTCCTTGTATTGATGTGATACAATGCGCTAGTTGAAGGTTCTTGCTTTAATATGAGTTCTCTCCTCGTACTCGATTGAGTTGTATTGTTGTTGTATGCAATCCACTGAAGATGCTATAGTTATTGCTTTTTGGAATGAAAGTGTAACTGCATCTTCCAAAAACAACTTATACTTGGCCGGGCCCTTTTTTAATCCCATAATAAAACGGTCTCGCAAAGACATTTCCAGATGACTGTCGAATTTACAGTTTTTTGCTAGCTACCGCACTCTTGCCGCCCACTTTATTACGGACTCATTGTTATATTATATTATATTATATTAGAATTTATTTCTTTCAGTAAATACGGAAATTGTTGGTTCGAAATGTTTATTTAACGCAGCGATACAGATGCTTTAGGTGGTTGTCTCTGCGCTTATAGCAGATGGTTGGATTAAACTTTCCAGCAGTTTATATGATGTCGGGCACAAGCCACCAATTAAATTAGCTTTTTGTTTTTTCGCATTTCTCGTTCCTTCATCAATATCATTAGCAATAAAAAACTGATCTAATTGAACCTTATAAACGTTCCAATCGTCCTCAAGGTGATTGAAAGTCGGTGCTCTGATGAATACGCCATTACAATTATTAAGAATTTCACCAGCGGAGATACCAGTTTTTGGTTTTTTTTTTATATATACATAGGAAAATGCACTTGAAGCTATATTAGAACTACCCAACACTTTTTTTTTGTTTTCCTGCACGCGTTTTTCTTATTTATTCGTCGCCAATGTAATGTCTGTAAAGCTAAAATAAAAAGCACTGTTCATTTACCTCGGAACTCTATTTATTAATTAACAACATATGTATAAAAAGACGCGATGTTACTTCTGTCGCAGACAGACTACAACTGCTAGCGTAAGTAATACACAGTACTAATGCCCCTTATACGTATAATACTAAAATCCCATAGTACAATAGTGCAATAGGAAATTGTATTTCTAACTTGTTTAATGTTTGTTCAAACCCTTGACCAACTTGCCAAATAATCGATTCGGATCGATATCATCTAAAAGCAAATTCTCCGCTCAGTAGTTCGTACCAAATAGATCCAAATTCAAAAATATCCGATGCCATGGAGAATGGTAAAATTTCATCTGTAGGCTTTTGCAGGGGCAGAACTTCTATAAGTTCTGGCCCTAGAGAACATAACCATGCTTAAAATGAAGACTGTTCAACGTTGTTCTACCATATAAAATATAAATATTCTAGTGAATATTTTGGTTGTCAAATAAAAAATACCGAATGTATTTTAAGTGTTTTTTAATATTTCAGCGATTGATGAAATTGATCGAATGTGGTCGATAAAATGAAACGATCGTTTATCGATAAAATAGAACGATTGAAGCGGTTTGAGCGAAAGATTCTTCCTGAGGTCGAGTATGATGACGGTCCATTCCTTGATGGAGATCAAACGGTTATTTGGGGATCGCAACTATTAGAGAAAGAGGAATATAGCGCTGCCGATGACGATGATTAAACCGATAAAATTACAAAAAGACTAACAATTTATTTTCTGAATACAATGTATTTCATAAACGTGGCTGATATATTCATTGTTTGACCTCTTAAAAGTTAAATGTAATGTGATAAAATTAATATATATTTTATCGTTAAGTTGAAAAATGAAATAAATGCGTGAAGAGCAATTGCGTGTACGATATTTTTTGCCAGTACGTCCGTCAGTCCGGCAACACAAAGCAGCCCGATGGTTCTCCCACGCGAGAACATGCCACGTATAAATGTCCGTGTTAAAAATAAGGTATGCTTATGTCTAAGCCGCAAAGGGACATCGCTTGGCCCTGCGAATTATTGATTGTCATTCTGAATGCCAATCAAATAGGAAATTGAACGCGCCTGATTTCAATTGGCACGTCTCTTGTGATTAAGTTGCATGCAATTGCGACATGCTTACATGCACATTTTCTTTATCTTTTGGTTTCATTATTCGTTCAACGGCCTAAATGGATCCCTTGCGTCTTTCTGGCATTGTTCACTGTAGCATACACACAAATGGAGCAAACTGTTGTACTAAGACATGTACTTATATTGCTCCCTTAGACTGGGGTGTAAAGATATGAGGATGAAAAATTTGTGTTATATTTTTTTTGAGGACAAAATTTCAAAAAGATTAAAAAAAACATATTCATTACAAAAAATATAAAAATTTCTGAGTTGGAACACCCTAATCACATAGTATGAAATATACTTTACCACCAATTCTCGTACCTCCGTTTCGGAGATGTACGACCGTGACGCGAGATTTTCACATTTATGATGATGATGGTTAAATTGTAATGAAGGCAAAGGAACTTTTAAACTTCTTGAAAAGTAAATAGCGCTTTTGCAATTTCAATTAAAATCAAATTACCATTTTAATTTTAATATTTCTGATACCAAATCTAATCCCTGGTAGTAATGTTCTTACTGTCAAATTAGCACAAGGCGTCAATCAGTTTTTTAATGTCATAATTACTAAAATGAACTTGGCTTTCTGTACATTGGAGGTAGTCACTTTTGTGACCACATCCTGACTAACTTGCATGTGGTCAATTTGGTTTCTGTTTTATCACCGAACAGTATATGACACAAATCAAAAATTCGAAATATAATTATTCATCTAACTTATTTAATGCATTTATAAGAGTTGATCCGTTCTTTTCATTAACAATTTTTCTATTGATTTTTAAATAATTAAGGGCGTTTTCCAAAACTCATCAGTGCTCTAAAACTGCAACAGTAATCATTCCGAAATGCAAATAAAAAAGGTAATGCCTATGCATACTATTCCAAAACGCATTTTGAACAAAAGCAAACAGAGCATCGGCAAATGTCATGATGCAAAATTTGATATTCTGAATTTAATTTGAATTGCCGCCAAAATGAAAGAATGCCTATAAAAAATATCATTTGGGTACAACTTAGTTGTTTTGGAGAAATTACTGCACTCGGGAACTCTTCGTAAAGCAAATGCAATTGAAAGCATGTAATAAGTTCATTGAAATTGTTGAATTTTCATTTTCACACAAGATGTTTTGTTAAGTTTATTTCATTATAATTTAAATTGATACTACCCAACAGATTATATAAAATAATTGTGAAATTTAACTTTTTCCACATATCAAACTTATTGCCGCTTCTTTTATTTTGAATTTTATGTCTAAAAGCAATTGCGTCATAATAACATTTTTAAGCGACAAAAATACAAAAGCAACATGGAAGGTTCTTTATACAAAAGCATCAGTCACTTTGAATCATTACGTTTGCACTGTGATGCGCAAATATTTGACGTTTTGGAAAATACCCTCATATCTTAGGAGCAAACATGTATGTACCTTTATCAACTTATTTTGTAAAGATAGATTTTTACAGGAGAACTTAAGTGCTATAGTGCGAAAGTGCGAAAGTGCGATAGCGTTATGACAATGTTCTGTTTTCCTTCAAAATTAATTCATCAATACAATTAAATATTTGTATTTAACCATAAATAAATACTATTGAATTTCTTAATATAGGTGTCTTGAAATGTGCTATGCATATTTCGTGGAAAACTGCATACGTTCACCTTGTGAAAAACAGATATCTAAAGTTCATGTACTTAAGTAAATAACAAACCACTTGTCTTGAGTTATAGCAAAGTTCATTGAACCTCGGTCGTTAGATTGCCTATTTAAGAAAATGTAAAACCAATTGTTACAAGATTAATAATCGAGAGTACAGAGAGTAAAGTGTCTTCTTCTTTTCCATAATACTCAACATTAACTTACTTTGGTTGATGCCTTTAGAATTCGCTTTCCATTTCGAAACATATACATATATTTACATTTTTCATGTTTCGATGAATCTTATTCTCTTGTTAAAACATATAAATGCTTTAATAACGAAGCTTCATTTATTTTCTCTATTTATTGTACAGATATATATTTTGACACATAAAAACTATGTTATTATTTTAATTAAGTTTTTTAGTGCATAAAATATTTAAAAGCCTGTTCTTTTATGTAAAACGCAGGCAGGCTATTAATATATTTTCATGAGACAGACGGGTTTTCAAATAAGTTATAATACATATATTATTATTTTGATTAATTTTTTAAGGTCCAAGGAGGTCTATTAACGACGCCACAGCCAAGCTCATTAATCTTTGTAAGCAAACGCTTTAGCTTAAAAACATGTGAATCTTATGTCCTGTTCTTTCGGCTAGCTTCTTACATTCATTTAACATTCAATTGTTTGTCCGATGGAGTGACATGGATTTCCTTTCTTAAATTGGACTCCGTAGCCTCAGCACATCCTTAGAACTTCCTTTAGGTTGAAATCATCATGAACAAATGTACAGCATCATGTTTTTGTTAACTCTTAAAGCTGTTTAAGATTTTTTTTAAAAGAACTTAGCACTCAAGTGGGTATGAATACACCTTTAAAGCCTAAGTATGTGTTTAGTTTTAGTGAAAATTAGACAGAGAGAGAGAGAAGAAACACGCTTTGGCTCAGTGGTTTTTCCGCTCCATGGGAAGCATCCTTCCATTTGTAATTACGACATTAGATTAAGATCCAACTGCAGTGCCGCTTAGTGCCATTTTTCTTGTTGGCTTATACAATCTGAATTGCCGACATTGAACATCTTGGTTTAAACACAGCATCCTCTAACTGCTCTCTCAAGTACCAATTGAGGTTGTTCTTCTTTAAAGATATTAATCGCTTCAGAGGATGAAATGGAAAATAGCTTCTTCATCTTTAAAAATAATAATTTAAACATAGTTCCTCGTCTTTATGTATGTACACATTTTCATTGTACATGACATCCGTTGTATTTTGAATGACACTCTTGTATATCCGGAAGGTTAATATCAACACTCTGGATGATAGTGCCTATGTCAGTGTCGATAAAAATACTATATCCTCACATAAGTCCCATTACTTAGAGATAAAGTTTACCAGGGTAATGTGTAAATATATAATATTATTGTTACATCTTCAAGATAATTACATAGAAATTTACAAATTAACATATAAAAATGTAATCCTTGATAGAAGAAAATATTATTATATTTTAAAATTTGTAAGCTTATGGATGTAAATTTTTTTGGTTCGAGTACATTTACTCATACTAAACTTTGGGTTTTGTGTTTTTGAAATAAAATTAGAACCATTATACAATTCGATTTTTGATCATTATAACGTTTTTGCCGAGTCGGCCGGCGAGGCAACGGCTGATAAATTATTATCGAAATCTCTTCTCCTGCCTGTCAAAAATGGCGATTAAATATGAAAAATCGTATTAGGTCACTTAACACATAAGATGATCCTGTGCTCTTAAGTACAAACATGTATGCACCTTTATCAACCTATTTCATGGAAATAGATTTCTACAGTGCGATAGCGTTCTGACAATGTCCTACTTTGCTTCAAAATTCATTCATAAATTCAATTCAATACTTGTATTTAACTGTAAATAAATATTACTGAATTTCTTAAATTGCTTTGGCTGATGCCTTTAGAATTCGCTTTCTATTTCGAGACATGTAATATATTTACATTTTTCATGTTTAGATGAATGTTATAGTAATTTTATTCTCTCATTAAAACATATAAATGTCTTAATAACGATACTCCATTTATTTTCTCCATTAATAAGACAGAATATTTATAAGTTTTGCTTGTCTTTCGGTTATATTAACATTTGAATAATTGACAAATACTGAATGGAACTGTTTTGGAACATACTATACATACTTACAATTTTCACGTTTTGTGGAGAATTCATCCACCACGCAAAGTACGAGTATATACGAGGAGGTACGTGTTTCAATCTTTCAAGTTGGGTATAGTGGGCCTAAACATTTGGTGTGATAAGTCCTTTGTAGTGCATCTTCTCTATTCTGTATGTTGCAACAGATTACGACTTAACGCATCAGCGCGTCCCATCTTGTAAAAGTCATATGAAAGCAGCTTTGATAGTTGTACTGTTCGGCACGTAATTTGAGATGGATTTCCGTCCTTAAATTGAACTCCGAAGCTTCAGCCAATGTTCAGAACTTCTTTCAGGTTGAAACCATCAAAAGACTGAGTCTACTACTGTAATATCTTCTGCAGAAAAATCGTTGCCAAAGTTCATATTTGCATGAACTTCAGCCAACCAAACTGAGTCAACTTAAACTTTTATCGTCTATCGCTTCTAATTTCGTCTTTCTCGAGCAAGTTGGTAATTTTTCTATATAATTCCAGTTCCCCGTATCAAAAGCGCTTTGTGTCACATTTGAATTGTATTTAAATATATATTGTCAAAATATGTTCTATTGTCTTTAGTTGAGTTCCAAATGGGATATAAACTTGATGTTGGGTATGTTTCTAATGTCTGCATCTGCGTCAGTGGGGTTCCTAGCTCACACTTTATGTGACAGCGGTAACTGCAACCCTTACACTTTAAGCAATAAACTATTCTTTTCGACAAACATTACATAACGAAATAAGTGGAATTTGTTTTATAGAACGATGCGTGTTGTATGTTCCAATGAGTACGACAACAAAGAGGTATTTGAGTTGGCTGGAACATCATTTTTTGATTCAAGTTTTTTCCCGTAATTCGCATCTTCATATAGTTGTCTGCACGATGTACGAGGTTGCTGTTGCCTAGCTCGCTTTTTATTTTAATAAATAACTGGCCTTCTAAATGAATGAATGCTCTCAGTTGTTACTCACTGAACTGAATTTCGATTCCTTTGAAGCATATCGTCCTCTTAACACTTAAAAAATACTCAAAACTAACTATGTATAAATACACGGAGTAGAAAGGGCGAGCGGTACTTTATAATATGAATTGCTGCTTTTCATTTTCTATATCTACCTTTTCTCAGGTTGGTTATACAATGATAGTATCTTACTCTAAGCGATTGCTTGGAACCTTTTATTTAAATTTATATGTCTTTGTTTATCTATCGCTTTTTTTTGTGGTAATGGTAATTCCTCGTAATAATTCCAATCTGTCGTATCAAAAGCGCTTTGTGGAACATTTTGACTTGTATTTAAATGTATATCATCAAAATATGTTCTATTGTCTTCAGATGGGTTCCATATGGGATAAAAACTTGATGTTTGAGATGTTTGTAATGCTTGCATCAATATTTTCGATACACGGCAGTATAGTAGGGCTTCTATCTCACACTTTATGTGACTGCGGTAACTAAAACCCTTACACTTTAAGCCATAAACCATTTTTTTCCGACAAACATTACAAAAGGAAATAAGTGGGATTTCTATATGTTCCAATGAGTATGACAATAACGAGGTATTTGAGTTGGTCCAGTCAAGCTTTTTCCATAATTCGAATCTTTATATACTCGTAGTTGTCTGCTCGATGTACGAGGGTCCTGTTGCCCAGATCGCCTTTTATTTAAATAAATAACTGTGCGTCTAAGTCAAATTCTAGCGCTACCAGAAAATCCGAAGTTACTGGTAGTGCCACTGGTATCACCAGTATTTTTAGCTGATAAGTGTCTTTCCTTAGTTGGCTTCTTTCTGAGCATGTTGACTCCGAAGCCAACAGCTTGTCGGTCTCCGGTGATAGAAGCTCACCAAACATTAGAAGACCTCTCTTCTTTTTCGGTGGATGAGTGTCCTCTGCAGGTCCATTTCGTGCGGCCTTTTACTCACACATCACTCGATTGTAAGTGCGGCCTTTTGCTCACACATCACTCGATTGTAAAGATCACCAGCTATTCAAGCCATTGTTAATGTACTCCGCTTCTGTGATACTTTATACGACAAAACTTTGTTTTGCTAAGGCCCAAGAAAAAACTCTGTTTCCCGTAAACAAGGCGTATCCAGAATAAGATTTTCTACCAAGCTTATAGTTGGCCCAATCTCCGTCAGTGAATCCTTGTACTACCTCATCCGATTTTCTATATATGATGCTCAGCTTTAAAGTACCAGCAAAGTATTGTAAAATGTTTTTAGCGGCTGATAAGTGCTCTATGTGTGGATCCATATTTCTTTGTGACAATTTGCTAATGGCATGCAAAATGAGTGGTCGAATCCAAACTGCTAAGTATATAAGGGAACCAATAAGTGGTTGAAATTTTGTTATGTTTGCCTTGACGCAGATATCTTCCTTGCAGCTGACTTGAAAACCAGGATCAATTGGAGTAGAAGCTGCACGGCAATTTTGCATATCGTATATGTTCAGGAAATTTCTGATGTATGTTTCCTGGCACAATGAAATAGAGCCTTGTTTACAATTTCGTTGTATTTCCAAACCAAGAAAGTAGGTAAGAGGACTGCCGTCATGCTTGGTTGAATTTCGTTCTCGTTATGACAGATGATTATAAGATCGTGAACGTAAACTGCAATTTTTTGATTTTCTTGACATATAAACATGTTTCGTCTTTGCACCTTTTGAAGCACATTGTTTGCAAAACCTTGGCCAACGAATTATTCTAAATATGACCAGATTGTTTAAGTCCATAAAGAGCCTTTTAAAGCCTAAGCATCTTACTAGGATGAGAATTATTCAGAAAGTTTTGAATATGGTTTCGCAGCAAATGACAAGAAATGTTTCCCAATAGTTTACTCCACACCCCTGTGCAACTAATCTTAATTTAAATCTTTCATTTTCGATGACTTTATTTTTTTGATCCGAAAAACCCATTTGGAACCAATAGTTTTTTACCCTTCAGACAGATCGGCTAAACATAACGTGTAGTTTGCCATGAGAGCGTCATATTTGACTTGCATTGATTCTTTCCATTCCTGTGCATATTGATTCTTAAAGGCATCAGCAACCGAATGCTGAGATTCGATGTCGTTTATAAATTGTAAGCTATTGAGCATGTTGTGCTGCTTCTTTGGCCTTCCAGGTAGTCCCGTGCGAATGATTTAAGGACGGTCAGATACTTGTCTTAAGACATTATCTCGTTCACCGAATTTTTGCTTTTTGGTTGTATGTTGTTTTTCTTCATTATCAGTGTGGCTGGTAAGTTTCTGATGATCGTTGTCTTTATTGCTGTTGTCGCATTCAATCTGATTGGGGGGATGTACTTTTTGTGGAAATGTGCTAGATTCTAAATAAATCTTATTTGTCATAAAGTCATCGTTTCGATCTGGCATGTTTAGTTGTTGTGTTGCAGCCGCATTAAAATCATCTTCCACAAGTTGTGCATCTTATCTTTCATTAACGGTACGTTTTTCTCGGTCATACAGACGATAGGCTTTTGCTGCACAAGATTAACCAACGAAAATGTATTCTTTTCTCTTTGCTTGAAATTTGCTTTCCCTGGTTTTATTCCACTCAAATGCTCGAGAGCCAAAACTCACAAGTGCTTAACTGATGGTTTACTTTCTTTCCAAACTTTAAGTGGTGTTCGTCCACTTAATGCTTTTATTAAGTATCTGTTTCGCAAATAAACTGCTGTTTGCACAGCCTCGGCCCACTAAAATTCTTTCAGCTTTTCATGGACAATCACACTTTTGCCCCTTACCACAATGGTACGGTTAGCTCGCTACGCCATTCTGCTGAGGTGTGGAAAGAACTGTCAATTGTCTTTTAACACCACATTGGTTTAAGTATTTGTAAAATCTTGGTTGATGTACTCCGTGCCATGGTCAATTCTTAAAAACTTTATTTTTTTGACCGTTTGGCATTAGACGTAACTTTTTAACAGTTTAAATTTGTCAAACGTTTCACGTTTGTTGTCTACGAAGTATGCGCGAATTTTGTGTGAATAGTCATCAACAAATGTTAAAAAATATCTATTGCCTGCGATTGACTTAACATTCCTTGGGCCACTTACATTAGTAAATAAAAGCTCAAGTACACTCCTTGTTACTTGTTCTGATTTATGCGGAAATAGCAGCCCCTTTATTTTTGATAAAATAGATGACTCACAATTTGTTTTTTCGGGTATGTAGTATTCATTACATCCATTCTGCGCACTAACTGCTTCTTAAGTAATTTTTTTCAAACTTTTAATATTGAGATGACCGAATCGATTGTGCCAAGTACATACAAGTGAACAATCATTTAAAATATTAATTGTAATGTTTTTTGATCGATATACCATATGGTATACATGCAAACTATCTTTTTGCACTGCCCGTATTAACACTTTACCATGTTTATTTTCGATCAATGCCTCTTGTTTACGATAAATGGCGAAATTCTCATTTTTTGCGGCTTACTTTGCTTACGAAGATCAAATTCATATGTAGAGACGGGACACACAAAACATCTCATATTTTGACATTTGTACCCGACACAAGCAACAATACCGTACCCATACCAGACGACTCAATGTATTTGTCGGCAGACAACTCTATTTGTGTCTTTTTGTCTACAAACGATACAAACATATCTCGATCACAACACATATGCGACGTTGCGCCACCGTCGATACACAACATATTTTTAGTACGACCACAAACACCGTGACACGAGATTTTCATACACCATATATGATGATGATGATGATTAAATTATAATAATGACAAGGGACTTTTAAAATTCTTGAAAAGTAAATAACGCTTTCGCTATTTCAACTTAATTTAAATGACAATTTTAACCATAATTTTAATATTTCTGATACCAAATCTAATCCTTGGTAGCAATGTTCTTACTATCGAATTAATACATAGGCGTCACTCTGTTCTTGAATGCCATATTTACTGCAATGAACATGCCTTTCTGTACATTAAAATTTAGCTCCATACTAACGCAGAGGTCGATTATTAAATTTTTTAGTAATGCAGTTATTTTGGAAAGTATGGGCATTATTCTTTAGCTGGATACTTAATTTAGGTGTCATTAACGCCCCAGATCCCGCAAATATTTAACACCAACGTACATTGGTATTTCTTTTGTAGCCTGCCCAATTTTCTGTCGCCTTCTCTGTGTGTAACGCAGGCTTAATTGAGGGAAAACAAATAGTTGGCAATCACTTTCGTGACTACATCTTGGCTTAATTGCAAATGGACAATTTAGTTTCTGTTTTATCACCGAACAGTTAAAGATAGTCTTAATTTATACGACACAAATAAAAAATTCCAAATATAATTATTCATGTGTCGCATTTATTACATTTATCAGAGTTTCTCTCCTTTTTCAACAATTTTTCTTTGGATTCTTAAATAGTTAATATCTTAAGGGAACATATATATTCACCTTTGCAAACTTATTTTATTAAAAACAGACTTTTACAGCAGAACTTAGATACAGCTCTGTTTTCCTTCAGAATTTATTCATCAATACAATTAATTAATCAGTGCATTAATAATCAATATTAATTCGCATATTCAAATGTCGCCATTTATACATTTTTACAATATTTAACACATATACATATGCACAACATCAAACATCAATTTAACATTTCTTAACAATCAAATAGATGCTTTTAACCATTTAAATCATCAACAACATATTCCTATATATAGGGTTTATGTGTTTAGTCTAGGACACATTCTCGTAAAAGGAAATTTTATAAAATTGTTTTTTTTAATGTTTTATATTAAATGGTGATTTCTTTCAATAAAAATAAATTTACTGTGCTGTTCTAGATCGATGCATCATAGGAATTGTATTTATCGGTTCTTATTTGTTAGAAATTTTTCACCAGAAATGAATAAATTTAAAGGAAATCTGGTCTTTTGCGCGCTTTATCTGCTCAACATCGCATAATCATAGATTTAATGGGGAAGGGTACTTCTAACTTGTTAGGGCCAGCTTTGTCTGAAGTCGATATTCGTACAGAGTCTGATGTGTGTATGTCAGAAGTTGCTGATCTTTCAGAAATATATAGTTGGTCCGCACCAGAACTATCTCATTGTGTACGTATGACGGAACTCCGGTTGGATGTTGCGGAAGCAGACAGTGTTCCTGTTTTTGCGGCCATTGATAACCCAGATCCAGAATCTCATACAGCAGAAGTATTTCCTCCTACGGAAGTTGTCTCCTATTCAGAAGCAGAAGCAGAAGAAGGGGGATTGAGTGGCCCAGTACAACTATCGTCTGGAATCCTCACGGAATACCCTGAAGAAAGAAATAAACTCCACTACTCCAAATGTACTCTCGTACAACGATCGTATTTGTGCGATGGGAGCAGACGTTGACACTTCGACGCCGGCATTGGTTAAATCTTGGAGCATTTGGCCCCTGCCTAGTCGGTCACGCATTTTATTATTTTTTGGAATTTAAACTTTTTTTTTTAACTTTGAGAATCTCACACCTGAAGTTTTAGTAAAATTAATTTCAAACAAATAAAAACGAACTATTCGACTTTAAAATAATCTACCTTTATTTCAACAAGTCTGTCTTGTTCTCATTCCACCAGAAAAATAGAATGGAAAAATGAAGTGCCCGAAAAATGGCTTCTCAAGCGGTACAGTTTTAAAATTGTTGTAGTGGTAGACTTAGGGAAGAACGTTTGCTGCAATATATTTTTTCTCCTTTTTTTCTTACTAGAAAAGTGACATTCTTATTGCAGTTGAAATGCATATGAATATGTTTAAAATTAGTGAGAAATCGAAACAAAAATTAGGAGGCACATTTTTCAGAATCAGAGCAAAAACATCCCTTGTAATTTAAGACGAAGTCTTATGAAATTTTTTACAAATTCTACTAAATACTTTATATATATATTATATTATTGTCTCAAAACTTTCATTTTTCAATTTAAAACACTTTACGCTAAACTTGAGCATTTTAAAAGAGATGTATGGTTGCTAAAATTGTAGAAATAGATAGGAATTTAAATTTTTAAGAAGTAATTTTAGACTTAAAAGACAAACATACCATTTTCTCGATTTTAAATGTTCGGAGTTTAACAAATTTTTGTGAAAAATAACCAAAGCTGTTAAAAACGGCTCAAAGTTCATCTAAATATACAAACAAAATAATTAACATTAAATATAAGATTTTTAACAGTACTGCTATAAGATTGGTTATGTTTAGTTAAACAAGATGCTTTAATTAAATTGATTAAAACATCAATAATATGCAGTAGTTTTAAGGCAGAATCCTTTCTACGTTTTTGTCAATCTTCTATTACCATGCATTGTTTATAAATGAATAGCAATATGAATTCGTTCATTTCTAATTTAATAAAATGTTCAAGGGGAACTTATTAATTGTATTAATTAACATTGTATATTTTTTCTGTCAAAAGGAAAAATTTAGATCACGACTTTTTTTAACACATTAGTTGAAAAAAAAACAACATTTTTCTCTGTATAAAATCGTTTTTTAATCTAGCCAATCCAGTCATTTAATTTTCAAGTTGACAGGCAAACCAACCAAATACAATACATGCCAAAATGATGTTTACTGAAATTGTTTTCCTAGATCATCGCCTTTAAAATATGGATTTTTCAGTAACATCTGTCACCTAAGTTAATCTATTAATTTAGGACATTCTGATTTTTTGAGTGCAACTCAACTTTTCTTTGATAGAATTTCCCTACCTTTGATGTTAATTTAATTTTTCCAGCACTAGTCTTTTCAAGCGTGTTGGAATTTTACTTTTTATTTTATCAGCCCCGACTCTACCTTATAACATGTTGACCGTATTACCGTAATAACAATTTTTTTTCGAGAAACACAAAAATAGAAGCGATAGACAAAGAAAGAGATAAGTTATAAATTTAAATAAAAGCTTCCAAGCAATCGCTCGGTAAATAAATTCTATCAAAGAAAAGTTGAGTTGCACTCAAAAAATCAGGATGTCCTAAATTAAGAGATTAACTTAGGTGACAGAGGTTACTGAAAAATCGATATTTTAAAGGCGATGATCTAGGAAAACAATTTCAGTTAACAACATTTTGGCATGTATGCATGTTATATGTAGACATTCGACAAGGAGGTACTCGTATTTAAGTTGGTTGGATCACCAACTAACTATGTATAAATACACGCAGTAGAAAGAGCGAGCGGTACTTTATAATATGAATTGCTGCTTTTCATTTTCTCTATCTACCTTTTCTCAGGTTGGTTATACAATGATAGTATCTTACTCTAAGCGATTGCTTGGAAGCTTATATTTAAATTTATAACTTATGTCTTACGACTTCGAAGCCAAGAGCTTATCGGTCTCTGGTGATGAAAGCCGACCAAACTTTAGAGGAGCTCTCGTCTTTTTCGGTGGATGAGTTTCCTCTGCAGTTCCATTTCGTGCGGCCTTTTGCTCACACATCACTCGATTGTAAGTGCGGCCTTTTACTCACACATCACTCGATTGTAAAGATCACCAGCTATTTAAGCCATTGCTAATGTACTCCGCTTCTGTGCTACTTTATACGACAATACTTTGTTTTGCTGAGACCCAAGAAAAAACCTTGTTTCCCATAAAGAAGGCGTATCCAGAAAAACATTTTCTACTAAGCTGATCGTTGGCCCAATCTCCGTCAGTGAATCGTTGTACTACCTCATCCGATTTTCTATATATGATGCTCAGCTTTAAAGTACCAGCAAAGATCGTAAAATGTTTTTAGCGTTCTTTGTGACAATTTGCTAATGGCATGCAAAATGTTTGGTCAAATCCAAAATGGTAAGTAGATAAGGGAACCAATTAGTGATTGAAATTGTGTTATGTTTGCCTTGACGCAGATATCTCCCTTGCAGCTAACTTGACGACCAGGATCAATTAGAGTAGAAGCTTGACGGCAATTTTGCATATAGTATGTGTTCAGGAGATTTCTAATGTATGTTTCCTGGCACAGTGAAATAGAGCCTTGTTTACAATTTCGTTGTATTTCCAAACCAAGAAAGTAGGTAAGAGGACCGCCGTCATTCTTGATTAAATTTCGTTCTCGTTATGACAGATGATTATAAGATCGTGAACGTAAACTGCAATTTTTTGATTTTCTTGACATATAAACATGTTTCGTCTGTGCACCTTTTGAAGCACATTGTTTGCAAAACCTTGGCCAACGAGTTATTCTAAATACGACTAGATTGTTTAAGTCCATAAAGAGCCTTGTGAAGCCTAAGCACCTTACTAGGATGAGAATTATTCAGAAAGTTCTGAGTATGGTTTCGCAGCAAATGACAAGAAATGTTTCCCAATAGTTTACTCCACACCCCTGGGCAACTAATCTTAATTTAAATCTTTCATTTTCGATGACTTTATTTTTTTGATCCGAAAAACCCATTTGGAACCAATAGTTTTTTGCCCTTCAGACAGATCGGCTAAACATAACGTGTTGTTTGCCATGAGAGCGTCATATTTAACTTGCACTGATTTTTTCCATTCCTGTGCATATTGATTCTTAAAGGCATCAGCAACCGAATGCTGAGATTCGATGTCATTTATAAATTGTAAGCTATTGAGCATGTTGTGCTGCTTCTTTGGCCTTCCAGGTAGGTAGTCCCGTAGGTTGCTTGTCTTCATAATCAATATCGCTGGTAAGTTCCTGATGATCGTTCTTTTCATTGCTGTTGTCGCATTCAATCCGATTGGGGGGACGTACTTTTTGTGGAACTGTGTTGGATTCTAAATAAATCTTATTTATTATAAAGTCATCGTTTCGTTCTGGCACGTTTAGTTCTTGTGTTGCAGCCACATTTGAACCATCTTCCACAAATTGTATATCTTGTCTTTCAATAACACTACGTTTTTCTCGGTCGTAAAGGCGATAGGCTTTTGCTGCGCAAGCGTAACCATCGAAAATGTATTCTTTTCCCTTTGCTTGAAATTTTCTTTTTATGGTTTTAGCCCACTCAAATGCTCGAGAGCCAGAACTCACAAGTGCTTAACGGATGGTGCACGTTCCTTCCAAACTTTAAATGGCGATCGTCCACTTAATGATTTTGTTTCGTAGATAAACTGCCGTTTGGACAGACTCAGCCCACAAAACTTCTTCCAGCTTTTCATAGACAAGTTCCATTGTATCCATTTCTTCAGTGGTACGGTTAGCTCGCTACACCATTCTGCTGAGGTGTGTAAGGAACTCTAAATTGTCTTTTAATGCCCCAATGGTTTAATAATTTGTTGAATCTTGGTTGGCGTGCTCCGTGTCATTTTCACTTCTTAAGGACTGTGTTTGTTTGTCTTTTTAGCATTCGACGTAACTTTTGAACAGTTTAAATTTGTCAAACATTTCACTTTGCCTACGAAGTATACGTGAATTTGCGTGAATAGTCATCAACAAATGTTACAAAACATCTATTGCCGCGATTGACTTATCGTTCATTGGACCACATACATCAGTATTTACTATATAAGTTGAAGTACACTCTTTGTTACTCGTTCTGATTTATTCGGAAATGGCAGCCTCTTTATTTTTGATAAAATAGATGACTCACAATTTATTTTTTCGGGTATATTCATCATATCCATTCCGCGCACTAATTGCTTCTTATGTAATTTTTCAAACTTTTAATGCTGAGATGACTGAAGCGATTGTGCTAAGTATATACCAGCGAGCAACCATTTAAAATATTCATTGCACCGTTCTTTGATCGATCTATATACCATATGGTGTACATTCAAACTATCTTTTTGCGCTGCCCGTATTAACACTTTGCCATGTTTATATTCGATCTGTGCTTCTTATTTACGAAAAATGGTGTAGTTCTCATTTTTTGCGGATTTGCTTACGAAGATAAAATTTATATGTGGAGACGGGACACACAAAACGTCCCATATTTCGATGTTTGTACCCAACACAGGCGACAATACCAGACGACTCAATGTAATTGCCGGCAGCCAACTTTATTAATGCCTTTGTGTCTAGAAACGATACAAACATATCTCGTTCACAACACATATGCGGCGTTGCGTCACCACTGTCGATACACCCCATATTTTTAGTGCAGCCAGAAAAACCGTGTCACGAGATTTTAATATAAATGATGATGACGATTAAATTATAATAAAGGCAAGGGAATTTTTAAAATTCTTGAAAATTAAATAACGCTCTTGCAGATTCAACTAATTTGAATTTTAAGCATAATTTTAATTTTTCTGATACCAAATCTAATCCTTGGTAGCATTGTTCTGACTATCGAATTAATACATAGGCGTCACCCTGTTCTTTAATGTCATATTTACTACAATGAACATGCCTTTCTGTACATTAAAATTTAGCTCCATACTAACGCAAAGGCCTATTATTGAATTTGTAATTAGTGCAGTCATTTTGAAAGGTGTGGACATCATTCTGAAGATGGATACTTAACTTGTGTGTTAGTAATGCCCCAGATCCTAAAAATATTCAAAACCAACATACGTTGGTATTTCTTTTGTATCCTTCCTCATTTTCTGTCGCCTCCGCTGCGTGTAATTATTTAAATGACAAAAAAAGAAACATAGGTGACAGTCACTTTTGTGAGTACAACTTGGTTTACTTTAACGTGGTCAATTTAGTTTCTGTTTTATCGACGAACAGTTAAAGTACAATATGTTAGCTAGCTAGTTGAATCGAACTAAGGCGGACGCTGTTTTCTTACGATAAAACAATTATAAAATAAAACAATCAACCACTATATGTAGACATTTGCAATTCGCTTATATTTACATTTACTATCAAATTATAGTTTGTAAACAACTTGAGATGAAATACAACTTTTTTTTTTTTATTGCGATAAAGCTACCCCTTTTATTTTAATTTTCTTTTAATTTATCGTTTTTATAGATTTAAATTCGTTTTACCTGTATTCGTTCTACTGTGCGCAGACTGCTGGAAAGCATTGTATGTGGACGTATCTCAACAAGTTTACAAAGCCTTTGTCCTGATATTGAATTTGAACTGGAAATAAAGAAAACAAATCAAAAATATTTCCAAAGTAGACTGAAAAAATAGATTAAGAAAACTGAATTCTATATTCTGATTGGAATGAACCGGGTGCCGAAGAGAATGGGCCGGACAGCTCTAAAATATTGTAGAACCCTCACTAGTTTTTTTGGTGTATGTGGCCTGTTCATATTCTGAATAACTTTATCTTTTTTTCAGCTACAAGTCCGTCCAAATATTTTGAAATCTAACTACACTATACTTTTTTACCACAACTCTGATATCACTGCCACAGTCTGTTGGCGGTATTTTCACTAACAAATTACAACAGTTTACGGTTTATCCAATATTTGTTTCGATAGAAACAATAACCGTGTTCAATAAACTTATATTACGAAACAGGACAGTTGATTAAATCATAACTTTTCATTGACTTATGTCCTTAGAGCTGCAGAATAAGAAATTTTCAGTGAAATCAACCTACACACTTGGTACATTGTAACATTTCTTGTAGGCCTTTCCAGATACTTGAAATAAAGTTTTTAATTATTATGAAGGATATTGCAAATTTTGCCGACTTCTTCAATTGCTACCATTTTGCGACGATGCATTTTGGTTAATTTGTATAAGTTTTATTTTAATTTAAGCCATTAACCTTGTTACATCTCCCTATAAGTAAAAAATATGGTGAAAAGAAATATACCAAATACGTACTAAAACACTTTCTCCTTCTCCAAATTTTGTTTGTTTATTTATTGAGACTCAATTTTAGAAATATAAATAAATTTATCTGTTTTGCATTTCAAGTGAATAGCTAAAACGTATAGCTATTTTCTTTTGTTTTCAATTTTGTCACAATAATCGGAGGACCAACATAGCGAGGATTTTATTTCTGAATGAATACTCTAAGTTGTTACTCACGGAACTGAATTTCGATTTATTTGAGGCATATCGTCCTCTTAACCCTTAAAAAATACTCAAAACTAACTTTGTATATATACACGTGGTAGAAAGAGGGAGCAGTACTTTATAATATGAATTGTTGAATTTCATTTTCTCTATCTACCTTTTCTCAGGTTGGTTATACAATGATAGTATCTTATTCTAAGCGATTGCTTGGAACCTTTTATTTAAATTTATATGTCTTTGTTTGTCTATCGCTTTTTTTTGTGTTTCTCGAGCATGATGGTAATTCTTCGTAATAATTCCAGTTTGCCGTATCAAAAGCGCTTTGTGACGTTTCTAATGCCTGCATCAATATTTTCGATACACGACAGTCTAATGGGGCTTCTATCTCACACTTTATGTGACAGCGGCAGCTGGAACCCTTGCACTTTAAGCTATAAACCATTTTTTTCCGGCCAACATTACAGAAGGAAATAAGTGAAATTTTTTTTATAAAACGATGCGGTGTTATATGTTCCAATGAGTATGACAATAAAGAGGTTTGGATTGGTTGGATCATCATTCAAATCAAGTTATTTTTCCGTAACTCGAATCTTTATATAGTTGTCTGCACGATGTACGAGGGTCTCTTTTTTTCGGTGGATGAGTTTCCTCTGCAGGTCCATTTCGCTCTTTTGCTCACACATGACTCGATTGTCGAGATCACCAGCTATTCCAGCCATTGCTAATGTACTGCGCTTCTGTGCTACTTAATACGACAATACTTTGTTTTGCTGAAACCCAAGAAAAACCTCTGTTTCCCATAAAGAAGGCGTATCCAGAATAAGATTTTCTACCAAGCTTATAGTTGGCCCAATCTCCGTCAGTGAATCCTTGTACTACCTCATCCGATTTTTTATATATGATGCTCAGCTTTAAAGTACCAGCAAAGTATTGTAAAATGTTTTTAGCGGCTGATAAGTGCTCTATGTGTGGATCCATATTTCGTTGTGACAATTTGCTAATGGCATGCAAAATGTGTGGTCGAATCCAAACAGCTAAGTACACAAGGAAACCAATTAGTGATTGAAATTTTGTTATGTTTGCCTTGACGCAGATATCTTCCTTGCAGCTAACTTGAAAACCAGGATCAATTAGAGTAGAAGCTTGACGGCAATTTTGCATATCGTATGTGTTCAGGAGATTTCTAATGTATGTTTCCTGGCACAGTGAAATAGAGCCTTGTTTACAATTTCGTTGCATTTCCAAACCAAGACAGTATTTAAGAGGACCGCCGTCAGCTTGATTGAATTTTGTTCTCGTTATGACAGATGATTACAAGATCGTCAACGTAAACTGCAATTTTTTGTTTTTCTTGACATATAAACATGTTTCGTCTTTGCACCTTTTGAAGCACATTGTTTGCAAAACCTTGTCCAACGAGTTATTCTAAATACGACCAGATTGTTTAAGTCCATAAAGAGCGTTTTGAAGCCTTAGCACCTTACTAGGATGAGAATCATTCAGAAAGTTCTGAGTATGGTTTCACAGCAAATGACAAGAAATGTTTCCCAATAGTTTACTCCAAATTGTTCTAACTAACCTTAATTGGTAATGGGTAACTTACCTTAATTTAAATCTTTCAATTTCGACGTCTTTATTTTTTTGATCCGAAAAACCCATTTGGAACCAATAGCTTTTTGCCCTTCAGGCAGATCGGCTAAACACGACGTGTTGTTTGCTTTGAGATCGTCGTACTGGAGTTGCATTGATCTTTTCCATTCCCATGCATATTGACTCTTCAAGGCATCAGCAACCGATTGCTGAAATTCGATGTCATTTATAAATTGTAAGCTATTGAGCATGTTGTACTGCTTCTTTAACCTTCCATGTAGTTCCGTACGGCTGATGTAAGGACGACCAGATCCTCGTCTTAAGATATTATCTGGTTCACCGAATTCTTGTTTTTCGGTTGTAGGTTGCTTGTCTTCATTATCGATGTCGCTGGTAATTGTCGCATTCAATCTGATTGAGGGGATGTACTCTTTGTGGAACTATGTTGGATTCTACAATAAAAAAAATCTTATTTGTCATAAAGTCATCGTTCCTGGCATATTTAGTTCTTGTGTTGCAGCCGCATTAAAATCATCTTCCTCAAATTGTACATCTGGTCTTTCAATAACAGTACGTTTTTCTCGGTCGTAAAGACGATAGTCTTTTGCTGCACAAGCGTAACCAACGAAAATTTATTATTTTCCCTTTGCTTTTTATGGTTTTATCCCACTCAAATGCTCGAGAGCCAAAACTCACAACTGCTTAACTGATGGTTTACGCTCTTTCCAGACTTTAAATTTCGTTCGTCAACTTAATGCTTTTGCTAAGCATCAGTTTCGAAGATAAACTATCTGTTTGGACAGCCTCAGCCCACAAAAATTCTTCCAGCCTTTCATAGACAAGTACCCCTTTACCCATTTCTTCAGTTGTACGGCTAGCTCGCTACGCCATTCTGCTGAGGAACTGTCAATTGTCTTTTAATGCCACAATGGTTTAAGAATTTGTTGAATCTTGGTTGACGTGCTCCGTGTCATTGTCACTTCTTAAAGACTGTTTTTTTTTGTCCGTTTGGCATTCGACGTAACTTATTAACAGCTTAATTTTGTCAAACATGTCACTTTATTTGCCTACGAAGTATAAGTGAATTTGCATGAATAGTCATCAATAAATGTTACAAAATATCTATTGCCGCGATTGACATTCATTGGACCACATATATCAGTATACGAGGTGTGATCAAAAAATAAGGTGACTTTTCATTTTTAAAAAAATATATTTATTTGATCATCCAAATTTATTTTATCCCCTTCAAAATAATCCCCCTCTGATACAATGCACTTGTGCCAGCGCTTTTTCCAGTCGTCAAAGCACTTCTGAAATGCACTTTTTGGTATTGCCTTGAGCTCCTCCAGCGATGCAGCCTTGATCTCCTCAATCGTTGCAAATCTTCGTCCATTCATGGGCATAACCATACACCCATGATTCGTCACCAGTTATAACCCTTTTGAGCAGATCAGGATCATCATTGACGTCGTTTAACATGTCTTGGGCAATGTTCATGCGATGCTGCTTTTGATCAAAATTAAGCAATTTTGGAACGAATTTCGATGACACACGTTTCATACCCAAAATATCCGTTAAAATTGATTGGCTTGAGCCAAACGATAAGCCAAGATCATCCGCTATTTCCCTAATCGTTATTCGACGATTTTTCTACACAATTTCTTTAACTTTTTTAACATTTTCGTCTGTGTTTGACGTGCTAGGTCGTCCTGAGCGACGTTCATCATTAACATTTTCTCGGCCCTCTTGGAATAATTTATACCACTTATAAACATTTTTTTTGCTTAAAGTTGACTGTCCGTACGCTACTGTCAACATTTCAAGAGTTTCTGAGCACTTAATACCATTTTTTACGCAAAAATTAATACAAACTCTCTGCTCCATTACTTTTAACCACAAAAAATCGCCTAGTGAACAAAACACGTCCAACTTTTATGCCTCTCACATAAAAACAACAACTGCTATATGGTTAAAACTGTAAACATATGATCGTGACAAGTGAACCAACACAACAACAAAAAAATTTTGAGTTAAAGTGTACTGAGCGCGCGAAGTTTAAAGAGTCACCTTACTTTTTGATCACACCTCGTATACTATATAAGTTCAAGTACGCTCTTTGTTACTCGTTCTGATTTATGCGGAAATGGCAGCCTCTTTGTTCTTGATAAATTACATGACTCACAATTTATTTTTTCGGGTATATTCATCATATCCATTCCGCGCACTAACTACTTCTTATGTAATTTTTTCAAACTTTCAATATTGAGATGACCGAAACGATTGTGCCAAGTACATAGAGGTACAAATGAACAATCGTTTAAAATATACATTGCACTGTTTTTTGATCGATTTATATACAATATATACGAGTATATAAACTATCTTTTTGCGCTGTCTGTATTAACACTTTGACATATTTATTTTCGACAAATGCCTCTTGTTTAGGAAAAATGGTGAAATTCTAATTTTCTTGCGGCTTTGCTTACGGAGGTAAAATTCATATGTAGAGACGGGACACACAATCCCATATTTCGATGTTTGAACCCGACACAGGCAACAATACCGTACCCATACCAGGCGACTCAATATGTCTGCAGCCAACTCTTTTTGTGCCTTCTTGTCTACAAAAGATACAAACATATCTCGATCACAACACACACCGTGACGCGAGATTTTCATATATATGATGATGATGATGATTAAATTATAAAAAAGGCAAGGGAACTTTTAATAAATATAGATCTGAACAAGAGAACTTAGACCTCTGACAATGTTCTGTTTTCCCTTAAAATTTATTCATCAATACAATTCAATATTAATTTGCATATACAAATGTCAAGCATCAATTGAGCATTTTATAACAATCAGATAGATATATTTAACTATTTATGACATCAACAACACATACCGGTATACATTGGTTATGTGTTTAGTCTAGGACACATTCTCCTAAACGGAAATTTAATAAAAAATTTGTTTGTAGTGTTTTGTTAAATGGTGATTTCTTTCAATAAAAATTAAATGACTATGCTGATGTAGATCGATGCATCACAGGAACTGTTTTTGTCGGTTCTTATTTCTTAGAAAAGTTTTCCATTAATGAGTAACTTTTAAGGAAATCTGGTCTTTTGTGGGCTTTATCTGCATCGCATACCCATGTATTTAGTGGGAAAGGGTATTTGTTACTTGTTTAATGTTTGTACAAACCTTTGACCAACTAACTAAATAATCAGATCGATATCTTCCAAAAGGAAATTGTACTTAGTAGTTCATACTAAATACTTCCAAATGAAAAGATATCCGATGCCATAGGGAATGATAAAAAGTCTTCTTTATGTGTTTTTGGGGCAGCACTTTTATAAGTTCTGGCACCAGGGAACATAACCAGGATCTTGGGATACTTAATCCAATATCATTGAACGGAAGCTCTCTGATATTGAACGGGTTGTATTCGTCTAGGATTACATTTCCTTTTCTAAAAATATATTTAGAAATATAATATAATAAAAATAAATAATAAATAAATAAATAATTATATTGTAATAAATAATAAATAATACTAAATTCTCATGGCTTTTTTTTTAAATTCAGAACTCCTTCTGTAATTTGTTTATTAAAATTATTAAAATAATTGTCTTTCTATAAAAAGTTCTCCAGAGGTGCGGGAATTTTGAGAAAATGTGGCCTTATTCGGTTTTTTCGCCCATCACCCTATAATGCTGTATTCAATTTCAAAGCGTATTTCTGGTTTGGTTAATGTGTGCACTATACGAGTACCTTGACCAACAAAATTATTTAATCGTGAAAAATCAGATTCGTGGTATATGGTATTGTGCAATTCAATATTTTTCTTATTATATAACATTTAAATAAAATTGGATACAACGAGAAGCGTTAGCTCATTACAAGCTTATGTTTGCGGATTATTATCGAAAGTTCACTCACATGCTTAAATCTACACCTTTCCTTTAAAATAAATATGCAACAGGATAGACACTGGTTCTCATGAAGTTTTCAAGGAATTCCTGTTAAAGACTTTTCAATAGGTGGTGTCACTTGGTATTCAAGGATTTAGCACAAAAAAAGCTCTTCTTATTGCCTGATTTTCTGATAGACAGTAATATATATATATATAATGCTAAAATGTTAAGTGTGGTGATAGTATATTTTCCTAGTCAGAATCCTGCCAATTAGTACTTACATATGCATATGTATCTGGAATAGAAAATTAAATAAATTCAGATTACACGTAAGCACAGAAATTTGAAAAAAAGGGTGCGACCGATGAGTCACACCCACGGCTTCTTGAGAAACAGAACTTAATATACTTGCAATGCTATCCTCCAATGGGTTTTGAAATTTCATATTCTCCTAGAATTAAGGACAAATTAATTCAAAATCTATCAGAAAAAAGATTAAATCTGACTGGTAAATTTAATGAAAATTAATAAGGTGTGGTTTGAGGTTTTATTTTCTTTTCTAACGAAAAAGAAAAGCTTGAATACAAAAATAAATTTCTCGTTACTGCAGCCCGAGACTATCTGAATATAGATAATTCAGAAAGTTTTGGGCTGCAATATTTTTCAATGATAACTACAAAATTTCTACAGGCTCGGTTATCCTTAAGAAAAAAAATTATTGCAATTTGTGCATGTTTTTTAATGACATAAAAACAAATTGACGGATTTTACTAAAAATCCAATGGCCGCGATTCTGCATGTCAAAAAAATTCAAATAAATAAAACCATTTGCTCGGAAGTTATCGTGGCCAAAATGAGTGTGCCATCCAGATGCACAATTTCTCTTATCCACATGTATTTTCCTAAAATCTATCTGAAAGAATTATGGATAGCTTAAAACGTAAAGACAGCACAAAATTTTAAGTTTCGACTTTGAATGCAGGTGAATACATAAACTTCTACATTAATAAATGAATATTGCAAAACCGGAAAAATGGGAAAAACTTGTTCGAACGAAGAAACATTATTTTAAAAATTTTAAAATTGAAAAAAACATTGTAATTACCTATGTTAAAAATATTAAACTTAATTTAAAATATTTCATATTTTTTGTAAAAAAAAACATAAAACCAAAAACATGTAATTAGATAACACCAAAACGGTGTGTTTCAACAGCCAATAGGAATAGTACTTTGTTAAACAATATTATTGTAATAAACTGTTGTTATTCAAAGATGACAATAATAATTGAAATAATTGAAATGAAGCTTTGTTTTAAAAGAATATTGTAACACTTAACTTTATTTTATTGAATTTCTGTTATAAAAATTTACTCAATGGTTGATGGAGAAGTAAAAGATTAGATAAACTTTAAAAGCTATAGAAGTGCTAACAATTTATATTGATCAATTTAACTTACATAAATACATTGTATTATCGATCTTTAATTGTGATAAGAACTTATATTGTAAACTGTGTAAAATGTTAATTACTAAATGATACCAAATGTTAAAAGAGCTATAGTCATTTTAACATATTAAAAGAACATATCAAAATCAGCGTTCCAGTTGATCAGACTAACAATGTCCTTACAGTCCTTAGGACAGTAATTTAGAATACATTTCAAAGTAAGTGAATGTACATTTTTTCTATACTTTCACAATTAAAATGAACTTTTGTTATAAAGATTGTTAGACCTAACTGAGTTTTAATGAACTTTTTGTTTTACATCGTGCTACAATTACCGCCCAACTAGTCGGCAGAGTCACGTTATACAACAAGCGCCCAAATGGTCAGCCGGGTCGGCTTAAATCACCAACATTGTCGCGAATAAGAAAAAATGCAAGGAAATACCCCAGCTTACGGATGAGCAGTTGAAAATGCACGACGACGATGAGTTAAAGGATTTCCCTGTGCTACTTGAAAAAAACGCTAGCTGGTAGAGGCAAGGAGTTAAAACGAAGGCTAAAACTAGATCTGATGTTGTTTCTTTACTATTAAATGCCTACTCTCCAGCTAAGCCAGCCTACAAAATATGTGTGGAATTTTTTCCAAAAAAACAAAACCGATCGAAATGACCAATGTGTTTATTTTCGAAAAGCGCGCGATACTAGCAAAACTCGTGGAACCCAAGTAAGAAGAGAAAATGATGCTGGATATGGTCTTCGTATCAGGGATGATATTCCAAGAGAAAGCTTTAAATTATAAAAGGAGCTCCTTACAAAGGCTCGATCTGTAGAAATACCCATAGAAAAAAAGAATGGTTCTAGAAATAAAAAAACTGCACCAGTTTCAGCAAAAAGTAGATGACAATTTTGGAGCGAAGGGAAAAACAAAGTACGATACCAAAAACTAAGCTATGGAACCACCAAAGACAGGTTATTGGAATATATTTCCTTGAACAAAATGATTCCTGACCTATGACAAAGATTGTGGGATTTCGCTGATTACAAAACAAACAAATTTGACTTCTACCCTTCACGCACACCAAGCTGGTAAAGTCCGAGTCCCAATCAATTTACTATCCGGTTTAAAAACTTACACCGCAGATGTCATACCACCGAAAACATCTCAAAATGAAAACTCATTCGCCAGCTAAATGGAAAGTTACAACAACTTTGAATCGAACTAATAACTATTTATCCCATTCAATCCAAAGAATTTTCAACGGCTCACTTAATAACGAAATAATGCCAGATATTAGCGTTCGATGTTGAACTACGTTGCGAGGAAGCGAATGCTTTAGATGAAAACGACAAATGAGTGTTAAAGAAGTCTTTTCATTCCAGCAATTGTGCTCCTGGTATGGACGAATTTTCAAAAATTTTGTATCAAAGTCTCTAAGTAGTCTTACAAAGAAAACTGCCCTATGGAAGTGGGGCAAGGAAGAACTAACTGCATTGGAAATTCGAAAACTTTGTTAAGCTCTGCTCATATATTACTACAAGCGTAAGAAAACCAGCCTTTTGCATTAAAAACAAATGATAGCAGCTACGCCATTGGGGCAGTTCTTGTGCAAGGGTGGGAGGAAATGAGCATCCCATCGAATACGCGTCCAGACTCCCCACAGGCGCTGAACCTTATTACTCGACAACAGGACGTGAAGACCTAGATATGATGAGCGTAGAATTACTTTCTGTAGGATAAGCACGTTGGGCACTACAACTGCAGCCTTATAGTTTTGATGTAGTTAATACACGGTAGGATTAATTAAGTGACCGATATGTTGTCTAGGCCACAGTGTGCTGACACAGATCATTCTGATCCCCAGTGCGACATTTGCAGCTCCAGATCGATGATAGATGACCATCGTAAATATATAATCGAATCCAATCCGATAGACTTTCCTTGGAAACCTACTAACCGTTGCGATCTTGTGCAGGTACTCACCAGAATCTGAGCTGAATCTGCGGGATTGTATCTGAAAACTTTATTACGTTGAAAATACTTCAGGTCATTACGGCATTGAACACTAGCTCGAATGGCCTCTCCGTATTATTGGCCTGGACTACGAGATAGCATAACTAACCACATACCAAATTGCTTCGCAATGCAAAGCTATTAACCAAGCAATATGAAACCTTGTGGTCTACTCCAAACGGTATAAAGTAACCAACGTTTTGAAGTCATAGCAGCTGAGTTTTTTTTAGACCATTACCAATCACAGAAGATGGCTACCATTAACAATTCCATCGGTAGAAATCTTTCTCTTTAAAGAAGGAACCGCTGAAAACTATACCATGAGCCTACTCAAGGAAGTTTTCTCACGCTATGGCATACCAAGGCTCTAACTAACTCCAGTTTATATCTGCGTTAATGCAAGAATTAACTGATTATCTCGGTATCCAACAAACAATGACTCTTGGCTCCCAGCCAGAAGCCAATCACGTGGAAAGAAAAAACAGAGATTTTTAACCAAACTTAAACTAATGGTAGGCAACAACCACACAAATTGGGCCGAGAACCTCACTGCGATTCGGTTCGCCAGAGCACCGGCTATACACCTTCGTATATTAAATTCTGACGTATCATGAAACAATTGAGGACGTTGAACACGATCTTATACGAATGCAACAAAACGAAAACTTGGCTTCTCAAATCATTCCGATATTGAAAGAGGTAGCAAAAGCAGTAAAAGATCCTCAAACACAAGACCACAACACATGTCGTGTCGACAAATAGCGGAGGAAGCAGACTCCTTTAATGATAGGTGACCAGATTTTTGTCACCACTCATACACTTAGTAAGGCCTCTAAAGGAATCACCTTAAAATGTATGCCCAGATGAGACGTTCCTTACATTACTATAAAACAGATTGGAGCTTTAACTTTAATGATCAACCATTGCAACCATTACGAAGACGTCAACGCCCGAAGACCACAGCGCTAACAACGGTCGCGTAATGTATCCTTTTATGCCAACTGAATGATTATATAGTGACTCCATGTCTGCATAATACGCAAAACGTACAAGTTATATATATATATAGATAATAATCGATGTAAAATACTGAATATATTCAAAACTGAAAATCCATGTCCGTCTTTTTTTTGTTTTAATTAATTTTCACCAAAAACCAAATAAAATCCAGATCTTTATGACAAAATTGTTAACCATGGAAATTCAATGCCATGGAGGATCGCAAAGCTTCGGTTGTAGGTTTATTCGGTGGTAGTAAGCATAACAATTCTGAACTCAAAAAACATAACCAGCATTTTGGTGCAACTATTCTAATGTCATTGCTTGGAAGCTCTCTGAAACTAAATAGGCTAAAATCGATATTGAAAAGTTTGTTTTTTCTGAAACTACATTTCTTGAGCCTTTTGTGAATAATAATGCTGCTGCTGCGGTTCAACGTTTATTCCAAAAATGATATTTTAAGTGAGAATGCATAAAGGATGTTGCCAGATACATGTGTTTCTTATACATATTGTTTCAACACTTCTTTTTCAACATAATATGTATCTTTATATGTATAATAAACTTTAACTCAAACCAAGTAGTTTAACAAAGTTACAATGTTTCTGCTTATTTAAACTTTTATTAATACATCGGGAACATTTTGTTCTGAACAAACATTCCAAATTAATTTCATTTCTTCCTCTTTGGAAATGAAACTTAATATCTATATGCTTACTCCTCTTGTAGTGAACTGGATTTCGAGCAATATTTTGAGCACTTAAGTTGCCGCAGTAGATAGATATTGCTTCATCATATGCTAATCCCATTTCCTTTAGAAGTCGACGAAAATATACAGCTTCTTCAGCAGTGGATCCTTGTCCTGCCTTATCCGATTAGCTATATATGATGCATAGCTTGAAGTACCAGCAAAATATCGTAAAATGTTTATAGCGGCTGATTCGTGCTCTATGTGTTATGACAATTTGCTCATGGCATGCAAAATGTCTGGTCGACTCCAAACTGCTAAGTAAAACCGACCCAATAAGTGATTGAAATTTTGTTATATAAACCTTGACGCAGTAACCTTCCTTGCAGCTAACTTTAAAACCAGGATCAAGTGGAGTAGCGGCTGGACGGCAATTTTGCATACCGCATGAAAGTATGTAAGAGGACCGCCGTCATACATGTCGAATTTGGAATTTAAGAATTCTTCTTAATTGCTTGAATTTTGTTCTCATTCTGACAGATATTTATAAGATCGTCAAGGTAAATTACGATGTAGCTAAAGTCTCCCTAATTTTTTTTAAAAGTATAAACATGTTTCGTTTTCGCACCTTTTGAAGCACTTTGCTTGCACCTTGTCCAACGAGTTATTCCAAATACGAACAGATTGTTTAAGTCCACAAAGAGCCTTCTGAAGATTTAGCACCTTACTACGATGAGAATCATTTACATAGTTCTGCAGCTATAGCACACAACATTCCTATGGTTTCGAAGTATATGACTGGAAAAAGTTTCAAAATAATATACTTCAAATTGTTTTCCAAACCCCTGGGCAACTAATCTTGATTTAAATCTTTCAATTTCGATGTCTTTATTTTTTTGATCCGAAAAACCCATTTGGAACCAATAGCTTTTTGCCCTACAGGCAGATCGACTAAACGCTACGTGTTGTTTGCCATAAGAGCGTCATATTTGACTTGCATTGATTTCTTCCATTCCTGTGCATGTTGACTTTTAAAGGCATCAGCAACCGATTGATGAGATTCGATGTCATCTATAAATAACATTGAGCATGTTGTGCTGCTTCTTTGGCCTTCCAGGTAGTCCCGTGCGAAAGATTTAAGGATGACCAGATACTTGTCTCAAGAGCTTATCTCGTTCGCCGAATTAATGTTTTTCGGTTGTAGGTTGCTTGTCTTCATTATCAATGTCGCTGGTAGGTTCCTGATGATCATTGTCTCCATTGCTTTTGGCGCATTCAATCTGATTGAGAGGGTGTACTTTTTGTGGAACTGTGTTAAATTCTAAATAAATCATATTGGTCCTTTAGTCATCGTTTCGATCTGGCTTGTTTAATTTTTGTGTTGCAACCGCATTAAATTCATCTTGCAGAAAATTGTGCATCTTGACTTTCAATAACGGTACGCTTTTCTCGGCCCTAAAGGCGATAGATAGGCTTTTGCGGCACAAGCGCAACCAACGAAAATGTATTATTTTCCCTTTGCTTGAAATTTGTTTTTTATGGTTTTATCCCACGAAAATACTCGAGAGTCAAAATTCGCAAGTGCTTAACTGATAGTTAACGTTCTTTCCAAACTTAAAATTGCATTCGTCCACTTAATTGTTTTATTGGGCATTTGTTTCGCAGATAAATTACTATTGCATGGCCTCGGTTGACAAAAATTCTTCTAGTTTTCAAGGCACAAGTACACTTATATCCATTTCTCCAATGGTACGGTTCGCTCGCTAAGCCAATCTGCTGAGGTGTGTCAGAAACTGTCAATTGTCTCTTAATGCCACATTGATTTAAGAATTTGTTCAATCTTGGCTGGTGTTATGCGTGCCATTGCCACTTCTTAAGGACTGTGTTTGTTTGTCCTTTTAGCATTCGACGTAACTTTTGAAAAGTTTAAATTTGTCAAACATTTCACTTTTGTTGCCTACGAAGTATACGTGAATGTTACAAAACATCTATTGCCGCGATTGACTTATCATTCATTGGACCACATACATCAGTATTTACTATATAAGTTGAAGTACACTCTATGTTACTCGTTCTGATTTATTCGGAAATGGCAGCCTCTTTATTTTTGATAAAATAGATGACTCACAATTTATTTTTTTGGGTATATTCATCATATCCATTCCGCGCACTAACTGCTTCTTACGTAATTTTTTCAAACTTTCAATATTGAGATGACCGAAACGATTGTGCCAAGTACATATTGGTACAAATGAACAATCATTTAAAATATTAATTGCACTGTTTTTTGATCGATCTATATACCATATACATACAGACTATCTTTTTGCGATGCTCGTATTAACACTTGGACATGTTTATTTTCAACTAATGCTTTTTGTTTACAAAAAATGGTAAAATTTTCTCGCGGCTTTGCTTACGAAGGTAAGGTAAAATTCAAATTGAAAGATGGGAATCACAAAACATCCCATATTTCGATGTTTGTACCCGACACAGGCAACAATACCGTACCCCTACCATACGGCTCAATGTATTTGTCGCCAGCTAACTTTTTTTGTGCCTTTTTGTCTACAAACGATACAAACACACAGCACATATGCGACGTTGAGCCACTGTCGATGCACCACATATTTTTAGTACCACCACAAACACCGTAACGCGAGATTTTCGTACTCGTATATGTGATGATGATGATGATTAAATTATAACAAAGGCAAGGGAACTTTTAGAATTCTTGAAAATTGAATAACGCTTCTGCAATTTCAAATAAATTCAAATGACCATTTTAACCATAATTTCAATATTTCTGATACCAAATCTATTCGAAATCTGATGATCTGACTATCAAATTAGTACCTAGGCGTCACTCCTATGGCTTTCTTTACATAGGTGTTAGTCACTTTTGTGACCACATCTTGGCTTACCTGCACGTGTTCAATTTGGTTTCTGTTTTGTCGCCGAACAGTTAGAGCTAAATTTAATTAATTTGACACAAATCAAAAATTCGATATATAATTATTCATGTAGCATATTTAATACATTTACCAGAGTTTTTCTCCTTTTTTCAACAGCTTTTCTATTGATTCTTAAATAGTTAATAACTTAGGGGCAAATATTTATGCACCTTTAATAACTTATTTTATTAAAAATAGATTTTTACAGGATAACTGCGATGCTGTTCCTTCAAAATTTATTCATCATTACTATTAATTAATTATTGTATTAATTATCAATTTTAATTTGCATAGACAAATGTTGCCACCTATACGTTTCTTCCAATATCTAACATATAGATATACACACAACATCAATTTAGCATTTCTTAACAATCAAATGAATTTTTGTCACCATTTAAAACATAAACAACGATACCGATATACAGAGTTTATGTGTTAAGTTTAGATCACATTCTGGTAAAAGAAAATTTTATTAATTTATTTTTTGTAATATTTTGTATTAAATGGTTATTTCTTTCAATAAAAATTAATAAACTATGCCGTCCTAGGTCGATGCGTCATAGGAATAATTTTGTCGGTTCTTGTTTCTTAGAAAAATTTTCCAGAAATGAGTAAATTTTAAGGAAATTCGCATAGTCATATATTTAATAGGTGTCATGTCTGTACAGCTGAAATAAAAGGCACTGTTCATTTACTTCGGAACTCCATTTATTAATTAACTACATATGTATATAAAGACGCGATGTTACTTCTGTCGCAGACAGATAACAACTGCTAGCGTAATTAGTACATAATACTAATGCCCCTTATAAGTTTAATACTAAAATACCATAGTACAATAGTACGATATCCCCCTTAAGTTCAAAATTTATTTTGATTTAATTTTTATTTATTTATTTTTTCTCGTTTTGGATAGCTATTTGTATCCTGAAACTGTTTCCAATCAACCTTTGTGCATGCTTTAACAATTTTAGTTTCCGTATTTGATTCTACTTCATTATCTTGCTTTTCTGGATTTTTCTTTTCAAAATTTTGAATTTTTTCTGTAGGATCAAATATTAAACTTATAACAATTAGTTTTATTGATAATACATGAGATTAATTGATTTACATGTCTTTTCCATATGTCATATTTTGTGTATTTCCACTAAGTAGTTCTGTTTTCCCAAAACTTGTTTAATTTTATCTTTACACCAAGATTTTTTTCGTGGAATGGAATAATCCTTGGCTAAAACGTTATCTCCGACTTCAAATTTTTTAGTATTCAATTCTTTACAATTTGATTGTTGTTTTTTTGCATAATGTCTACCCTAGATCTAACTCCTTCGTCGCTAAAAATCTTCTTACTTTTCGTACTCCTTAAAAGATTTACTAAATCTAATCTACTTCTAATATGTGCCGTGAATAGAGTTGCGATAATCTAGTAAAAATGATTCCAGTCGCTGATTTAATTCAACTGACGATTTTTTAAATATAAAGCTCTTTTCAACGCCAGCTTACATATCTTAACACCGTTTTCAGCTTGTCCATTGATGGCAGGATGACCAATTGAACTTGTTATATAAGAAATGTTATTTGTTAATAAAAATTTCTTAAATTCAGCAGAGACAAACGGAGCTCATTATCAGTTACAACTATTTTTGGAATACCAAACCGCGAAAAAAGTGGACGAAGATGCTTAATGGTGTTACTGCTGGAAATATTTCTTCGAAAAAATTGGCCGCATAAAATCTATGTGTAGTCTACTCCATGGCCCATCAGGCCATCCCCAGCTTACTAATGGTGCTTTACCCGGGTTATTTCTATTCATTCATTGTCACAGGATTTAATCACCTTTTCTATATGTTTATCAAACAAAGGCCACCAAAATAACTGCGACTCAAACTTTTGATTTAACAATACCCATGTGTGTCCTATGAATCTCGTTAATTACAGACTTCCTTAAACAAGAGGGGTCTACTTATCTGTAACCCAAAAATATGCAACCCGACTCGATGGAAAGTTCATCCCTCCGTGCAAAATATGGTTTCATATCCACATCATTCAAATACCCAGGCCAACCTTTTTGTATATATTGAATAATTCTCATCAGAAGTTCGTCTTTTTCCGTTGCTTTTTTAGCTTCATCAAACGTTATTGGAATTTCACCCCATTCCCTTAAATAATTTAGACACACATCGGACGAGTGGAGTTTCTCGATGTTCGGATTGTCTATCGGTGAACGTAATAAGTACTCCGCTATATTATTCTTTGAGCTAAGACATTCTAAATCGAACTGATACCCAGATAAAAACATAGCGTAACGCTGCAAACGATTCGCCGACATTTGCGGTATTCCTTTTTTTGACCCGAAAATTGAAATTAGCGGTTTGTTGCCCGATACCAAAGTAAACTTCCTACCGTCTAGATACTGGTTGAACTTCTTTTCACCAAACACAATAGCTAAAGCTCCTGCTTCTATGTGAGAATATCTGGTTTCTGTGTTTGATACTCTTTGCGAAATGGGCTAGTACTTGTTTTGATGTTAATAATTTTTTTAGATTTTCAAAACAACTATCTTGATTTGGACCCCAGTAAGATGTATTTTTCTTCGACAATAAGTCATAAAAATCGGCAGCAGCTGAAACTGAAATAAACTTAATATAGAAATTAACTACCCCCAAAAATGACTGCAGTTCTACAAGCGATTTTGGTTTGGGTAATTTTAACATGGCTTCAATACGCTGTTCGTCCATGTGAAGGCCATCCTTGTCGATCACGTGCCTTAGATCTTTGATCGACCTTACAAAAAATTCACATTTGGATTTGGATACATTGGAACCCTGCATTCTGCAACCTATTGAAAACTTCTGCTAACATTTTTAAATGTTCACCTCTGTTCCTAGCACTTACCAAAACATCATCCATAAACACTATGACACCTTTAATACCCGATAATAGTCTTTGGATAATTTTTTGAAATATTGCTGGCGCTGGTCCTAATTCATAGACTAGCCTGGTATATTGAAATAACCCTTTGGTCGTCGTTAATTTTTTTGAATCATCTGCCAAGACAATTTGCTGATATGCCATTGACAAATCGAGCTTAGAGAATTCATTTCCCCCGTGAATTTCAGCAAAAAGTTCTTCTATTTTCGGCAAACTATACTGATCCACACATAACTGAGGATTTAAAGAAATCTTAAAATCTCCACAAATACGTATATCACCATTTTTTTAAAGAATTGGTAAAATTGGTGTACCCCATTCGGAGTAGTTTACCGGCTCTAGTATTTCTGAGTTAACCAGTTCCCCAATTTTGCATTATACCTTATTTTTAACAGCAAAAGGTAACCGCCTTGGTCGGAAAAACTTTGGCTCAGTACCCTCCTTAAGTTTCAATGATACCTTATGCTCATTAAATGTGCCTAGTTTTTCATCGAAAACTTCCGGATACGACTCCATCACGTTTATCGGATCATAACCCGCCTTTTCACAAAAATATAACCCCTGAAATTGTATGTTAAATTTCTGCATAAAATCTCTGCCCAGGATTGGAGGACCCCCATCATTTACCACAAATATTTCCAGCTGTACACTTCTGTTCTTGTAAACAATTTTTACCTGAATAGCCCCAATAGGCGTTATTGCATTTCCGCTATGGCTCTTTAATAATTGGTTCGTTTTCAACATTTTACAATTATCAAAATTCTGTTCGTAAGTGGACATGGAGATAGCTGATGTTGGGGATCCACTATCGATCTGCATAACCATCGCAACTCCATTCACTAACACCTTTACTGTAATTGGTTCATTCTTAGAATCTGTTTTATTAAAAATGAAAAGAGATCATTCATCACTACTACTACTATCGTCCATATAATTAACTAACATAATTTTTTTTATCCGTATTCGACACTGTCTTTATATTTACTGTGCACATTTTTTTTTAAGCGATCCTTTGTTTTGCAATTATTGCAAGTATAATTTCTAAATCTGCATTCACTCGCCAAATGATAAAATAACCGCATACAAAACAACGCCTTTTCTCCTCCGGATGAACGGTCGTTCCATTCACCTCGGTAGTCAGCGATTTGTTGTTGTTGTAGTGTTGCTGTTTCCTTGTATTGATGTGATACAATGCGCTAGTTGAAGGTTCTTGCTTTAATATGAGTTCTCTCCTCGTACTCGATTGAGTTGTATTGTTGTTGTATGCAATCCACTGAAGATGCTATAGTTATTGCTTTTTGGAATGAAAGTGTAACTGCATCTTCCAAAAACAGCTTGTCCTTGGCCGGGCCTTTTGGTAATCCCATAATAAAACGGTTTCGCAAAGACATTTCCAGATGACTGTCGAATTTACAGTTTTTTGCCAGCTACCGCACTCTTGCCGCCCACTTTATTACGGACTCATTGTTATATTATATTATATTATATTAGAATTTATTTCTTTCAGTAAATACGGAAATTGTTGGTTCGAAATGTTTATTTAACGCAGCGATACAGATGCTATAGGTGGTTGTCTCTGCACTTACAACAGATGGTTGGATTAAACTTTCCAGCAGTTTATATGATGTCGGGCACAAGCCACCAATTAAATTAGCTTTTTGTTTTTTCGCATTTCTCGTTCCTTCATCAATATCATTAGCAATAAAAAACTGCTCTAATTGGACCTTATACACGTTCCAATCGTCCTCATCGTGATTGAAAGTCGGTGCTCTGATGAATACGCCATTACAATTATTAAGAATTTTACCAGCGGAGATACCAGTTTTTTATATATACATCGGAAAATGCACTTGAAGCTATAGTAGAACTACCCAACACTGGTTTTTTGTTTTCCTGCACACGTTTTTCTTATTTATTCGTCGCCAATGTCTGTAAAGCTAAAATAAAAAGCACTGTTCATTTACCTCGGAACTCTATTTATTAATTAACAACATATGTATATAAAGACGCGATGTTAGTTCTGGCGCAGACAGATTACAACTGCTAGCGTAAGTAATACATAATACTAATGCCCCTTATACGAGGGCGGGTCAATAAGTCCGTGACTTTTGGATTAAAACACAGATTTTTTGATAAAAAAATAATTTTATTTTTCAACGTAGTCTCCCTTGAGCTCTATACACTTTGTCCAACGCTTCTCCAATTTTTTTATCCCTTCCAAAAAAAATGATTTGTCGAGGTCCTCAAAATAGGCCTTTGTTTGCGAGATGACTTCATCATTGGAGTCAAATCTTTTCCACCAAGCCATTTCTTCAGGTTTGGGAACAAGAAGTAGTCACTCGGAGCCAAATCTGGAGAATAGGGTGGATGAGGGAGCAATTCATAGCCCAATTCATGGATTTTTGCCATGGCAACTGCACATGTGTTTGTGGTCGACTGTGAGCAAACGCGGCACCCATCTTGGGGAAAGCTTTCTCATGCCCAAGTGATCATTCAAAATTGAAACCACTGAGCCATGCGAGATCCCTACGGCTTCCACAATCTCTCGCACTTTCAATCTTCGGTCGGCCAACACCATATCGTGAATTTTTTCGATTGTTTCGGGTGTAGAGACCTCAACTGGGCGTCCAGGACATTCGGCATCTTCAGTGCAACGAAATTCAGTAAACCACTTTTTTACCATTGAAATCGATGGTGCAGAGTCCCCATAGTATTTATCAAGCTTAGCCTTGGTCTCGGTAATGGTTTTTTTTCGCAAGAAATAATGGTTAGCAAGGCACACGAAATTCACTTTTTTCCATTTTCCAGTGAGTAGTCTGATAAAAATAGCTGTCAAACACAAACTAACTGACGCAGCAAGTTTAAATTTTGACAGGAGTCCACTGACAGATGCCTGTTGACAGGAGCAGTGTTGCTGTTTCAGAAAAGAGGTCAGAAATTCAAAAAGTCACGGACTTATTGACCCGCCCTCGTACGTATAATACTAAAATCCCATAGTACAATAGTGCAATAGGAAATTGTATTTCTAACTTGTTTAATGTTTGTTCAAACCCTTGACCAACTTGCCAAATAATCGATTCGGATCGATATCATCTAAAAGCAAATTCTCCGCTCAGTAGTTCGTACCAAATAGATCCAAATTCAAAAATATCCGATGCCATGGAGAATGGTAAAATTTCATCTGTAGGCTTTTTCAGGGGCAGAACTTCTATAAGTTCTGGCCCTAGAGAACATAACCATGCTTAAAATGAAGACTGTTCAACGTTGTTCTGCCATATAATATATAAATATTCTAGTGAACATTTTGGTTGTTAAATAAAAAATACCGAATGTATTTTAAGTGTTTCTTAATGTTTAAGCGATTGATGAAATTTATCGAATGGCCTAACATGAAGACTGTTCAACGTTGTTCTGCCATATAAAATATAAATATTCTAGTGAATATTTTGGTTGTCAAATAAAAAATACCGAATGTATTTTAAGCGTTTTTTTAATATTTCAGCGATTGATGAAATTGATCGAATGTGGTCGATAAAATGAAACGCTCCTTTATCGATAAAATAGAACGATTGAAACGGTTTGAGCGAAAGATTCTTCCTGAGGTCGAGTATGATGACGGTCCATTCCTTGATGGAGATCAAACGGTTATTTGGGGATCGCAACTATTAGAGGAAGAGGAATATAGCGCTGTCGGTGACGATGATAAAACCGATAAAATTAAAAAAACACTAACAATTTATTTTCTGAATACAATGTATTTCATAAACGTGGCTGATATATTCATTGTTTGACCTCTTAAAAGTTAAATGTAATGTGATAAAAGTAATATATATTTTATCGTTATCGTTTTGTCAGTACGTCCGTCAGTCCGGCAACACAAAGCAGCCCGATGGTTCTCCCACGCGAGAACATGCCACGTATAAATGTCCGTGTTAAAAATAAGGTATGCTTATGTCTAAGCCGCAAAGGGACATCGCTTGGCCCTGCGAATTATTGATTGTCATTCTGAATGCCAATCTAATAGGAAATTGAACCCGCCTGATTTCAATTGGCACGTCTCTTGTGATTAAGCTGCATGCAATTGCGAGATGCTTACATGCACATTTATTTTATCTTGTTGGTTTCGTTCGTCTGCTCTTTCGCATGTTTGTTTCCCTATTCGTTCAGCGGCTTAAATGGATCCCTTGCATCTTTCTGGCATTGTTCTCTGTAGCATACACACAAATGGAGCAAACTGTTTTACTAAGACATGGTCTTCATAATCTGATGGATTATTGAAAACAGTACCAACCTTTCACAGTCACAGAATACATATATATTTCTTATATTAAAATAAGTCGTGCAAAATTTTGCACGCAATGCGTTGTGATACATAACAAATTCAGAATGAAATCTCACAGTAACGCGACGCTTTACGTCAATGTTATGCTCAGGTGTGGATGAAAGTTCGCTGAGGCGGAAGTACCGCCATCTGGCATTCAACATCATAAAGAATTTCGTTCTACGGTTGAATTATTTGGATATTGTTCGTAAAAAAATACTTATATTGTTCTCTTAGACTGGGGTGTAGGGATATGAGGATGAAAAATTGGTGTTATATTTTTTTTGAGGACAAAATTTAAAAAGATTAAAAAAAAAACATATACAAAGAAATATACAAATTTTTGAGTTGGAACACCCTAATCACATAGCAGGATGAAATATGCTTTACCACCAATTCTCGTACCTATCAAATATACACCTAAAAATTTCATAAAATTCCGTTTCGGAGATGTACGACCACAAACACCGTAACGCGAGATTTTCACATTTATGATGATGATGGTTAAATTGTAATGAAGGCAAAGGAACTTTTAAACTTCTTGAAAAGTAAATAACGCTTTCGCAATTTCAATGAAAATCAAATTACCATTTTAATTTTAATATTTCTGATACCAAATCTAATCCCTGGTAGTAATGTTCTTACTGTCAAATTAGCACAAGGCCTCAATCAGTTTTTTAATGTCATAATTACTAAAATAAACTTGGCTTTCTGTACATTGGAGGTAGTCACTTTTGTGACCACATCCTGACTAACATGCATGTGGTCAATTTGGTTTCTGTTTTATCACCGAACAGTATATGACACAAATCAAAAATTCGAAATCATCTAGCACATTTATTACATTTACAAGAGTTGATCCATTATTTTCATTAACAATTTTTCTATTGATTTTTAAATAACTAAGGGCGTTTTCCAAAACTCATCAGTGCTCTAAAACTGCAATAGCAACCATTCCGAAATGCAAACAGAAAAGGTAATGCCAATGCATACTATTCCAAAACGCATTTTGAACAAAGGCAAACAGAGCATCGGCAAATGTCATGATGCAAAATTTGATATTTTGAATTTAATTTGAATTGCCGCCAAAATGAAAGAATGCCTATAAAAAATATCATTTGGGTACAACTTAGTTGTTTTGGAGAAATTACTGCGCTTGGGAACTCTTCGAAAATCAAATGCAATTGAAAGCATGTAATAATGTCGTTGAAATTGTTGAATTTTTATTTTCACACAAGATGTTTTGTTAAGTTTATTTCATTATAATTTAAATTGATACTACCCAACAGATTATATAAAATAATTGTGAAATTTAACTTTTTCCACATATCGAACTTATTGCCGCTTCTTTTATTTTGAATTTTAGATCTAAAAGCAATTGCATCATAATAACATTTTAAAGCGACAAAAAAACAAAAGCAACATGGAAGGTTTTGTATACAAAAGCATCAGTTACTTTGAATCATTACGTTTACAGTGTGATGCGCAAATATTTGACGTTTTGGAAAATACCCTAATATCTTAGGGTATGTATTACATGTACGTGCCTTTATCAACTTATTTTATAAAGATAGATTTTTACAGGAGAACTTAAGTGCGAAAGTGCGATAGCGTTATTACAATGTTCTGTTTTCCTTAAAAATTAATTCATCAATACAATTAAATATTTGTATTTAACCATAAATAAATACTATTGAATTTCTTAATATAGGTGTCTTGAAATGTGCTATGCATATTTCGTGGAAAACTACATACGTTCACCTTATGAAAAACAGATATCTAAAGTTCATGTACTTAAGTAAATAACAAACCACTTGTCTTGAGTTATAGCAAAGTTCATTGAACCTCGGTCGTTAGATTGCCTATTTAAGAAAATGTAAAACCAATTGTTACAAGATTAATAATCGAGAGTACAGAGAGTAAAGTGTCTTCCTTTTTTCCATAATATTCAACATTAACTTACTTTGGCTGATGCCTTTAGAATTCGCTTTCCATTTCGAAACATGTACATATATTTACATTTTTCATGCTTCGATGTATCTTATTCTCTTTTTAAAACATATAAATGCTTTAATAACGAAGCTTCATTTATTTTCTCTATTTATTATTTATTAATTAATTAACATATAAAAATGTAATCCTTGATAGAAGAAAATATTATTACTTTTTTAAAATTTGTAAGCTTATGGATGTAAATTTTTTTGGTTCGAGTACTTCTACTCATACTAAACTTTGGGTTTTGTGTTTTTGAAATAAAATTAGAACCATTATACAATTCAATTTTTGATCATTATAACGTTTTTGCCGAGTCGGCCGGCGAGGCAACGGCTGATAAATTATTATCGAAATCTCTTCTCCTGCCTGTCAAAAATGCGATTAAATATGAAAAATCGTATTAGGTCACTTAACACATAATATGAGCCTGTGCTCTTAAGTGCAAACATGTATGCACCTTTATCAACTTATTTTATGAAAAAACTTATTTACAATGCGATAGCGTTATGACAATGTCCTACTTTGCTTCAAAATTCATTCATCAATACAATTCAATACTTGTATTTAACTGTAAATAAATATTACTGAATTCCTTAAATGGCTTTGGCTGATGCCTTTAGAATTCGCTTTCCATTTCGAGACATGTACATATATTTACATTTTTCATGTTTCGATGAATGTTGTAGTAATCTTATTCTCTCATTAAAACATATAAATGTCTTAATAACGATGCTCCATTTATTTTCTCCATTAATAGTGCAGATATGTACATATATATTTTGACACAGAAAAACTATGTTATTATTTTAATTAATTTTTTTAATGTGCTTAAAATACTTAAACGCCTGTTTTTTTATGTACAACACAGACAGACTATAAATAAATTTTCATGAGACAGATGGATTTTCAAATTAGTTATAATACATTTACTTTTATTTCAATTTCTTTTTTTTAGGTGCATAAAATATACAAGCCTGTTTTTCTTTTTGCAATGAAGACAGACTGTTTATAAGTTTTGCTTGTCTTTCGATTATATTAACATTTGAATCATCATCCACCACGCAAAGTATATACGAGGAGGTACGTGTTTAGCGGGCCTAAATATTTGGTGTGATAAGTCGTTTGTAGTGCATCTTCTCTATTCTGTTTGTTGCAAAAGATTACGACTTAATGCATTAGCGCGTCCCATCTTGTAAAAGACATATCAAAGCAACTTTGATAGTTGAAGCCTCCACTTTGTAGCTACTATAGTACTGTTCGGCATGTAATTTGAGATGGATTTCCTTCCTTAAATTGAACCCCGAAGCTTCAGCCCATCTTTAGAACTTCTTTCAGGTTGAAATCATCATAAGACTGAGTCTACTGTAATATCTTCTGCAGAAAAATCGTTGCCAAAGTTCACATTTGCATGAACTTCAGCCAACGTTAAAAATGGAGCATTAGGGTGATAAAAATCGAATTCGAGACTGCTCAAACTGAGTCAACTTAAACTTTTATCGTCTATCGCTTCTAATTTCGTCTTTCTCGAGCACGTTGGTAATTTTTCTTTATAATTCCAGTTTGCCGTATCGAAAGCGCCTTGTGTCAAATATATATTGTCAAAATATGTTCTATTGGCTTTAGTTGAGTTCCAAATGGGATATAAACTTGATGTTGGGTATGTTTCTAATGTCTGCATCTGCGTCAGTGGAGTTTCTAGCTCACATTTTATGTGACAGCGGTAACTGCAACCCTTACACTTTAAGCAATAAACCATTTTTTTCGACAAACATTACATGAGGCAATGAGTGGAATTTCTTTTATAGAGCGATGCGGTGTTGTATGTTCCAATGAGCATGACAATAAAGAGGTGTTTGAGTTGGCTGGAACATCATTTTTATAAGTCAAGTTTTTTTCCGTAATTCGCATCTTTATATAGTTGTCTGAACGAAGTTCGAGGGTGCTCTGGTCTAGCTCGACTTTTATTTAAATAAATAACTGGTCGTCTAAGCCAGTTTCTAGTCCCACCAAAAAATCCAAAGTTACTGGTAGTGCCACTGGTATTACCAGTATTTTTAATATTTTGAGTGCCACATTGATTTAACAATTTATAAAATCTTGGTTGTCAACCAACTCCGTGCTATTGTCACTTCTTAAAGACTTTATTTTTTGTCCGTTTGGCATTCGACGTCGCTTTTGAACAGTTTTAATTTGTCAAACATATCACTTTTGTTGCCCATGGAGTATACGTGAATTTTACGTGAATAGTCATCAACAAATGTTACAAAATATCTATTGCCGGTGATTGACTTAACATTCATTGGCCCACATACATCAGTATATTCTATATAAGTTCAAGTACACTCTTTGTTACTCGTTCTGATTTATGCGGAATTGGTAGCCTCTTTATTTTTCATAAATTACATGACTCACAATTTATTTTTCCGGGTACATTCATCATATCCATTCCACGCGCTTACTGCTTCTTATGTAATTTTTTCAAATTTCTGATATTACGATGACCGAAAAGCTTTTGCCAAGTACATACAAGTGAACAATCATTTAAAATATTAACTGCACTGTTTTTTGATCGATCTATATACCATTAACACCTTGCCATTTTTATTTTCGAACAATGCCTCCGGTTTACGAAAAATGTTGAAATTCTAATTTTTTGTGGCTTTGCTTAGGAAGATAAAATTCATATGTAAAGACGGGACACACAAAACATCCCATATTTCGATATTTGAACCCGACACAGGCAACAATACCAGACTACTCAATGTATTTGTCGGCAGCCAACTTTATTTGTGTCTTTTTGTCTACAAACGATACAAATATATCTCGATCACAACACACGCCGTGACACTAACGCTAGGACCGATTATTAAATTTTGTTATTAGTGCAGTCATTTTGTAAAGTGTGGACATTATACTTGTACCATTGTACATTAGTATTTCTTTTGTATGCTTCCTATTTTCTGTCGTCTAATTATTTTAAACGCGGCCTTAAATGACAAAAAAGAACATAGGTGGCAGTCACTGTTGTGAGTACAACTTGGCCTACTTGCAAGTGGTCAATTTGGTTTCTGTCTTGTCTCCGAATACCTTTGATGTCCAGAAAAGATTTAGACAAGGCGATGGGCTGTCATGCGATTTTTTCAACATCGTACTTGAAAGAATAGTGCAAAACCCACGATCAAACACAAGAGGCACAAACTTTCAAAAGTCCGTCCGGAGTATGCGAGTACGCCGAAGATATTGACATAATCGGGAGAAAGCAGCGTGATGTCAGTGGCGCTTTCGCGAGTATTGACGCGAAAGCGACGAAAATGGGTTTAGCTGTCAATGAGAACAAGACCAAGTATATGCTGTCAAGCAAAAGGAACAACCAACACCGTCGTCTCGGGCAGAACGTCACCCTCGACAGATGTAACTTTGAGGTAGTTAAGGACTTTGTCTACCTAAGCTCTGCTATAAATACAGACAACGACACCAACGCTGAGATCAATCGAAGAATAACTCTTGCTAAATGCTGTTTCTTTGTGCTAAGAACGTAATTGAGTAGCAAAGACCTCTCTCGGACAACACAAATCACCCTTTATAAAACCTTAATAATCTCGGTCTTGCTCTATGGCCCAAAGGCATGGACATTATCAAAAAGGGATGAGGGTGATCTTGGTTGCTTCGAGAGAAAACTTCTTCGGGCGATCTTTGGTCCCGTCTGCATTGACGGTGAGTGGAGGAGGAGATACAACGGCGAACTGTACGGACTGTACAGCGACAAGGACTTAGCCAGAAGAATGAAGATCCAAAGACTGAGATGGCTGAGTCATGTAGAGCGTATTGACATCAACGCTCCGGTTCGAAAAGTCTTCGAATCCGCTCCGGAGGAACAGCGCAGTAGAGGAAGGCCAAGACTCCGGTGGCGCACGCAAGTATAAGAGGACCTCAGCCAACTTAGCGTGCGAAACTGGATACAGCGATCTGGCTGGAGAAGCTTATTGACTGAGGCCCAGGTCGACCCCGGACTGTAGCGCCACTTAAAGTAAGTAATGTGCATATTCAAATGTCGCCACCTATATACTTCTTACAACATTTAACATATAGACAAATTTTTTTTCTATAATTCAAACCTTTATATAGTGTTCTGCAGGATGTACAAGGGTGCTGTCGCCTAGCTAGCTTTTTATTTAAATAAATAACTGGGGGTGTAAACCAGTTTCTTGCCCTACCAAAAAATCTAAAGTTACTGGTAGTGCTACTGGTATCACCAGTATTTTTAGCTGATAAATGTCATTCCTAAGTTGGCTTCGGGCTACTTCCTGAGCTGGTTGACTCCGAAGCCAACAATTTGTCGGTCTCCGGTGATGAAAGCCGACCGAACTTTAGAAAACCTTTCTTCTTTTTCGGCGGATGAGTTTCCTCTGCATGTGCATTTCGTGCGGTCTTTCTTTTTTTTTGTTAGAGCAATAATAATACACAAACAATTTTTTTCTTATGCCCACCCAAATAACAACAATGAACAAGAAAAATTAAGAAAAATTTTCAAAAAGTTTAATTTCTGTTTTGCCTAAGCCTAAGGAAAAACAGTGTTTCCCATAAAGAAGGCGTAACCAGAATAAGATTTTTTACCTAGCTGATCGTTGGCCCAATCTGCGTAAGTGAATCCTTGTACTACCTTATCCGATTTGTTGTGTATGATGATTAGATTTAATGTACCAGCAAAGTACCGTAAAATGTTTTTAGCGGCTGAATCGTGCTCTATGTGTGAATCCTTAGTTCGTTGTGACAATTTGCTAATGGCATGCAAAATGTCTGGTCGACTCCAAACTGCAAACTACATAAGTTATCCAATTAGTGGTTGAAGTTTTGTGATATTTACCTTGACGCAGTTATCCTTCTCGCAGCTAACTTGAAAACCAGGATCAAGTGGAGTATTAGCTGGACGGCAATTTTAGATACCGTATGTGTTCAGGAGATTTCTAATGTACGTTTTCTGGCACAGTGAAATAGAGCCTTGTTTACCATTTCGTTGTATTTCCAAACCAGGAAACTACGTAAGAGGACCGAAGTCATGCATGTCGAACTTGGACGCAGTTGGTTGCGGCAGGCATGCTTGCTTTAGCTTCGCCTTTCGCTCGCCGGAATGGAGGGGAATCTTGCCACCAACATTGACCAACCGCAGTTACACTTTGTTTTCCATGCCTGGCTCCAAATGGAAATCGAGCAATAATTGTTAAAAATTGGGACCCGAACTTGTCTTTAGATATCTTCGACCTATCATATTCCTCAGCCCCACACCAAGATTCTACCAACCAGCTAAACTTCCATAATACGTCTTCGCAAAGCAGGAGAGATGTGAGCTAGGTGTTATGCCCAACCACGGAACAACCCTCCCCTAAGTATCTAACATAGATTAGCTAGGACACACCTTGGTAGGTACTAGATCCGTAGGTGTATTAGTAACTAGCCCTATGTTGTATTTAAATACTTTTTTTTTCACCTCGTCATCCTTCGCAATCAGTTCCTCCCCTTGTTTCTCTCCCTATACAAACAATCTTTACAGCCCCATATTAAGGCCTGTATTCCTGAAAAGAAAAGAATGCCTTCCCAAAAAACAAATAAACCCTAGAATCTCGTCTAGCAGCAGGTACAGGTTATAACCACAAAATCTACAAACTTTTTTAAGATCCAATTGATGAAAACAAAGAGAATCGGTGGTTCAGATGTACAATTCAAGTATAAAAACATTATTTTTTTTGCGCTTTTTTTCCTTTTTTCTGTCATACCGTAGGGGTTACGACTTATATTACATATGTACGATATATATATTAAAAATGGAAACTGTACTCACCGTTTTGAATCCAATTTACTCAGGGAGGAAGTGCACTTCTTCGCTGGACGATTCGAATTGTTGGAATCTCGTTTTATTTGTTCTATTCTTACTTTGACTGTATATTTGGAGATGCTAGTTAAAGTGAAATTCAATTTAAGAAGAAAGCATATTCTAGTAAAGTTAGATTGTTACCACCTTTTACAATTTGCGGATATCCTTGCTAACACAAATAGGTGGGGTTGGGGAAGGGAGACATGGAGTGGATTCTCGTGCTTCAGTTGTCTTTGGAACGGCTCGTTGCTGGTCGGCAGAATTTGTTAATTAAATGTTGGATGCAGGATTTTTCCTTTCTGGGTGGTACTTTGACCCATAGTTTCGGAACTTCGCTATAGATGGTGGTGAGTTTCGGCAGTGGCCGCCACTGTTGAATGTTGGCTTGAATAATATCACATAGGGAATCGGCACAAAAGTCTTTAGTGTTTATTTTTTTTTCCGAATTTTAGATTGCTGTTTTGGAGAATACACTTGGCACTTTAGGTGGCTTTCTTTGCTAGGAGGGGTTATCACCGCGGTGAATAAAAATTCGTTTTTCCTTTTTTTTCTTTTAAACTTATTATAATAAGTTTCTTCTTTTTTTTCCGTTTTCTGTTGAATTTTAGGTTCCTGTACAGGGGATTCACTAGTAACTTAGGTGGATTTCCTCACTTAGAGAGATACTACAGCGGGAAATATAATTTGCTATCACTTAAGTTAATTCTAGCCTTCCTTTCCTTCTTTTTATATTATTTTTAATTTTTTATTTTTTCTTCTGATTTTCACTTCTGAGCTTTCATGTATTGACAGAACCGTCACCACCGAGTACTTATCATCGAATCTCTAGCTGTTATTTCTTCTCGCTTGCTCAACACCTCTTCTCTGATCACACAGCGATTCCGTTTTTTTGCATGTACCGCATTTTATTTACCATATGACAATTCTATTGTTAATTGTCTCTCACAGCATCTACATTTAAGGTCGTTCACCCTAGCGCTTTTTCCAACCAAAACTGTTCTACGTTTTTTCTTTTTGGGCCGCAGTGTTATTCTCGATGCACGAACCAAACAGGAGTGGGTGAGTGAGAAGGAGTATCAGAAGGAAAATAGCAATCGACGCGTTTTTTGCTTTGGTTGTAATCCGAGCTATCGTCCTTGCTGATCATTTTAGGAGATGGCGCTGGCGGCAATACGTGCTTTGGTTTCCTTATAATACATTTTTTAGGCAGATAAAACAAAATACGCTCTACACACGCATATCATAAACAAATACTTATATGCGACTTATCTATGCCGTGTAGGCAGCTAGTCGTTTTCCACAATTTCTTAACAATCAAATAGATGTTTTTAACCATTTAAATCATCAACAACACATACCGATATATACCGAATGTCTAAAACACATTCTCGGAAAAGAAAATATTTCTTATTAAATGGTGATTTCTTTCAATAAAAATTAATTAACTATGCTGTTCTAGGTCCATGCATCATAGGAATTGTCTTCATCGGTTCTGGTTTCTTAGAAAAGTTTTCCGAAAATGAGTAAATTTCAAGGACATCTTGTCGTTAGTGGGCATTATTTGCCCAGCACCGCATAATCATATATATTTCATGGGAAATGGAACTTCTTACTTGTTTAATGCGTGTACAAACCGTTGACCAACTTTCCAAATATTCGATTCGGCAACGTTTATTTTTTAATTCTGACCTCCTTCTGTGAAAATCTTAGCAATGCTTTCATCAACTGAAAATTCTTCCTTTATGCATTTTATGGCAACATCACAAAGCAACAGCTCCAAAGCGTAATTTGCCAATTTCTCGTACTAAATCTAGTTCATCGTAAGGTATGTTCCAGTTGTCTGAAGAGACTGAGTCTACTTTAGTATGGTATATGATGCAGAAAAAAAATCATTGCCAAAGTTCATATTTGCATGAACTTCAGCCAACGTTAAAAATAGAGCATTAGGGTAATAAAAATCAAATTCAAGATTGCTCAAGCTGAGTCAACTTAAACTTTTATCGCTTCCATTTTTTCTTTTCTTGAGCATGATGGTAATTTTTCATTATAATTTCAGTTTGCCGTATCAAAAGCGCTTTGTATCACATATTGATATATATATATCAAAATATGTTTTATTGTCTTCAGTTGAGTTTCAAACGGGATAAAAACTTGATGTTTGAGGTGTTTCTAGTGCCTGCATCAATATTTTCGATACACGACAGTATAGTTGGGCCTCTATCTCACACTTTATGTGACAGCGGCAACGGAAACCCTTACACTTCAAGCCATAAATTATTTTTTTCCGACAAACATTACAAAAGGAAATAAGTGGGATTTCTATATGTTGCAATGAGTGTGACAATAAAGAGGTTTGGGTTGGTTGGATCAACATTTGTACAGTCAAGTTTCTTTCCATAATTCCTTATATAGTTGTCTGCACGATGTACGAGGGTCCTGTTGCCCAGATCGCCTTTTATTTAAATAAATAACTCGGCGTCTAAGCGAGTTTCTAGCTCTACCAGAAAATCCAAAGTTACTTGTAGTGTCACTGGTATCACCAGTATTTTTAGCTAATAAGTGTCATTTCTTAGTTGGCTTCGGGTTACTTTCTGAGCTTGTTGACTCCGAAGCCAAACAGCTTGTCGGTCTCTGGTGATAAAGGCCGACCAAATTTTGGAAAACCTCTCTTTTTTTCCGGCGGATGAGTTTCCGCTGCAGGTCCATTTCGGTCTTTTGCTCACACATCACTCGAGTGTCGAGATCACCAGCTATTCCAGCCATTGCGAATGTACTGCGCTTCTGTGCTACTTAATACGAAAATACTTTGTTTTGCTGAAACCCAAGAAAAAACTCTGTTTCCCATAAAGAAGGCGTATCCAGAATAAGATTTTCTACGAAGCTGATCGTTGGCCCAATCTCCGTCAGTGAATCCTTGTACTACCTCATCCGATTTGCTATGTATGATGATTAGATTTAAAGTACCAGCAAAGTATCGTAAAATGTGTTTAACGGCTGATTCGTGCTCTCTGTATGAATCCTTAGTTCGTTGTGACAATTTGCTAATGGCATGCAAAATGTGTGGTCGAATCCAAACTGCTAAGTTCATAAGGGAACCAATTAGTGATTGAAATGTTGTTATGTTTGCCTTGACGCAGATATCTTCCTTGCAGCTAGCTTGAAAACCAGGATCAATTGGAGTAGAAGCTGCACGGCAATTTTGCATATCGTATGTGTTCAGGAAATTTCTAATGTATGTTTCCTGGCACAGTGAAATAGAGCCTTGTTTACAATTTCGTTGCATTTCCAAACCAAGACAGTATTTAGGAGGACCGAGGAGGACAAGCAGACTTGATTGAATTTCGTTCTCGTTATCACAGATGATTACAAGATCGTCAACGTAAACTGCAATTTTTTGATTTTCTTGACATATAAACATGTTTCGTCTTTGCACCTTTTGAAGCACATTTTTTGCAAAACCTTGTCCAACGAGTTATTCTAAATACGACCATACGACCATAAAGAGCCTTTTGAAGCCTAAGCACCTCACTGGGATGAGAATCATTCAGAAAGTTCTGAGTATGGTTTCGCAGCAAATGACAGGAAATGTTTCCCAATAGTTTACTCCAAAATGTTGTCCACACCCCTGGGCAACTAACCTTAATTTAAATCTTTTAATTTCGACGTATTTATTTTTTTGATTCGAGAAACCCATTTGAAACTTATAGCTTTTTGCCCTTCTGCTAGATCGACTAAACACCACGTGTTGTTTGCTATGAGAGCATCATATTTGACTTGCATTGATTTTTGTCGTACCCGTGCATATTGCCTCTTCAAGGCATCAGCAACCGATTGCTGAGATTCGATGTCATTTATAAATTGTAAGCAAGTGAGCATGTTGTGCTACTTCTTTGGCCTTCCAGGTAGATAGTCCCGTAGGTTGCTTGTCTTCATTATCAATATCGCTGGTAAGTAATCTAACAATTACATTCTATATTTCGATGCGGCGTACAGTTATTTTTAACCGGAATCACTACCATTGGACTAATCGGAGCCCTTCTCGAAATCCGTTAAATACCTGTTTTAATATTGCCACTACCGAGAAAAAAGCCGAAACGCATTTGTTCTCCACGGAGATTAATGAACGACTGTTCACCGCTGGGCGACCGAACCACTTGCAAAAATTGATACTGATTATCTATACAGATAATTTCTATACACTTTAGCTTTTACTACTAAAAGCAGCGGAAACACGTACGTACTTCGCGGAGATCTATGAACGACTGTTCACCTATTAGTTATTTTACTATATTATTATTTAATTTTTACACTGTACAAAGAAGCCCAATCACTCCACGGAGTTCTATGAAGGACTTTATACGGGCACACTACCACTGGGCTAATCGGAGCCCTCTTTGAAATTTGTTTAAAGTTTGTTTTATAATTTTTGACTACCTAATGACTTAAGTTTTGCAATTGTTTTAAATCGCCAGTACTGTTTTTTTTATTTGCTCGTAGATAATGTCCACGGCTTTAATGTGATTTTTTGCACAGATCGAGACATGACACATGAGCAGTCCCACGTGTTTCTTGAACATATTCACCGCTTCTACTCCAATAGTACATGTAAAATGTGCCCAGTTTTCATTATCTGGTCGATTTTTGATAAAATCAAAATTTAAACTTGGTAAACGATTGGGATTTCTACGCTCAGGTGCACTTCTACACTTTAGTGCACGGCAACTGCTGTTTAAAATGTTTGCTTAAGTGCTTTTCGATCCAAGCCGTGATATTAGGGTTGAAGTCAATCGAGAATTGGACATCTTTAAACATAAACTATCATCGTCTTTATTGTATCGGAAGGATCTATGGCTTGTTTTTGGAATTGCGCCAGTACTAGAATGACCGGAGGACTTTTGGCATACACCTCCATAACCTGGAGGAAAATTTCCCGATGATGCTGACGGTCTCCCCAATAATCCAGTTTGAAGAAAATTATTCTGCCTTTTATATTTTGACAGTGGGTGTTGGTAATGCCCCAGATCCGGCAGATACTCAAAACCATCGTCCATTGGTATTTCTTTTGCATCCTTCCAAGTTTTCTGTCGCCTTTTCTGTGTGTAATTATTTTAAACGCGGGCTTAATTGAGAAAAAAAAATAGGTGGCAGTTACTTTTGTAACAACATCTTGGCTTACTTGCACGGGGTCAATTTGGTTTCTGTTTTATCACCGAACAGTTCAAGATAAACTTAATTTATATGACACAAATAAAAAATTCTAAATATAATTATTCATGTGTCGCATTACAATTATTTTTTTAATTTTCCATGGATTTTTAAATAGTTAATATTTTAAGAGCAAATATTTATGCACTTTTACCAACCTATTTTATTAAAAATAGATTTTTACAGGAGAACTGAAATGCTGTTCTGTTTTCCTTCCAAATATATTCATCAATACTATTAAATAATTATTGTATTGATTATCAATATTAATTTGCATATTCCAATGTCGCCAACCATACATTTCTTACAATAACATTTCTGTTAAAAGGAAATTCTCCGGTCAGTAGTTCGTACCAAATAGTTCAAAATGAAAAGACATCCGATGCCATGGAGAATGGAAAAATTTCGTCTTTAGGTTTGTACAAGTTCTGGCCAGAGGGCTCTTGGGATATTTAATCCAATATCATTGAACGGAAGCTCTCTGGAGTTGGTGATATTTGCTTAAGAATAAAGGTGCAAATTTTTCGTGAAGCTCTTGAATGTGAGTATATAAGGTATTTCCTTTGCACATGGAGGTGATAATAGCTAGTTTTGGAGTCATAAAACACACCCCTATAAGCAATACTAAATTCTTATGGCATTTTTTTCTTTTAAATTCAGAATTCCTTCTGTGAAAACCTTAACGATGAATTCATCAACTGAAAACTCTCCCTCTATGCATTTTACAGCATCATCACAATGCCATCGACCATGATATACAGCTCCAAAGCATCCTTTGCCAATTTCTCGTTCTAAGTCGCCATTACACCACTTTCTTCAACGCTTCATGTGATGTTATTATATGTTCACTTTTATTTCAGTTATTTTAAAATGAAAAACTGAAAAGACTAATGTACGTAACTAATGGTAACCAGGGATACTCATTTTTTTTGTTTTAATTTATTAATACTTATATGCTGTACAAAAAAAGCCCTTAAAAATTAGCTGAAATACTCGTAACTTAGAAAACTATCTACTTACCACTCTGAGATTAATTAAGCAATTACATTTTATCCTTCGATGTGGCGTACAGTTATTTTTGACCGGGCTCACTACCATTGCACTAATCGGAGCGCTTCTCGAAATTTGTTAAATGCCTGTTTTAATATTGCCACTACCTTTAAAAAAGCCGAAATACATCTGTTCTCCACAGAGATTAATGAACTACTGTTCACCAGCACTACCGCTGGGCCACCGAACCACTTCCAAAAATTGTTATTGATTATCGATACAGGTAATTTCTATGCACTTTTGCTTTTACTACTAAGAGCAGCCGAAGCACGTATATGTTTCTTTGAAGAGCTTCACGTATGTACTTCACTATGAACGACCGTTCACTTATTATTATTTTACTTATTTTAGTTATTTTATTATATCACGAGTATTATCTAACTTTTACACTGTGCAAAGAAGCACAATTACTCCACGGAGTTCTATGAAGGACTGTATCCGGACACACTTCCACTGGGCTAATTGGAGCTCACTTTGAAATTTGTTTAAAGTTTGTTTGTGTACATTTTTGTTTATTTTTTTTGTGTATTAATTCATTATTTTCTTAACAATTATACATTTTGCCTTAAGTTTAGTCACAAAACGTTTTTTAGTTTTATTTAAGAAAATAGCTAGTGACATTTGTATTTTGCAAATTGCAATTTTAGCAATAAATAGAGTTAAATGCCACTTCAAGAAGAAATAACTTTAATAACTTTAACTATTGTGGGGTGGCAATATTTTAGATTAAGATAAAATAAAAGTTAGCAATATTCGCACAGCCCAACACGAGGTGCTGTTGTATCCCCATTTTACGTAAATTTTGGTAGGGACAGTAGGAAGACTCACGACGAACCAGGACCCCAGGGTGCGACAGGAAGTCTACCAAGATCACCGTTGTCGGAGCCCGTAGGCTAGACGCGAGACTCGCAACGGGCTGCATCAGACAGCCAGACACCCCAACACGATGATGACGGGTGGAGGAGGACGATCCCCGGGCGCCATCTAAATAATGGCTTTAGGATTACCGGCATCACATCTCGAAATCGATGTGGATGCAGAAAATGTTTAAAGGGGAAGAGCGACGGTGGTGTGCAGGCGGACGGTCAGTGTAATAGACACATCCCAACGGCCTTTCACCTTTAAAAGTTCGGTTCAATGGGTGAAAGAACGACGACCCCGTTAAAGCCAGCACCCTACCCGGACGGCCAAGTTACGAGACAGCCTCCAACGTGGGAACATAAAAACATTAATAAGAATAACAATACACCAATTCTACAAATAACAATAAACAAAAACAATAAACCACATAAACAATAACAACAATAACAAATAATAGTAATAACAACAATAACAAACAACAACAATAATATAAACAATAGTAACAACATAATAAAAATTAAAACCATAACGAAATACCGGGCGGACAGAATGGCCCACAACATAAACGAAAACAGAAACTAAAGAAAACAAAATACATCATTATATAAGGAATGACCCGCTATTGGTCACGCCGATCCACCGGAGTAAGTAGGGACCTGGGGTAAATTAGCACAAAAGCACATATACTTAGTTTTGTTTGGGGCGGCGGCTTAGGGAATGGCTAGACCGGGGTATAACAAGGTTAGGATTATACTCACACAACCTTCCGCCTTCTTCCCAACACTCCATCGCCCTTCGATCATACTTTCACCTTCGCGTTTGTTTGATTTTCAATTTTGTTTAGTGCGATGGGGGAAAATTAACCGGGGATCAGCAATGAGAGAAACATTGCCCCTCTTATTTCCATTAAAATCTAATGTCTAGGGAGCTAGCTAGGCATAGCTAGGATCCACAAACTCTCATAAACTCGCACAGCGGAGTTCCCAGTTATCACTGGAAGCGGGAGAAAACTCAGTGACTGAGGAATTCAGTAAGGGAGTGTACCATTGGGAACAATTGGAGTGCATGAGAAGCCTAGTTGGACACGGGAGCACAAACAAGCAAAGTTTGCTAGTAGTGTAGCTGGAAACCCAGTTGTGGGGTCCACTAGAGCTAAATGAATGTATTTGAGACCCTGGCGAGGGTTTGTGGAAGGAAAACTGATCTGGAAGTCACTTTTTTGATAACCAGCAAATATAGAGGGTCAAGCCGAGGTTTTTTTTTGCCAATATGCCTGCTGCACCTGTAAGTCCCACATCAGCCCCACCTCCAGTTGCAGTTTCCACAGTCACGTTTGTTACTCCGGCCGCCGCCGCTACAGTTTCACGCGCTCATGATACCTTTAAACAATGGAATCCAGTGAAGACGAATTTTTCTCAAACGCTGCCAACTAGTTCAGTTCACCTTACACCCAGCAGCACCACTAAACCCAGGAATCAGAATGCATAATTAGAAACCAGTATGAATTCGCAGATGCCATTCACACCACATGCAGTGTATTCTTGGCCACCAGTGTCGGCGAATTTTTCTCAAACGTTGCCAACTGGTTCAGTTCACCTTACACTCAGCAGCATAGCAGCCACTGACGCAGTTCCTACCTCTCTGCCACCGCTTAACGATCCTCCCTATCCCCGAGCTACTCAAGAGTCATCTACATCGTCGGCCATGAATGGATTTCATCGTAAGCTACATGATTTTCCAGAGTTCCGTGGAAGGCCTGAGGAATGGCCTATGTTCTGCACGGCCTTACCAGAATCTTCTCACATGTTCGGATATAGTAATGTTGAGAACATATTCCGCCTGCAGAAAAGTGTAAAGGGAGAATCAAGGGACGTAGTCGAGCCTTTGCTCATCCACCCCAACAATGTCAAACAAGTCATGGCTAACCTGGAGTTCCATTTTGGACGCCCAGAATGTCTCATCCAGAGCCAACTGAGGAAGGTAAGGGCAATTCTACCGAATCCGGAGAATAAATTGGAGCAGATAGCGCCATTCGCCATAAAGATCCAAAATTTGTCCGTGTTTCTGGAAGCGAGTGGAATGCAGCAACATATTACTAATCCTACTTTGTTAGATGAGCTGGTCGGAAAGTTGTTGATGAATGAGAGGTTAGAGTGGGCAAAAACCAGTGTTTGTATTCAGCCATACCCGACAATCAAACATTTAAATGATTGGTTGGGTCGATTAGCCAGATTAATCTGTTTTGGGTGTTCAAAGTACGGACACAGTATTAGGACATGTCGCACTAAAAGGCTATGTCTTATTGCCAACTGCCAAAAGATGCATCATCAGTCGCTCTATGACAAGCAACCTATGCAGTCATCGGAGGAAGTCGTGGGAAATCAAGCATTGCTATCCGAGAGAATCGTACTGAATTGTGATTGTCTTCGAGACTTTAGAATTTTCTTCAAAGTTTTACCCATCACGCTCTACAATGGTAATATGATTATACGAACTTTTGCTTTGTTGGATGAAGGCTCATGCATTTATGTGCTCAGACCTAGCCAAACGACTGAGTCTCAAGGGAAAACCCAGAGACCTAGACTTCCGATGGATCGGAAGAGAAACAAACCCGAAGAAGTCCTTCGTTTTTGATGTGACGGTAAACGCAGACCAGGAAGAAGCTGACAGATTCGAGCTACATGGAGTTCAAAGAGTTGAAAATCTTTGCCTGCCAACGCAGACTACCTCCGCCTCGGAATCGATAATGCGAATCCGACCTCAAATCTATCTACCCGATTATGATAAAACCAAACCATAGATTCCTATCGGGTTGGACAATAGCCACCTCGGAGCACTAATGGACACTATTGATTGCCTGGAGGAGGGAAGGAAATATCGTGCTCTGCAGCAACCAGTGTTCAGCAAACGATCTACGATTGAATCAGTTTGTCGATGATTATTTCTGCATCGAAAGCTTTGGAGTTACAAAGCCAGCGCAGAATCTGGTATCCGAAAAAGACAGAAGAGCATCTCAATTGTTATCCGATACCACAGCGAGACTTAACCAACGCTCTCAGACTGGGATGCTGTGGAGAAAAGATGGACTTCGTTTGCCGAACAGCTACGAACTGGCTAAGAACAGACTTCTAGGTCTAGAAGCCAGAATGCGGAGGGACCTTCACTTTGCGGCTATGTATAAGAATATCGTCGCCAGTTATCCGGAAAAGGGTTACGCCGTGAATTTGACGCCAGCCGAAGTAGATGTACGTCCTCCGAAGACCTGGTATCTCCCTCATTTTGGAGTTAAGAACCCCAATATGCCGGGGAAGATTCGGTTGGTGTTGGGCGCTGCAGCGCAGGTTGGTGGTGTGTCTTTAAACTCATGGCATGTTACTAGAATTCATGAAGATGCTGGATTCGAGTTGCGCAACCTCACATTGAACTCAAGGGAAGTACTGCAAAATATATCGCATACAAAGATATCGAGAAGGTCCTGGGTCTCTGCTGGAATAGTGACGATGATGTATTCACGTTCCATCATAACTTCTCTCATGTAACTAAAGATATCATGAAGGACGATAGATGAACTACTAAGAGGGAGTTCCTGAGCATAACTATGTCCATTTTCGATCCCCTGGGAATGATAGCCAATTACACCCTTCCTCTTAAGCTTATACTAAAATCGGTCTGGCGTCATCGAGTTGAATGGGACGAGCCTATTCCCGTCGAATCCTTTACACGATGGAGAGAATGGAAGGTTCTTCTGCCGTACATGGCACAGTTGAAGATCCCTAGATGCCACAAACGTCATTTATTACAAGCCAGCCGCGTCGATCTACACACGATTGTCGACACCAGCGAAGAAGCCTTTAGCTCCCCTGCGTACCTTCGCATCGAATATAATGATGAGGTTTTCGTATCTTTCTTCTGCGTTAAATTTAGGGGAAGTCCGAAGAAACTTTTATCCCCACCCCGTCTGGAGCTGCCAGCGGCGATTCTGGGAACGAGGCTTTGTAACTCCGTTGTCGATTGTCACGACCTACCTATCATTGATCGAATCTTTTGGAGCAATTCGAAAACCGTACTATACTGGCTTCGATTGAAAACTCGTCGTCATAAGGAAATCGTGGCCTTTCGTATAGCCGAAATCCTGCAGAGTAGCCAAGTCAGTCACCGGCTCTGGGTGCCGTCCAAGATGAATCCGGCAGATGATGCCACTTGTGCCAATTACCTTCAATTCCGGAATGGCAACACATGGATAAAGGGATCCACATTCTTAAGGTTGCCGGAGTCGGAGTGGCCTCAACCGCCTAATGGTATTGCTGACTATGAACGTAGAGAGGAGATTCGTTCTGAGTATGTACTGATTGGTACTTCGCCTAGCGATCCGCTCTACGACGCATAGAGATTCCCAAGTTTTCTGTAATTGCGACGAACTATGGCATGGTCCATCCAATTTATTAACGCGTGTCAACGTAAGCTGATCGAACGAGGGAACTAACCGCAGGAGAACTTAAGAGCACCGAACAATCGGTATACCGTCAGACACAGAGGGATGTTTACGCAAAGGACATAGAAGCTCTACGTCGAAACTTACCAGTAGAAAGGAGAGGCCAACTCTTCCAGCTGACACCATACCTGGATGAAATCGGATTCGTTCGTGCATTTGGACGAATCGAAGCAGCCACAACGGTGCCTCCCAAAACTAAGAGACCAATCATCATGCCGAGGAACCACGTGGTAACAAGATTGCTTGTAAGGGAGTACCGCAGTCGCCTTCGCCATAAGAATGACGATACTATCGTGAACGAGATAGAGCAACGATTCTGGGTCCCCGGGGTACGTACCGCCGTTAAAAATGTAAAAGTGAATGCCAGTTATGTCGAATCCGACGCGCCAAACCAATGCCGCCGTTAATGGGTCAGCTCCCGGAAGATCGATTAACGCCTTATGTGAGGCTATTTACTTATACTGGCCTCGATTACTTCGGCCCAGTAAACGTCACCATACGCCGTCGAACGGAGAAGCGCTGGGTTGCTCTTTTCACCTGCCTGAAGGTAAAAGCCATTCATCTTGAGATAGCGGCGAATTTGTCAACCGATGCGCGTATCCTGTGTATCCGCAATTTTGTAAACCGACGTGGGATCCCGTTGCGTATAAGGAGTGTCAACGCGACAAACTTCATTGGAGGCAGTAAGAAGTCGACGACCCACGAGATATTCGACAACGAAGCCATAAAAGCGGAGCTTTCATCGGCTGTGATCGAGGGGGTGTTTAACTGTCCCTTAAACCTACATGCCGACGGATGCTGGGAGCGGCTCCTTCAATCTGTCAAACGGGCTTTTTTGCACAAGCTCCATTTGACGACGCCCAAAATCGAGACTCTTCAAAGCGCTTTAATAGAAGCAGAGAACATAATCAATACCCAGCCATTGACTCACCTACCGGTTTCAGTTGAGGAAGAGAAGCTTCTCACACCTAACCACTTCATCTTGGGCGTTCGAAATTCTATTCAAACTCCCGAGCCGGTTGAACAACGTGCGCTATGCCTTCGGAAACAATGTAGAGTTAGCCAGCAGCTGAAGAATCGTTTCTGGAAACGATGGATTCGTGAGTATCTCCCCGTCCTCACCAGAAGATGTAAATGGTCTGAGATGGTGCCGCCACTGGAAGTTGGAAACCTGGTCTTAGTGTGGGACGTTGATACGCCGAGAAGCCGATGGATTCAAGGAAGGATCACAAAGGTATTGCCGGGACCGGATGGATAGGTACGCTCAGCTGAAGTGAAGACAGCAACGGGAATTCTCAGGAGACCCGCCATGAAACTTGCCTTGCTAGATGTGAGTGAGGCTTTCAACATATACGGGGTCGCCTCACGGGGGGTGGGGTGTCGCAAACTAAATTGAAAACGAGTGTAACATTGGTGTTACTCCTGGCAAATGACTTAGCTATGAACACATCCGATTTTGACATTCGAAATTTGACACTGTCAGTTTGACAGCGCGCGAAACCACATTGAATTTCCCGGTTTTTCGCCAATTTGTCTTCATACTCGTCAGCCGCCAGGTTATCTGCCAGGATACAAAAATAAGTAAGTATAAATGAATTATAAGACTTTCCTAATTATGTATTTTTTAAAGAAAATAAACAGCATAAAAAGGAGCTCAGCAGTAGCTACAATATATTAAATGCTCGTTTTATTTTGATTGTTGTGGCGGTGCCGACGACATCCTTATTCTTTATTGGATTGCAATAACTTTCCCAAAACCAGTGAGAAAAACTTATAAAATTAAGTGGCCAGCCCAACCCGCAGGCAGCGGAAGATTTTTTGCCAGCCCATAGCTAATAGTGGCCAGGATTGCCTAAATCGTTTGCACTGGATTGCAATCCAACGCCGTAGTTGCAGAACTGAGCCTTCCGTTGTCAGACTACTTCATTGCCAGCGAACATTGTTGTCGAACTTTATAGCCAATTCGGAGGACAATGCAATCTTCAAAAGTTCGCCAAGAGTCCGATGATCCTACAGATACGCCCGACGACAACAGCTCATTAGAGGAAGAAAAGCGAACGATACGTGAGATAGAAGTCAACATGCCAACGATGGAAGATTAATTGCTGCAGCTTCACGAACAACTTGAAGTTGTTGTAGTAGCTGCAAACGAGGAGAAACGGGAACGCCAACGACTTGAACAGCTGTTATCTGACCAACAAGCGAGATTGGCAGAGTCAATCGACAGTGCGTCTGCATCCAGCATTGCCACTATGCCTGCTGCCCCTGTAAGTTCCACATCAGCCCCATCTCCACCTGCAGTTTCCACAGTCACGTTTGTTACTCCGGCCGCCGCCGCTACAGTTTCACGCGCTCATACCACAACTAAACCCAGGAATCAGAATGCATCGTTAGAAACCAGTATGAATTCGCAGATGCCGTTCATACCACATACAGTGTATTCTAGGCCACCAGTGTCGACTGCTCTTCAGACTATCGAACATCAGCGCTACGTTCCTGTGCCCGATCCTCCCTATCCCCGAGCTACTCAAAAGTCATCTACATCGTCGGCCATGAATGGATTTCACCGTTAGCTACATGATTTGCCAGAATTTCGTGGAAGGCCTTAATAATGGCTTATGTTCTGCACGGCCTTCACAAAATCTTCTCACATGTTCGGATATAGTAATGTTAAGAACATGTTCCGCCTGCAGAAAAGTGTTAAGGGAGAATCGAGGGACATGCTCTAGTCTTTCCTCGTCCACCCCAACAATGTCCAACAATTCATGGCTAACCTGGAGTTCCGTTTTGGACGTGAGAATGTCGCATGCAAAGTCAACTGAGGAAGGTAAGGGCAATTCCTCCAATTCCAGAGAATCAATTGGAGCAGATAGTGTCATTCGCCATAAAGATACAAAATTTGTCCGTGTTTCTGGCAGTGAGTGGAATGCACCAACATATTGCTAATCCTACTTTGTTAGATGAGCTGGTCGGAAAACTGCCGATGAACAAGAGGTTAGAGTGGGCACAAAACTGTGTTTGTATTCAGCCATACCCGACAATCAAACATTTTAATGATTGGTTGGGTCGATCAGCCGGGTTAATCTGTTTTGGATGTTTAAAGTACGGACACAGTGTTAGGACATGTCGTACTAAAAGGTTATGTGGTATTGCCAAATGCCAAAAGATGCATAATCAGTCTCTCTATGACAAACAACCTATGCAGTCATCGGAGGAAGTCGTGGGAAATCAAGCATTGCTATCCGAGAGAATCGTACTGAATTGTGATTGCCTTCGAGACTTTAGAATTCTCTTCAAAGTTTTACCCATCAGGCTTTACAATGGTAATGTGATATACGAACTTTTGCTTTGTTGGATGAAGGCTCATCCATCACAATTATGTGCTCAGACCTAGCCAAACGGCTCAATCTCAAGGGAAAGCCCAGAGATCTAGACTTGCGATGGATCGGAAGAGAAACAAACCCGAAGAAGTCCTTCGTTGTTGATGTGACGGTAAGCGCAGACCAGGAAGAAGCTGACAGATTCAAGTTACATGGAGTTTAAACTGTTGAAGATCTTTGCCTCTTTTTTCTTTTTTTTTAATTTATTCAAGCATGAAAGTTTCTTAACAATGTATAATGTATAAATTATCTGCGAGGCCTTAATGGCTTTTCTGCAGAAGGTTGTTTTTCAAAAGTTTAAACTAAAATGAATTTATTTATTTTAAATTTAATTTTGTGAATTTAAAAGAAAATTTTTAATAATTTTTTTTCCGTTTTTAAGATTCACAATATTTTTAAGATCAGCAGATCATTTAGTATTGCGGGAACGCTATATACGAGCTGCCTTTGAACATAGTCATTGTAGTTACAGGGCACTTTTAACATACTCGTAGCACATCTCCTGGTGTTAATGTCATGTTCGATTGGCCTTTGAAATCGGATGTCACTATAATATTCCAGTACCCAAGTCATCTTGTAGATATTTTGCACCTCAAGTACCTTAAATCTTCTTTCATCAGTGACATTTCCGCAGTTTATTAGCCCCAATGCAGAATTTTTGAGTTTTTGCAGCTTCTCGATTTATGTTTTGGAGGCGTTACCCCAGGCCAGTATTCCATACCTTAATTTGAATTCAATCGAGGCGTAGTATACTAGCTCCAAAATTTGTGGTGTTATATGATTTCTTAGACGCGCCAATGCAAATGAAGCCCTCCTTAAATAAGAGCGTATCTTGTTAATTTGCTTGTCCCGGATGAAGTGGCTGTCAATGATGACTCCTAGGTATTTATAACTTTCTACGAGGTCAATTAAGTGTTTGCTTGATTTAGGGCAGGCATCATTTTGAAAAAACACTCGCTCCTGCTTAGCTTTGCGCATCATCTTTGTTTTCGCCGCGTTGATTCCTGGGCCATTGTCGTGACACCATTTGACTGCATTGTTAAACACTGCCTGCATTAGTCTTGTTAACGTCTCAAGAGACCTGGGGCGCACAACTATCGCGGTGTCATCAGCCTTAGCAAATGGAATGCTATTTTTAAAAGTGCGAAGAAGTTCATTTGTGTACAAAATGAAAAAAATTGGGGCTAGTTTCGACCCATATTGTACATGCTACTTTTCACTATATATGAAATATATAAACGTTACACAAAAGACCCTGGTGAGTAGGTTATCCCTTAGCGAGTCCGCCATCACTCCTCATAAACCCATGCGTTCAAGCGCTTCCAGTACCTTTGCATGGTTTAGTGTATCAAATGCTTTACTAAAATCCATAAACATTACCAGAATATGATGACTTTTATTTAGGGATTCATTGACGCAATTCGCAAACTCTCCAAGCAATTGTTGAGTACTTTTTTGCTTCTGGAAACCGTACTGACATTGTGGGATAAGGGAGTGGTTCTCAATTAAGCTAATTAGTCTACTACTAATTGCATCTTCTAGACACTTTTCCATGATTGGCAGTATAGATATCGGTCTATAATTACCGATTTCACTTTTAATACCTCCTTTGGAAATAGGTCTTACCACAGAAGATTTCAGATTTTTCGGAATTTTGCCCTGCATCAGACTGAGGTTAATACATTTACACAAGAGGGGAGCAAAAATATCTGTGTATTTTTTAATATCTACCGGCCGTATTCCATCGATTCTGGGGGATTTATTTTCGTCGGGAAATTAATTATGCTGCGCACCTCTGCGATATTGGTTTCTATAGCAAAAATTGAGTTGATTACGAAGGTATTCGCATGATACGATGTGATTGCGTTACCCTGACGTATTATTTGGAGAGTCAGTTCCGGGAAAAGTTTAGCACATTCATTAGAAAGGCTGATCATACTTCTTTCCGATGAGAAGTTCTTAACAAGCGTTTCATCAACGCTTTACTTTTTTCTTCCCATTATCTCGTTGATTAAGCTCCAGGTTTCTATAAAAATTTGATTTCTGTGCTTTTATTTCTCTGCTGATCTTGTTTCTCAAATCTTTATATTTAGTTTCGTACGTTCTGCTAAGGCTATTATTCTTCCACCTCCTGTAAAGCTCGTCTCTTCTTTTACATTTCTCAGCTAGATTTGGGGACATCCAGGGATTTTTTATGTATTTACTCTTTAGTGTTCTAGTATTCGTTGATTTGATTTTTTATAGTAGCCTATATAGTTTCGTATAAACATTAAAATCCCTCCACCTCTTTTTTTGTTTCTATTTAAGAACTCAGGCTCGAAACCATCTAGTTTATATTATTCATTTTCCTCATCTTCTATATTTGTTTCTACGAGAACAATTATCTTCAAAGCACTCATAAATTGATTAATACTTAGACAAAAATTATCCCAATGTAAACGTAGCGATCTTATATTAAAACATAAGCAATAACAATTATTATTTTTTATTTCATTTAAATTGATGCCGCTTAAACCTTGTATCACCCTACAATCTAAGTTAACTATTAAGTTATCGTTTCCATTTGTGTTATCCATTTTTATTGAACAGTTTTGTGTTTCTTGTTTACGAGTATTTACACACAATGCAATAAGTGTTATTGTATGCGTGCTATTCTGCTTACATCGTTCACAGTGCTTATCATAATAGGTTGGGTGCTCTCAACTCTTCTTGCCAATGTTTTCCCTGTACTCTCCCACACGAATTTCCGGTTTTCTTCTTTTGCCTTTTGCTTTGACATCCACAGCAGGTGTTTGTTGTGTTTTGTCAGCTGATTATTGATGTATACAGTGGCATCTTGAATCGATGCGCTCGATTTGGCATTGTTGTTATAAGAATTTCGCATTACTAATTTCAATTTTATCGGTCGAGCTGCGCTCGCTTGCTTCATAAATTGTGTTTTGCAAATGTTAGAGGAAAAAGATGCAATTATTGATGAATTTGCATGGTTTTTACTTTTTGTTCTATATATGTCAGTGATATCTGCGTCTTTTATCTCGTGATTAATAGCTTTACCAATTCCTTTTATTATTTCAACAAGATTTTCATATGTTGATTGTGGAATATTTTTAATCTCGACATTGTTTTTGATCATTTGTTGTTCGAGCGCGTTGATTTGGGATTGCATGCTTTCTATTACTTCACCTTTCTTTCTGTTGTCCTCCCTTACATCCCAAGATTATTGTTTTTTATCATGTTTGTGATAAGCTCATAATATTTCGAAACTAGAAAATCGCAGCCCGCAGCAATTTCTCTTATTACATTTCTTTTATCCCCACCCCGTCTGGAGCTGTCAGCGGCGATTCTGGGAACGAGGCTTTGTAACTCCGTTGTCGATTGTTACGACCTACCTATCATTGATCGAATCTTTGGACTGATTCGAAAATCGTGCTATATTGGCTATGATTGGAACCTCGTCGTCATAAGGAATTCGTGGCCTTTCGTATAGCGGAAATCCTGCAGAGCAGCCGAGTCAGTCACTGGCTCTGGGTGCCGTCCAAGATGAATCCGGCAGATGATGCCACTTGTGCCAATTACCTACAATTCCGGAACGACAACACATGGATAAAGGGACCCGCATTCTTGAGGTTGCCGGAGTCGGGGTGGCCTCAACCACCTACTGATATTGCTGACTATGAACGTAGAGAGGAGATTCGTTCCAAGTATGTACTGATTGGTACTTCGCCTAGCGAACCGCTCTACGACGCATAGAGATTCCCAAGTCTTCTGTAATTGCGACGAACTATGGCATGGTCCATCCAATTTATAAACGCTTGTCAACGTAAGCCGATTGAACGAGGGGAACTAACCGCAGGTGAACTTAAGAGCGCCGAACAATTGGTATACCGCCAGACACAGAGGGATGTTTACGCAAAGGACAAAGAAGCTCTACGTCGAAACGTGCCAGTAGAAAGGAGAAGCCAACTCTTCAAGATGACACCGTATCTGGATGAAGTCGGATTCGTTCGTGCATTTGGACGAATCGAAGCAGCCACAACGGTGCCTATCAAAACTCATGCCGAGGAACCACATGGTAACAAGATTTCTTGTAAGGGAGTACCACAGTCGCCTTCGCCATCAGAATGACGATACTATCGTGAACGAGATACGGCAACGATTCTGGGTCCCCGGGGTACGTACCGCCGTTAAAGATGTAAAAGTGAATGCCAGTTATGTCGAATCCGACGCGCCAAACCAATGCCGCCGTTAATGGGTCAGCCACCGGAAGACCGACTAACGCCTTATGTGAGGCCGTTTACTTATACTGGCCTCGATTACTTCGGCCCAGTAAACGTCACCATACGCCGTCGAACGGAGAAGCGCTGGGTTGCTATTTTCCCCTGCCTAGCGGTAAAAGCCATTCATCTGGAGATAGCGGCGAATTTGTCAACCGATGCGCGTATCCTGTGTAGCTGCAATTTTGTAAACCGACGTGGGATCCCGTAGCGTATAAGGAGTGGCAACGCAACAAACTTCATTGGAGGCAGTAAGAAGTCGACGACACACAAGATATTCGACAACGAAGCCATCAAAGTGGAACTTTCATCGGCTGGGATCGAGTGGGTGTTTAACTGCCCCTTAAACCTACATGCCGGCGGATGCTGGGAGCGGCTCCTTCAATCTGTCAAACGGGCTTTGTCGCATACGCTCCATAATTTGACACTGTCAGTTTGACAGTGCGCGAAACCTCATTGGATTTCCCGGTTTTTTGCCAATTTGTCTTCATACTCGTCAGCTGCCAGGTTATCTGCCAGGATACAAAAATAAGTAAGTATAAATGAATTATAAGACTTTCCTAATTTTGTATTTTTTAAAGAGAATAAACAGCATAAAAAGGAGCTCAACAGTAGCTAAAATATATTAAATGCTCGTTTTATTTTGATTGTTGCGGCGGTGCCGACGACATATTTATTCTTTATTGGATTGCAATAACTTGCCCAAAACCAGTGGGGAAAGCTTATAAAATTAAGTTACCAGCCCAACCCGCAGGCAGCGGATGAATTTATTGCCAGCCCGTATCTTATAGTCGCCCGCATTGCCTAAATCGTTTGCACTGGATTGCAATGAATGTAATAACAGATTATACTAGAATAGATCCGAAGACGGGAACAAAATCGACAATTGATCACATTTTAATTAATGAAACGGATTACTAAATAAACTCAGCGGTGATTGAATGCTGTATAACAGATCATTACCCAACCCTATATTTTGCAAATTCGCAATAACCAGTCGTTAAAGAAAAACTGACCAGCATATCACTTACATGCAACGCGAAAGTAAACGAATTAATCGCCGAAACAAATTGAGAAAACCAAAACTAAAAACTTGTCGATAGAACGAAAAGCATATACGAAAAGTCTACAGTTGTAAGAACAATAAAAAAGGAAAGAAAGCATAACCCATGGATGTCACATGACTTAATAGCTAAGTGTAAAAAAAGGGATGAGTTATACAAAAGATGGAAAAATAACAGATTGAGTGGGACTTTCGAACGGGATTATAAGACTTTTCGGAACAAACTAAACAAAGAAATAACAACGCAAAAATCTCTTTTTTACAAAACCAAGTTCAACCAAATCAAATCAAACCCCCGAAAAACATGGAGCCTAATCAACGAATTATGGGAAGGAAAAAGCATAGCCTAGATGAAACTATAATTAAGAATTTCACTGGTCAATTGTGTATGAGCAATCTCGCGAGCGAATGTGCAAAAAACTTTAAAGAACAAATTGAAAACATTGTGCACCAATGCGACTCGATTACGTCGATTCACCTAAATAAAACGCTAGACAAATCAGTTTCTATTCAAGAAACAACTGCATTCGAAATGTCAAGAATAATTGGTTTGCTTGACGAAAATAAGTCACCTGGTATTGATGGGATTCGAGCGTTGGATATCAAAACTCACGCAGTAATTTTTGCGCCGATTTTGTGCAAATTTATTAATTTGAGTGCTACTCAAGCACAAATTCCAGAAGCCTTAAAAACTGCAGTGGTCAGGCCAATATACAAAGGTGTCAACTCAACAATTACAGGCAAATATCCATATTGCCAGTAGTAGAAAAGTGCCTCGAAGAAGTCATAACAAACAGGTCGCAGAATTTTATTGAAAAACACTCCATCATCCACTAAAATCAATACGGTTTCCAGAAAAAGATAAGCACGGGTAATCTATTAGGAGAATTTGCAAATCATATCATTGAAAGTCTTAAAAAAAGTTACCACGTCTTGGTTATATTTATGGACTTTAGTAAAGCTTTTGACACGCTCAATCACCCTAAGCTAATAGATGCTCTCGAACGTACAGGAATACGAGGATTATTGATCGACTGGTTAAAGGAATATCTAAACATATCTTTTTTGTGTCAAGATCAGCGAGACCCATAGTCAAAAAGAACATGCAGAATACGAATCCCACAAGGATCGAAACTGGGCCCGATTCTGTTTATACTATACGCTAATGAGCTTCTCCGCATTTTCAAGCGAGCCAAACCCTTTGCTTATGCCGACGATACAGCGATAGTGGTATGTCACAGATCTTTGCAGACGGCAACAACAATAATTGAGGAAGAGTTTGATAATGCAGTAAAATGGTGTCAACTCATCCAAAACAAAAATGATGCATATAAAAAATCCGCCATTCAAGGCTACCGAACAACAAATATACTGTAGGAATGATGGCTGCCATACCTCGACTAGCTCCCCTATAGATATAGTTCAAAATTACAAATATCTAGTAGTGATAATTGATAATAACTTTCTGTGGGATAAGCACATTGATGAGTTACGTTCGAGTCTTACAAGAGCATTATACGCACTAACTCATCTGCAGTACCAAACTACAACATCTGTGCTAAAACAAGTGCCCTTTGCGCTAGTGGAATCCAAACTAAGATATAGAATACTTGCCTGGGGTAATGCATTGTTAACTCATTTAAAAAAAACTTCAAAAATTACAAACTGCAGCACTGAAAAAGACAAACATATTTACTCATCGAAATGTAACAGAGAGGGGAAGGTTCAATGTCCCTAAAGTGGAAGACATCTTCAAGATGACGATTATATTAGAGTATTACGATGACACAAGATTCATAACTCCAATGCGGAAACGCATAACCAATATAGATTTTATTGAAAATAAAAATTAATTGAATTGAAATTGAATTGAATCCAACGCCGTAGTTGCAGAACTGAGCCATCCATTGTCAGACTACTTCATTGCCAGCAAACATTGTTGTCGAACTTTATAGCCCATGCGGAGGACAATGCAATCTTCAAAATTTCGCCAAGAGTCCGATGATCCTACAGATACGCCCGACGACAACAGCTCATTAGAGGAAGAAAATCGAACGATACGTGAGACAGAAGTCAACATGCCAACGATGGAAGATCAATTGCTGCAGCTTCACGAACAACTTGAAGTCGTTGTAGTGGCTGCAAACGAGGAGAAACGGGAACGCCAACGACTTGAACAGCTGTTATCTGAGCAACAAGCGAGGTCGGCAGAGTCAATCGACAGTGCGTCTGCATCCAACATTGCCACTATGCCTGCTGCCCCTGTAAGTTCCACGTCAGCCCCATCTCCAACTGCAGTTTCCACAGTCACGTTTGTTACTCCGGCCGCCTCCGCTACAGTTTCACGCGCTCATACCACAACTAAACCCAGGAATCAGAATGCATCGTTAGAAACCAGTATGAATTCGCAGATGCCGTTCATACCACATACAGTGTATTCTTCGCCACCAGAGTCGACGAATTTTTCTTAAACGCTGCCAACTAGTTCAATTATCCTTACACCCAGCTTAGCGCTCTTCAGACTATCGAACATCAGCGCTACGTTTCTGTGCCCGATTCTCCCTATAGCTACATGATTTGCCAGAATTTCGTGGAAGGCCTTAATAATGGCCTCTGTTCTGTACGGCCTTCACAAAATCTTCTCACATGTTCGGATATAGTAATGTTAAGAACATGTTCCACCTGCAGAAAAGTTTTAAGAGAGAATCGAGGGACATGGTCTAGTCTTTCCTCGTCCACCCCAACAATGTCCAACAAGTCATGGCTAACCTGGTGTTCCGTTTTGGACATGAGAATATCGCATGCAAAGTCAACTGAGGAAGGTAAGGGCAATTCCTCCAATTCCAGAGAATCAATTAAAGCAGATAGTGTCATTCGCCATAAAGATCCAAAATTTGTCCGTGTTTCTGGCAGTGAGTGGAATGCACTAACATATTGCTAATCCTACTTTGTTAGATGAGCTGGTCGGAAAACTGCCGATGAACAAGAGGTTAGAGTGGGCACACTGTGTTTGTATTCAGCCATACCCGACAATCAAACATTTTAATGATTGGTTGGGTCGATCAGCCAGATTAATCTGTTTTGGATGTTTAAAGTACAGACACAGTGTTAGGACATGTCGTACTAAAAGGTTATGTGGTACTGCCAACTGCCAAAAGATGCATCATCAGTCTCTTTATGGCAAGCAACCTATGAAGTCATCGGAGGAAGTCGTGGGAAATCAAGCGTCACTATCCGAAAGAACGGTACTGAATTGTAATGGCCTTCGAGACTTTAGAATTCTCTTCAAAGTTTTACCCATCAGGCTTTACAATGGTAATGTGATTATACGAACTTTTGCTTTGTTGGATGAAGGCTCATCCATCACAATTATGTGCTCAGACCTAGCCAAACGGCTCAATCTCAAGGGAAAGCCCAGAGATCTAGACTTGCGATGGATCGGAAGAGAAACAAACCCGAAGAAGTCCTTCGTTGTTGATGTGACGGTAAGCGCAGACCAGGAAGAAGCTGACAGATTCAAGTTACATGGAGTTTAAACAGTTGAAGATCTTTGCCTCTTTTTTCTTTTTTTTTAATTTATTCAAGCATGAAAGTTTCTTAACAATGTATAATGTATAAATTATCTGCGAGGCCTTAATGGCTTTTCTGCAGAAGGTTGTTTTTCAAAAGTTTAAACTAAAATGAATTTATTTATTTTAAATTTATTTTTGTGAATTTAAAAGAAAATTTTTAATAATTTTTTTTCCGTTTTTAAGATTCACAATATTTTTAAGATCAGCAGATCATTTAGTATTGCGGGAACGCTATATACGAGCTGCCTTTGAACATAGTCATTGTAGTTACAGGGCACTTTTAACATACTCGTAGCACATCTCCTGGTATTAATGTCATGTTCGATTGGCCTTTGAAATCGGATGTCACTATAATATTCCAGTACCCAAGTCATCTTGTAGATATTTTGCACCTCAAGTACCTTAAATCTTCTTTCATCAGTGACATTTCCGCAGTTTATTAGCCCCAATGCAGAATTTTTGAGTTTTTGCAGCTTCTCGATTTATGTTTTGGAGGCGTTACCCCAGGCCAGTATTCCATACCTTAATTTGAATTCAATCGAGGCGTAGTATACTAGCTCCAAAATTTGTGGTGTTATATGATTTCTTAGACGCGCCAATGCAAATGAAGCCCTCCTTAAATAAGAGCTTATCTTGTTAATTTGCTTGTCCCGGATGAAGTGGCTGTCAATGATGACTCCTAGGTATTTATAACTTTCTACGAGGTCAATTAAGTGTTTGCTTGATTTAGGGCAGGCATCATTTTGAAAAAACACTCGCTCCTGCTTAGCTTTATGATGTGGACTTCGGATGCGCATCATCTTTGTTTTCGCCGCGTTGATTCCTAGGCCATTGTCGTGACACCATTTGACTGCATTGTTAAACACTGCCTGCATTAGTCTTGTTGCCGCCTCAAGAGACCTGGGGCGCACAACTATCGCGGTGTCATCAGCCTAAGCAAATGGAATGCTATTTTTAAAAGTGCGAAGAAGTTCATTTGTGTACAAAATGAAAGAAATTGGGGTTAGTTTCGACCCATATTGTACATGCTACTTTTCACTATATATGAAATATATAAACGTTACACAAAAGACCCCGGTGAGTAGGTTATCCCTTAGCGAGTCCACCATCACTCCTCGTATACCCATCCGTTCAAGCGCTTCCAGTACCTTTGCATGGTTTAGTGTATCAAATGCTTTACTAAAATTCATAAACATTACCAGAATATGATGACTTTTATTAAGGGATTCATTGACGCAATTCGCAAACTCTCCAAGCAATTGTCCAGTACTTTGTAGCTTCTGGAAACCGTACTGACTTTGGTGGATAAGGGAGTGGTTCCCATTAAAGCTGATTAGTCTACTACTAATTGCATCTTCTAGACACTTTTCCATGATTGGCAGTATAGATATCGGTCTATAATTACCGATTTCACTTTTAATACCTCCTTTGTAAATAGGTCTAACCACAGAAGATTTCAGATTTTTCGGAATTTTGCCCTGCATCAGACTGTGGTTAATACATTTACACAAGAGGGGAGCAAAAATATCTGTGTGTTTTTTAATATCTACCGGCCGTATTCTATTGATTCTGGGGGATTTATTTTGGTCGAGGAAATTAATTATGCTGCGCACCTCTGCGATATTGGTTTCTATAGCAAAAATTGAGTTGATTACGAAGGTATTCGCATGATACTATGTGATTGCGTTACCCTGACGAATAATTTGGAGAGTCTGTTCCGGGAAAAGTTTAGCACATTCATTAGAATGGCTGATCATACTTCTTTCCGATGAGAAGTTCTTAACAAGCGTTTCATCAACGCTTTACTTTTTTCTTCCCATTATCTCGTTGACTAAGCTCCAGGTTTCTATAAAAATTTGATTTCTGTGATTTTATTTCTCTGCTGATCTTGTTTCTCAAATCTCTATATTTAGTTTCGTACGTTCTGCTAAGCCTTTTATTCTTCCACCTCCTGTAAAGCTCGTCTCTTCTTTTACATTTCTCAGCTAGATTTGGGGACATCCAGGGATTTTTTATGTATTTACTCTTTAGTGTTCTAGTATTCGTTGATTTTTTATATACAGCTTTTAACTTATAAGCAAAATTTTCATACAGGGTAACTGCATTGCATTCATTTAATACATCATCCCAATCTACTTCACAGATGAGTTCATTTAATTTTTCTTTACAAATGTAGGACATACTCATCGATTTTTCTCTGTCAACTGTCAGTCCATTTGTGGAATACATGATTGGGTAATGATCGGTTATATCGCTTTTAATTACAAAGGAATTTATTTAGTTGTCTGCTCTTCTAACTTAAATGTGATCTATCACTGACTTAGTCTCTCTTTTGAGATCTATACTTGTATATTCCTTGATAACATTCATTAGTCCCAACGACGCTAATATCTCTAAATAATCCTTGACATAGTTTGAGTTCAAGTCACGGATATTGATATTCATATCACCCATCACAATGATTTCATTCTTTATTCTTATTTGGCCTAGGTTATTTCCCAATTCTTCAATAAACGCTCTTTGACTAAATCCTGGTGGTCTATATATTCCAAATATGTTTTTATTTTCTTGGGTTAAATGAATTTTTATGTTTTCATATGAAATGCCTTCCACAGGTTTGCGTTCGTAGTCTATATAGTTTCGTATAAACATTAAAATCCCTCCACCTCTTTTTTTGTTTCTATTTAAGAACTCAGGCTCGAAACCATCTAGGTTATATTATTCATTTTCCTTATCTTCTATATTTGTTTCTACGAGAACAATTATCTTCAAAGCACTCATAAATTGATTAATACTTAGACAAAAATTATCCCAATGTAAACGTAGCGATTTTATATTAAAACATAAGCAATAACAATTATTATTTTTTATTTCATTTAAATTGATGCCGCTTAAACCTTATCATAATAGGTTCTTGCCAATGTTTTCCCTGTACTCTCCCACACGAATTTCCGGTTTTCTTCTTTTGCCTTTTGCTTTGACATCCACAGCAGGTGTTTGTTGTGTTTTGTCAGCTGATTATTGATGTACACAGTGGCATCTTGAATCGATGCGCTCGAGTTGGCATTGTTGTTATAAGAATTTCGCATTACTAATTTCAATTTTATCGGTCGAGCTGCGCTCGCTTGCTTTATAAATTGTGTTTTGCAAATGTTAGAGGAAAAAGATGCAATTATTGATGAATTTGCATGGTTTTTACTTTTTGTTCTACGAGGGCGGGTCAATAAGTCCGTGACTTTTTGTATTTCTGACCTCTTTACTGAAACAGCAACACTGCTCCTGTCAACAGGCATCTGTCAGTTGACTCCTGTCAAAATTTAAACTTGCTGCGTCAGTTAGTTTGTGTTTGACAGCTATTTTTGTCAGACTACTCACTAATTTGAGGAGAAAATGGAAAAAAGTGAATTTCGTGTGCTTATTAAGCATTATTTCTTGCGAAAAAAAAAACCATTACCGAGACCAAGGCTAAGCTTGATAAATACTATGGGGACTCTGCACCATCGATTTCAATGGTAAAAAAGTGGTTTACTGAATTTCGTTGTGGCCGTACAAGCACTGAAGATGCCGAACGTCCTGGACGCCCAGTTGAGGTCTCTACACCCGAAACAATCGAAAAAATTCACGATATGGTGTTGGCCGACCGAAGATTGAAAGTGCGAGAGATTGTGGAAGCCGTAGGGATCTCGCATGGCTCAGTGGTTTCAATTTTGAATGATCACTTGGGCATGAGAAAGCTTTCCGCAAGATGGGTGCCGCGTTTGCTCACAGTCGACCACAAACACATGTGCAGTTGCCATGGCAAAAATCCATGAATTGGGCTATGAATTGCTCCCTCATCCACCCTATTCTCCAGATTTGGCTCCGAGCGACTACTTCTTGTTCCCAAACCTGAAGAAATGGCTTGGTGGAAAAAGATTTGACTCCAATGATGAAGTCATCTCGCAAACAAAGGCCTATTTTGAGGACCTCGACAAATCAGTTTTTTTGGAAGGGATAAAAAAATTGGAGAAGCGTTGGACAAAGTGTATAGAGCTCAAGGGAGACTACGTTGAAAAATAAAATTATTTTTTTATCAAAAAATCTGTGTTTTAATCCAAAAGTCACGGACTTATTGACCCGCCCTCGTATATATGTCAGTGATATCTGCGTCTTTTATCTCGTGATTAATAGCTTTACCAATTCCTTTTATTATTTCAACAAGATTTTCATATGTTGATTGTGGAATATTTTTAATCTCGACATTGTTTTTGATCATTTGTTGTTCGAGCGCGTTGATTTGGGATTGCATGCTTTCTATTACTTCACCTTTCTTTCTGTTGTCTGCCCTTACATCCCAAGATTATTGTTTTTTATCATGTTTGTGATAAGCTCATAATATTTCGAAACTAGAAAATCGCAGCCCGCAGCAATTTCTCTTATTACATTTCTTTTATCCCCACCCCGTCTGGAGCTGTCAGCGGCGATTCTGGGAACGAGGCTTTGTAACTCCGTTGTCGATTGTTACGACCTACCTATCATTGATCGAATCTTTGGACTGATTCGAAAATCGTGCTATATTGGCTATGATTGGAACCTCGTCGTCATAAGGAATTCGTGGCCTTTCGTATAGCGGAAATCCTGCAGAGCAGCCGAGTCAGTCACTGGCTCTGGGTGCCGTCCAAGATGAATCCGGCAGATGATGCCACTTGTGCCAATTACCTACAATTCCGGAACGACAACACATGGATAAAGGGACCCGCATTCTTGAGGTTGCCGGAGTCGGGGTGGCCTCAACCACCTACTGATATTGCTGACTATGAACGTAGAGAGGAGATTCGTTCCAAGTATGTACTGATTGGTACTTCGCCTAGACAACCGCTCTACGACGCATAGAGATTCCCAAGTCTTCTGTAATTGCGACGAACTATGGCATGGTCCATCCAATTTATAAACGCTTGTCAACGTAAGCCGATTGAACGAGGGGAACTAACCGCAGGTGAACTTAAGAGCGCCGAACAATTGGTATACCGCCAGACACAGAGGGATGTTTACGCAAAGGACAAAGAAGCTCTACGTCGAAACGTGCCAGTAGAAAGGAGAAGCCAACTCTTCAAGATGACACCGTATCTGGATGAAGTCGGATTCGTTCGTGCATTTGGACGAATCGAAGCAGCCACAACGGTGCCTATCAAAACTCATGCCGAGGAACCACATGGTAACAAGATTTCTTGTAAGGGAGTACCACAGTCGCCTTCGCCATCAGAATGACGATACTATCGTGAACGAGATACGGCAACGATTCTGGGTCCCCGGGGTACGTACCGCCGTTAAAGATGTAAAAGTGAATGCCAGTTATGTCGAATCCGACGCGCCAAACCAATGCCGCCGTTAATGGGTCAGCCACCGGAAGACCGACTAACGCCTTATGTGAGGCCGTTTACTTATACTGGCCTCGATTACTTCGGCCCAGTAAACGTCACCATACGCCGTCGAACGGAGAAGCGCTGGGTTGCTATTTTCCCCTGCCTAGCGGTAAAAGCCATTCATCTGGAGATAGCGGCGAATTTGTCAACCGATGCGCGTATCCTGTGTAGCTGCAATTTTGTAAACCGACGTGGGATCCCGTAGCGTATAAGGAGTGGCAACGCAACAAACTTCATTGGAGGCAGTAAGAAGTCGACGACACACAAGATATTCGACAACGAAGCCATCAAAGTGGAACTTTCATCGGCTGGGATCGAGTGGGTGTTTAACTGCCCCTTAAACCTACATGCCGGCGGATGCTGGGAGCGGCTCCTTCAATCTGTCAAACGGGCTTTGTCGCATACGCTCCATAATTTGACACTGTCAGTTTGACAGTGCGCGAAACCTCATTGGATTTCCCGGTTTTTTGCCAATTTGTCTTCATACTCGTCAGCTGCCAGGTTATCTGCCAGGATACAAAAATAAGTAAGTATAAATGAATTATAAGACTTTCCTAATTTTGTATTTTTTAAAGAGAATAAACAGCATAAAAAGGAGCTCAACAGTAGCTAAAATATATTAAATGCTCGTTTTATTTTGATTGTTGCGGCGGTGCCGACGACATATTTATTCTTTATTGGATTGCAATAACTTGCCCAAAGCCAGTGGGGAAAGCTTATAAAATTAAGTTACCAGTCCAACCCGCAGGCAGCGGATGAATTTATTGCCAGCCCGTATCTTATAGTCGCCCGCATTGCCTAAATCGTTTGCACTGGATTGCAATGAATGTAATAACAGATTATACTAGAATAGATCCGAAGACGGGAACAAAATCGACAATTGATCACATTTTAATTAATGAAACGGATTACTAAATAAACTCAGCGGTGATTGAATGCTGTATAACAGATCATTACCCAACCCTATATTTTGCAAATTCGCAATAACCAGTCGTTAAAGAAAAACTGACCAGCATATCACTTACATGCAACGCGAAAGTAAACGAATTAATCGCCGAAACAAATTGAGAAAACCAAAACTAAAAACTTGTCGATAGAACGAAAAGCATATACGAAAAGTCTACAGTTGTAAGAACAATAAAAAAGGAAAGAAAGCATAACCCATGGATGTCACATGACTTAATAGCTAAGTGTAAAAAAAGGGATGAGTTATACAAAAGATGGAAAAATAACAGATTGAGTGGGACTTTCGAACGGGATTATAAGACTTTTCGGAACAAACTAAACAAAGAAATAACAACGCAAAAATCTCTTTTTTACAAAACCAAGTTCAACCAAATCAAATCAAACCCCCGAAAAACATGGAGCCTAATCAACGAATTATGGGAAGGAAAAAGCATAGCCTAGATGAAACTATAATTAAGAATTTCACTGGTCAATTGTGTGTGAGCAATCTCGCGAGCGAATGTGCAAAAAACTTTAAAGAACAAATTGAAAACATTGTGCACCAATGCGACTCGATTACGTCGATTCACCTAAATAAAACGCTAGACAAATCAGTTTCTATTCAAGAAACAACTGCATTCGAAATGTCAAGAATAATTGGTTTGCTTGACGAAAATAAGTCACCTGGTATTGATGGGATTCGAGCGTTGGATATCAAAACTCACGCAGTAATTTTTGCGCCGATTTTGTGCAAATTTATTAATTTGAGTGCTACTCAAGCACAAATTCCAGAAGCCTTAAAAACTGCAGTGGTCAGGCCAATATACAAAGGTGTCAACTCAACAATTACAGGCAAATATCCATATTGCCAGTAGTAGAAAAGTGCCTCGAAGAAGTCATAACAAACAGGTCGCAGAATTTTATTGAAAAACACTCCATCATCCACTAAAATCAATACGGTTTCCAGAAAAAGATAAGCACGGGTAATCTATTAGGAGAATTTGCAAATCATATCATTGAAAGTCTTAAAAAAAGTTACCACGTCTTGGTTATATTTATGGACTTTAGTAAAGCTTTTGACACGCTCAATCACCCTAAGCTAATAGATGCTCTCGAACGTACAGGAATACGAGGATTATTGATCGACTGGTTAAAGGAATATCTAAACATATCTTTTTTGTGTCAAGATCAGCGAGACCCATAGTCAAAAAGAACATGCAGAATACGAATCCCACAAGGATCGAAACTGGGCCCGATTCTGTTTATACTATACGCTAATGAGCTTCTCCGCATTTTCAAGCGAGCCAAACCCTTTGCTTATGCCGACGATACAGCGATAGTGGTATGTCACAGATCTTTGCAGACGGCAACAACAATAATTGAGGAAGAGTTTGATAATGCAGTAAAATGGTGTCAACTCATCCAAAACAAAAATGATGCATATAAAAAATCCGCCATTCAAGGCTACCGAACAACAAATATACTGTAGGAATGATGGCTGCCATACCTCGACTAGCTCCCCTATAGATATAGTTCAAAATTACAAATATCTAGGAGTGATAATTGATAATAACTTTCTGTGGGATAAGCACATTGATGAGTTACGTTCGAGTCTTACAAGAGCATTATACGCACTAACTCATCTGCAGTACCAAACTACAACATCTGTGCTAAAACAAGTGCCCTTTGCGCTAGTGGAATCCAAACTAAGATATAGAATACTTGCCTGGGGTAATGCATTGTTAACTCATTTAAAAAAAACTTCAAAAATTACAAACTGCAGCACTGAAAAAGACAAACATATTTACTCATCGAAATGTAACAGAGAGGGGAAGGTTCAATGTCCCTAAAGTGGAAGACATCTTCAAGATGACGATTATATTAGAGTATTACGATGACACAAGATTCATCACTCCAATGCGGAAACGCATAACCAATATAGATTTTATTGAAAATAAAAATTAATTGAATTGAAATTGAATTGAATCCAACGCCGTAGTTGCAGAACTGAGCCATCCATTGTCAGACTACTTCATTGCCAGCAAACATTGTTGTCGAACTTTATAGCCCATGCGGAGGACAATGCAATCTTCAAAATTTCGCCAAGAGTCCGATGATCCTACAGATACGCCCGACGACAACAGCTCATTAGAGGAAGAAAATCGAACGATACGTGAGACAGAAGTCAACATGCCAACGATGGAAGATCAATTGCTGCAGCTTCACGAACAACTTGAAGTCGTTGTAGTGGCTGCAAACGAGGAGAAACGGGAACGCCAACGACTTGAACAGCTGTTATCTGAGCAACAAGCGAGGTCGGCAGAGTCAATCGACAGTGCGTCTGCATCCAACATTGCCACTATGCCTGCTGCCCCTGTAAGTTCCACGTCAGCCCCATCTCCAACTGCAGTTTCCACAGTCACGTTTGTTACTCCGGCCGCCTCCGCTACAGTTTCACGCGCTCATACCACAACTAAACCCAGGAATCAGAATGCATCGTTAGAAACCAGTATGAATTCGCAGATGCCGTTCATACCACATACAGTGTATTCTTGGCCACCAGAGTCGACGAATTTTTCTTAAACGCTGCCAACTAGTTCAATTATCCTTACACCCAGCTTAGCGCTCTTCAGACTATCGAACATCAGCGCTACGTTTCTGTGCCCGATCCTCCCTATAGCTACATGATTTGCCAGAATTTCGTGGAAGGCCTTAATAATGGCCTGTGTTCTGTACGGCCTTCACAAAATCTTCTCACATGTTCGGATATAGTAATGTTAAGAACATGTTCCACCTGCAGAAAAGTTTTAAGAGAGAATCGAGGGACATGGTCTAGTCTTTCCTCGTCCACCCCAACAATGTCCAACAAGTCATGGCTAATCTGGTGTTCCGTTTTGGACATGAGAATGTCGCATGCAAAGTCAACTGAGGAAGGTAAGGGCAATTCCTCCAATTCCAGAGAATCAATTAAAGCAGATAGTGTCATTCGCCATAAAGATCCAAAATTTGTCCGTGTTTCTGGCAGTGAGTGGAATGCACTAACATATTGCTGGTCGGAAAACTGCCGATGAACAAGAGGTTAGAGTGGGCACAAAACTGTGTTTGTATTCAGCCATACCCGACAATCAAACATTTTAATGATTGGTTGGGTCGATTAGCCAGATTAATCTGTTTTGGATGTTTAAAGTACAGACACAGTGTTAGGACATGTCGTACTAAAAGGTTACGTGGTACTGCCAACTGCCAAAAGATGCATCATCAGTCTCTTTATGGCAAGCAACCTATGAAGTCATCGGAGGAAGTCGTGGGAAATCAAGCGTCACTATCCGAAAGAACGGTACTGAATTGTAATGGCCTTCGAGACTTTAGAATTCTCTTCAAAGTTTTACCCATCAGGCTTTACAATGGTAATGTGATTATACGAACTTTTGCTTTGTTGGATGAAGGCTCATCCATCACAATTATGTGCTCAGACCTAGCCAAACGGCTCAATCTCAAGGGAAAGCCCAGAGATCTAGACTTGCGATGGATCGGAAGAGAAACAAACCCGAAGAAGTCCTTCGTTGTTGATGTGACGGTAAGCGCAGACCAGGAAGAAGCTGACAGATTCAAGTTACATGGAGTTTAAACAGTTGAAGATCTTTGCCTCTTTTTTCTTTTTTTTTAATTTATTCAAGCATGAAAGTTTCTTAACAATGTATAATGTATAAATTATCTGCGAGGCCTTAATGGCTTTTCTGCAGAAGGTTGTTTTTCAAAAGTTTAAACTAAAATGAATTTATTTATTTTAAATTTATTTTTGTGAATTTAAAAGAAAATTTTTAATAATTTTTTTTCCGTTTTTAAGATTCACAATATTTTTAAGATCAGCAGATCATTTAGTATTGCGGGAACGCTATATACGAGCTGCCTTTGAACATAGTCATTGTAGTTACAGGGCACTTTTAACATACTCGTAGCACATCTCCTGGTGTTAATGTCATGTTCGATTGGCCTTTGAAATCGGATGTCACTATAATATTCCAGTACCCAAGTCATCTTGTAGATATTTTGCACCTCAAGTATCTTAAATCTTCTTTCATCAGTGACATTTCCGCAGTTTATTAGCCCCAATGCAGAATTTTTGAGTTTTTGCAGCTTCTCGATTTATGTTTTGGAGGCGTTACCCCAGGCCAGTATTCCATACCTTAATTTGAATTCAATCGAGGCGTAGTATACTAGCTCCAAAATTTGTGGTGTTATATGATTTCTTAGACGCGCCAATGCAAATGAAGCCCTCCTTAAATAAGAGCTTATCTTGTTAATTTGCTTGTCCCGGATGAAGTGGCTGTCAATGATGACTCCTAGGTATTTATAACTTTCTACGAGGTCAATTAAGTGTTTGCTTGATTTAGGGCAGGCATCATTTTGAAAAAACACTCGCTCCTGCTTAGCTTTATGATGTGGACTTCGGATGCGCATCATCTTTGTTTTCGCCGCGTTGATTCCTAGGCCATTGTCGTGACACCATTTGACTGCATTGTTAAACACTGCCTGCATTAGTCTTGTTGCCGCCTCAAGAGACCTGGGGCGCACAACTATCGCGGTGTCATCAGCCTAAGCAAATGGAATGCTATTTTTAAAAGTGCGAAGAAGTTCATTTGTGTACAAAATGAAAGAAATTGGGGCTAGTTTCGACCCATATTGTACATGCTACTTTTCACTATATATGAAATATATAAACGTTACACAAAAGACCCCGGTGAGTAGGTTATCCCTTAGCGAGTCCACCATCACTCCTCGTATACCCATCCGTTCAAGCGCTTCCAGTACCTTTGCATGGTTTAGTGTATCAAATGCTTTACTAAAATCCATAAACATTACCAGAATATGATGACTTTTATTAAGGGATTCATTGACGCAATTCGCAAACTCTCCAAGCAATTGTCCAGTACTTTGTAGCTTCTGGAAACCGTACTGACTTTGGTGGATAAGGGAGTGGTTCCCATTAAAGCTGATTAGTCTACTACTAATTGCATCTTCTAGACACTTTTCCATGATTGGCAGTATAGATATCGGTCTATAATTACCGATTTCACTTTTAATACCTCCTTTGTAAATAGGTCTAACCACAGAAGATTTCAGATTTTTCGGAATTTTGCCCTGCATCAGACTGTGGTTAATACATTTACACAAGAGGGGAGCAAAAATATCTGTGTGTTTTTTAATATCTACCGGCCGTATTCTATTGATTCTGGGGGATTTATTTTGGTCGAGGAAATTAATTATGCTGCGCACCTCTGCGATATTGGTTTCTATAGCAAAAATTGAGTTGATTACGAAGGTATTCGCATGATACTATGTGATTGCGTTACCCTGACGAATAATTTGGAGAGTCTGTTCCGGGAAAAGTTTAGCACATTCATTAGAAAGGCTGATCATACTTCTTTCCGATGAGAAGTTCTTAACAAGCGTTTCATCAACGCTTTACTTTTTTCTTCCCATTATCTCGTTGACTAAGCTCCAGGTTTCTATAAAAATTTGATTTCTGTGATTTTATTTCTCTGCTGATCTTGTTTCTCAAATCTCTATATTTAGTTTCGTACGTTCTGCTAAGCCTATTATTCTTCCACCTCCTGTAAAGCTCGTCTCTTCTTTTACATTTCTCAGCTGGATTTGGGGACATCCAGGGATTTTTTATGTATTTACTCTTTAGTGTTCTAGTATTCGTTGATTTTTTATATACAGCTTTTAACTTATAAGCAAAATTTTCATACAGGGTAACTGCATTGCATTCATTTAATACATCATCCCAATCTACTTCACAGATGAGTTCATTTAATTTTTCTTTACAAATGTAGGACATACTCATCGATTTTTCTCTGTCAACTGTCAGTCCATTTGTGGAATACATGATTGGGTAATGATCGGTTATATCGCTTTTAATTACAAAGGAATTTATTTAGTTGTCTGCTCTTCTAACTTAAATGTGATCTATCACTGACTTAGTCTCTCTTTTGAGATCTATACTTGTATATTCCTTGATAACATTCATTAGTCCCAACGACGCTAATATCTCTAAATAATCCTTGACATAGTTTGAGTTCAAGTCACGGATATTGATATTCATATCACCCATCACAATGATTTCATTCTTTATTCTTATTTGGCCTAGGTTATTTCCCAATTCTTCAATAAACGCTCTTTGACTAAATCCTGGTGGTCTATATATTCCAAATATGTTTTTATTTTCTTGGGTTAAATGAATTTTTATGTTTTCATATGAAATGCCTTCCACAGGTTTGCGTTCGTAGTCTATATAGTTTCGTATAAACATTAAAATCCCTCCACCTCTTTTTTTGTTTCTATTTAAGAACTCAGGCTCGAAACCATCTAGTTTATATTATTCATTTTCCTCATCTTCTATATTTGTTTCTACGAGAACAATTATCTTCAAAGCACTCATAAATTGATTAATACTTAGACAAAAATTATCCCAATGTAAACGTAGCGATTTTATATTAAAACATAAGCAATAACAATTATTATTTTTTATTTCATTTAAATTGATGCCGCTTAAACCTTATCATAATAGGTTCTTGCCAATGTTTTCCCTGTACTCTCCCACACGAATTTCCGGTTTTCTTCTTTTGCCTTTTGCTTTGACATCCACAGCAGGTGTTTGTTGTGTTTTGTCAGCTGATTATTGATGTACACAGTGGCATCTTGAATCGATGCGCTCGAGTTGGCATTGTTGTTATAAGAATTTCGCATTACTAATTTCAATTTTATCGGTCGAGCTGCGCTCGCTTGCTTTATAAATTGTTTTGCAAATGTTAGAGGAAAAAGATGCAATTATTGATGAATTTGCATGGTTTTTACTTTTTGTTCTACGAGGCGGGGTCAATAAGTCCGTGACTTTTTGTATTCTGACCTCTTTACTGAAACAGCAACACTGCTCCTGTCAACAGGCATCTGTCAGTTGACTCCTGTCAAAATTTAAACTTGCTGCGTCAGTTAGTTTGTGTTTGACAGCTATTTTTATCAGACTACTCACTATTTGAGGAGAAATGGAAAAAAGTGAATTTCGTGGCTTATTAAGCATTATTTCTTGCGAAAAAAAAAACCATTACCGAGACAAGGCTAAGCTTGATAAATACTATGGGGACTCTGCACCATCGATTTCAATGGTAAAAAAGTGGTTTACTGAATTTCGTTGTGGCCGTACAAGCACTGAAGATGCCGAACGTCCTGACGCCCAGTTGAGGTCTCTACACCCGAAACAATCGAAAAAATTCACGATATGGTGTTGGCCGACCGAAGATTGAAAGTGCGAGAGATTGTGGAAGCCGTAGGGATCTCGCATGGCTCAGTGGTTTCAATTTTGAATGATCACTTGGGCATGAGAGAGAAAGCTTTCCGCAAGATGGGTGCCGCGTTTGCTCACAGTCGACCACAAACACATGTGCAGTTGCCATGGCAAAAATCCATGAATTGGGCTATGAATTGCTCCCTCATCCACCCTATTCTCCAGATTTGGCTCCGAGCGACTACTTCTTGTTCCCAAACCTGAAGAAATGGCTTGGTGGAAAAAGATTTGACTCCAATGATGAAGTCATCTCGCAAACAAAGGCCTATTTCGAGGACCTCGACAAATCAGTTTTTTTTGGAAGGGATAAAAAAATTGGAGAAGCGTTGGACAAAGTGTATAGAGCTCAAGGGAGACTACGTTGAAAAATAAAATTATTTTTTTATCAAAAAATCTGTGTTTTAATCCAAAAGTCACGGACTTATTGACCCGCCCCTCGTATATATGTCAGTGATATCTGCGTCTTTTATCTCGTGATTAATAGCTTTACCAATTCCTTTTATTATTTCAACAAGATTTTCATATGTTGATTGTGGAATATTTTTAATCTCGACATTGTTTTTGATCATTTGTTGTTCGAGCGCGTTGATTTGGGATTGCATGCTTTCTATTACTTCACCTTTCTTTCTGTTGTCTGCCCTTACATCCCAAGATTATTGTTTTTTATCATGTTTGTGATAAGCTCATAATATTTCGAAACTAGAAAATCGCAGCCCGCAGCAATTTCTCTTATTACATTTCTTTTATCCCCACCCCGTCTGGAGCTGTCAGCGGCGATTCTGGGAACGAGGCTTTGTAACTCCGTTGTCGATTGTTACGACCTACCTATCATTGATCGAATCTTTGGACTGATTCGAAAATCGTGCTATATTGGCTATGATTGGAACCTCGTCGTCATAAGGAATTCGTGGCCTTTCGTATAGCGGAAATCCTGCAGAGCAGCCGAGTCAGTCACTGGCTCTGGTGCCGTCCAAGATGAATCCGGCAGATGATGCCACTTGTGCCAATTACCTACAATTCCGGAACGACAACACATGGATAAAGGGACCCGCATTCTTGAGGTTGCCGGAGTCGGGGTGGCCTCAACCACCTACTGATATTGCTGACTATGAACGTAGAGAGGAGATTCGTTCCAAGTATGTACTGATTGGTACTTCGCCTAGCGAACCGCTCTATGACGCATAGAGATTCCCAAGTCTTCTGTAATTGCGACGAACTATGGCATGGTCCATCCAATTTATAAACGCTTGTCAACGTAAGCCGATTGAACGAGGGGAACTAACCGCAGGTGAACTTAAGAGCGCCGAACAATTGGTATACCGCCAGACACAGAGGGATGTTTACGCAAAGGACAAAGAAGCTCTACGTCGAAACGTGCCAGTAGAAAGGAGAAGCCAACTCTTCAAGATGACACCGTATCTGGATGAAGTCGGATTCGTTCGTGCATTTGGACGAATCGAAGCAGCCACAACGGTGCCTATCAAAACTCATGCCGAGGAACCACATGGTAACAAGATTTCTTGTAAGGGAGTACCACAGTCGCCTTCGCCATCAGAATGACGATACTATCGTGAACGAGATACGGCAACGATTCTGGGTCCCCGGGGTACGTACCGCCGTTAAAGATGTAAAAGTGAATGCCAGTTATGTCGAATCCGACGCGCCAAACCAATGCCGCCGTTAATGGGTCAGCCACCGGAAGACCGACTAACGCCTTATGTGAGGCCGTTTACTTATACTGGCCTCGATTACTTCGGCCCAGTAAACGTCACCATACGCCGTCGAACGGAGAAGCGCTGGGTTGCTATTTTCCCCTGCCTAGCGGTAAAAGCCATTCATCTGGAGATAGCGGCGAATTTGTCAACCGATGCGCGTATCCTGTGTAGCTGCAATTTTGTAAACCGACGTGGGATCCCGTAGCGTATAAGGAGTGGCAACGCAACAAACTTCATTGGAGGCAGTAAGAAGTCGACGACACACAAGATATTCGACAACGAAGCCATCAAAGTGGAACTTTCATCGGCTGGGATCGAGTGGGTGTTTAACTGCCCCTTAAACCTACATGCCGGCGGATGCTGGGAGCGGCTCCTTCAATCTGTCAAACGGGCTTTGTCGCATACGCTCCATAATTTGACACTGTCAGTTTGACAGTGCGCGAAACCTCATTGGATTTCCCGGTTTTTTGCCAATTTGTCTTCATACTCGTCAGCTGCCAGGTTATCTGCCAGGATACAAAAATAAGTAAGTATAAATGAATTATAAGACTTTCCTAATTTTGTATTTTTTAAAGAGAATAAACAGCATAAAAAGGAGCTCAACAGTAGCTAAAATATATTAAATGCTCGTTTTATTTTGATTGTTGCGGCGGTGCCGACGACATATTTATTCTTTATTGGATTGCAATAACTTGCCCAAAACCAGTGGGGAAAGCTTATAAAATTAAGTTACCAGCCCAACCCGCAGGCAGCGGATGAATTTATTGCCAGCCCGTATCTTATAGTCGCCCGCATTGCCTAAATCGTTTGCACTGGATTGCAATGAATGTAATAACAGATTATACTAGAATAGATCCGAAGACGGGAACAAAATCGACAATTGATCACATTTTAATTAATGAAACGGATTACTAAATAAACTCAGCGGTGATTGAATGCTGTATAACAGATCATTACCCAACCCTATATTTTGCAAATTCGCAACAACCAGTCGTTAAAGAAAAACTGACCAGCATATCACTTACATGCAACGCGAAAGTAAACGAATTAATCGCCGAAACAAATTGAGAAAACCAAAACTAAAAACTTGTCGATAGAACGAAAAGCATATACGAAAAGTCTACAGTTGTAAGAACAATAAAAAAGGAAAGAAAGCATAACCCATGGATGTCACATGACTTAATAGCTAAGTGTAAAAAAAAGGGATGAGGTATACAAAAGATGGAAAAATAACAGATTGAGTGGGACTTTCGAACGGGATTATAAGACTTTTCGGAACAAACTAAACAAAGAAATAACAACGCAAAAATCTCTTTTTTACAAAACCAAGTTCAACCAAATCAAATCAAACCCCCGAAAAACATGGAGCCTAATCAACGAATTATGGGAAGGAAAAAGCATAGCCTAGATGAAACTATAATTAAGAATTTCACTGGTCAATTGTGTGTGAGCAATCTCGCGAGCGAATGTGCAAAAAACTTTAAAGAACAATTGAAAACATTGTGCACCAATGCGACTCGATTACGTCGATTCACCTAAATAAAACGCTAGACAAATCAGTTTCTATTCAAGAAACAACTGCATTCGAAATGTCAAGAATAATTGGTTTGCTTGACGAAAATAAGTCACCTGGTATTGATGGGATTCGAGCGTTGGATATCAAAACTCACGCAGTAATTTTTGCGCCGATTTTGTGCAAATTTATTAATTTGAGTGCTACTCAAGCACAAATTCCAGAAGCCTTAAAAACTGCAGTGGTCAGGCCAATATACAAAGGTGTCAACTCAACAATTACAGGCAAATATCCATATTGCCAGTAGTAGAAAAGTGCCTCGAAGAAGTCATAACAAACAGGTCGCAGAATTTTATTGAAAAACACTCCATCATCCACTAAAATCAATACGGTTTCCAGAAAAAGATAAGCACGGGTAATCTATTAGGAGAATTTGCAAATCA
>OV743721.1:25533336-25720836 GCA_928272305.1 Volucella inflata
TAAAGTTACCCAGGCTTTTGCATTTGATCTCCAAATTATTGGAAGACTCTTTTTGTCTATGTTTTTTAAAGCCTTTGGGTTAAGAGAATTGTAGATTAATAGCGGCTTAATTTTGAAGTCACCGAAAGCATTTCCACCTAATAAAAGAGTCAACCTATCTTCCGCTGTCTTATAACTAGGAACTGAGCTTATATCACTGGAAGAAAAGTGCTTGTCGGTAATTGTTTCCAGTACAAAGTAAAATGTTCATCCGGCCCTTTGATGAAATCAACTATACTCTGCGCTTTTGTCTGAATAACGCTAGCATTTACAGGAATCTTCCTTCGGTCAAGTCCTGTATCCACACAAATACAAGCTTTTCCATTTTAATTAGAACATTACGTCCATTTTCAGTGATGACGGTATCCGCTACTGAAGCACTTTCTCGTAATTTACTTTTATTTATTTTTATACTGCGCACAGGTAAGTGGGGAAGTTCTAGGCAATGTGGGATATTTCGATTGTAGTACTGATTGGAATAACCTTCCGCTGCTTTTTTCGTAAATTTGACGAAAAAGAGGAAAATGATCCTTTTTATCCATAATATTAAAATTTCACTCCAACCTAAAGCAATCAATACCTGCTTTTGCACTTATTAAAATGAATTAAACATGCAACTTACCAGAATTGCTTATCAAATTAAAAAAAATACGACACAATTTTAAAACAGCACACTTCTTACTTTGTTCTACAAAATATCAATAGCAAAATTGCTTAGCAAACTAAAAAATGAATAGTTCTTTCGAGTGTTTAATTTCAAATTTGCAAACGAATTTACTGTCGTAACTCAAAGCATAAATGGCGTCGAGGAAAGCTTCCTAAATTTTGCAGACGTCGTAAGTCGAAATGAATGAAGTCGAAGCGTCGTAACTCGAGGTGTGACTGTACTACCATTTAAATCGTTACTACACTGATCAATTAAATTGCTTTGTTTTTTCGTTATTGGAGCATAAGTGTACAAGTACTCGTGCATATACCTCAAACATTTTTTTATTAGAATCAGAAATACAATAGTGCAATAATGAAGATACTCCCTCCTTATTCATTTGTAAAGTGACGTTTAATGTTCGAAGTACATCGCGGCCCAGTAATAGAGGCATTAGCAAAGTTTCATCCATATGGAATAATCAAAAACGATATACTTTCTTACACCCAGAAAGAATAACAAAACTTTAAACCGTATCGTAAATAACCTATACAATTTTCCAACTCTAGGCAACATCTAGTTCTGAGCAAAATCGACAAGTTGCCGCAAAATGGCCATAACTCGAGCAGTTGTAACACCTGTCCTCTGCTTTTGTGAAAGTTCAACTATGGCGTCTCGTAACAATGGCGCGTTCAATGTGGGCGACGAAATGATTTTTGCAGCTGATGACGATGGTAATTTGCTTGACCTTCTTTTCGTACCTCGGCAAAAGGCTCGTCATCTCGACGATGTACCTGGCAGCAACTAAGATGAATATGTTCGATAAGGTGTCTCCATGACTTTCTACAATTGGATTCCCCAATATCAGCATGTGAGGCAATTTTCCGCATCGACAGAACATGATGTAGTAATGATTTGTTTTTTTCGGGGTGATTGCCGCCTCAGCTTCAGATTTCCGCCGACTTATGTGTTTATCGAATTCCAGCAGTAACAGATTCTCAGGGAGGTCCAGCCGTCAACATCAACTGTTGGGAGAATCATTTTTAGCAGTCATTTAGCACTTAGGTAATTGGTGCGCTCATCGCCCATAAACGATTCTACGACATCTTCAAAGTCAGAAATCCACTTCCTTATACTGTGATCGTCATCACCAGAGAATGAAGGGACAGCGTTTTCAATATCTATAAAATCTACTCACCTCTCAGGTCCAGTAACTAATTCCATCTCATTTAGCTCTCTTTGCAGTACCATGATACGATTTCTTCTCTCCAATCGAGCAAGCCCAAGTTCTTCTTCTGCATCGGATCCCACACTTTCGAAAGGTTGAATATTTGCAGAAGCCACGTAGCCACGTACTTAACGGTGGTGGCCGATGGTCTTATAGGGCCAGGCTTATCTGAAGACAATACTCGCACAGAGTCTGATGTATGTATGTCAGAAGTTGCTGATCTTCCTGAAGGATATGATTGATCCACACCAGAAGTATCTCATTGTGTGCGGATGTTGCGCAAGCAGACAGTGTGCCTGTGTTAGGGGCCATTGATAACGCAGATCCAGAAGCTCATACAGCAGACGTATTTTCTCCTACGGAACTTGACTCCTTTTCAGAAGCAGAAGCAGGAGAAGTGGGATTGAGTGGCCCAGTACGACTATCCTCTGAAATCCCCACGGAATACCTTGAAGTTGGGATTACATTTTCAGAAGTAATAAACTCCACTTCTCCAAGTGTACCCTCGAACAACGATCGTATTTGAAACTTCGAGGCCGACGTTGGTTAAATCGTGGAGCATTTATTTGAACTTTTTTTTTAACTTTGGGAACCCCACACCTAATCCGAAATCTACCTTTATTTCAACACGTCTGTCTTGCTCCTGTTCCACCAGAAAATAAAACGGAAAAAGGAAGTGCCCTATAAAGATGGATGTTCCAAACACAAAAATGGCTGGTCATAGTGGTACACTTAGAAAGATCGTTCGCTACAATATATTTTTTCTCATTTTTTTCTTACTACAAAATTAACATTCTTACTGCAGTTGAAATACATATGAATATGCTTAAATGAAACAAAAATTCAGAGACACTGTTCATGTCAAAGACAATGAACGTATCTTGAAATTCCTCTAGTATTTAAAATTGAATTGTCAGATGTCGCTGTACGAATCTATTTGCGATCGGATATCACTTAGCCATCTTTTTGTAATTGTCAATATGGTTCTTCTTTGTTTTGACCACACCGAGGTAAGACCTGTTTATAAAAAGGAGATTAAAGAGTTATCAAATAACGAAAACCTCTTTTAATTTTTTCGGTCGAAACAACAATCATCGAGCAAACCAGCAGGAGATAGTTATCACCCCAACATTTGGTCCTTTCAAGCCAAATAGTATTTATTAAAATACCCATCAACATATTCATTCGCAAAGTATTAAATTTGCATGAGAAAAACCTTAAATACACATCGGCCGCATCTTTTGCTTTTACTACTAAGAGCAGCCGAAACACGTATGTACTTCGCAGAGATCTATGAACGACTGTTCACCTATTAGTTATTTTACTATAGTGTTATTTAATTTTTACACTGTACAGAGAAGCCCAATCACTCCATGGAGTTCTATGAACGACTCTATCCGGGCACACTACCACTGGGCTAATTGGAGCCCTCTTTGAAATTTGTTTAAAGTTTGTCTTATATTTTTGACAAGATAATTACTTAGGTTCTGCAGATTCAAATGTAGCCACATTTATATTTCTTACATTTATACTAAAAACCCCCTTCGGGTTGGGGTTAGAATATACCCGAGGTATGCATGCCTGTCGTAAGAGGCGACTAAAATGCACCCTCCGTATATCGAGCGCGAAGTGTATACTAATTATGCAATGAGTAAAACAAATGGAATTATTACCCCAGGTGGCAGACCAGCTATGCTGGAAAATCCACCCTCTACGGAGGTCGGCTCGATGGATTCTGGGGCGAGCCAATTATTGCATCTTATCAACCCGTTCGGAAAAAGTTCACGGGTTTCGAGATCTCCACCACCTAGATCTCCAAAACAAGAAGATAACAACAGAAGTCCAACGACATCAAAAACGTCGTCTTGTGAAGAATGGACCTCAGCGAAAATAAATAGCCTGAAAGACGAAAATACCGAACTTCGTACTAGGCTAACCAAAATATAAGCGACATGCGAAGATCTTAAAAAAGAACTGGAAAAACTGAAAACCAAGGAAAAGTCAAACAGCGACGTTATGTCTATTGAATCTGTTAAAAATATCTACGAAACAGATGAAGAAGAGCTAGGTCGAGAAACCGACTGGATCTTGCAAAAACGCCCCGGAAAAAAGCGTAAAGCTGCGTCTTCTCCCAAAATCGTTTCTCAACGTGAAGCAAAGGGAGATGAATCGAAGAAAAATGTCAACAATAACATGAGTCCTGAAAAAATCAAAGCGGAAAAACAACGAACACCCCCGCCAATCAATGTTACTGGAGTTTCAGATTACAAGAAACTCCAAAACATATTGATGACCCTGCCGAGATCGGACTATATAGTAACATCGCGCAATAATAATGTATGGAAAGTCAACGTCAAGGACGCTGACAACTATCGCATTCTTTCTCGCAAGTTAAGCGTCGAAAAAATCCAATGGTTCACATACGAGGACAAGTGCGAAAGACCTATTCGTGTCATCGCCAGAGGACTGCATCCGTCTTGCCCAAAAGAAGATATCGTAAGTGATTTAAAAAACAAGGGTTTTAAAATCATTGATGTCGTCAACATCGAAAAGCGAGAGAAACAAAAAATTGAAGGAAAGGATATGACAGTTAAACGTAGCCTTCCCCTCTTTATGCTAACCTTTGAGAACACTGAACATACCCAAAAAATATACGATATTAAGTCAATCCTCAACATTATTGTTAAAATTGAGCCTCGACGCAAAAACTCGAAACTGATCCCGCAGTGTAAGCGATGCCAGGAATTTAACCATACGCAAGCTTACTGCCAAAAAGAGCCTCGGTGCGTAAAATGCGCAGGTAAACACCTGTCCAAAGAATGCAACGTAAGCAAACAAACCCCTCCGACTTGTGTCAACTGCAGGGGTAAACACGTAGCAAATTTCCGTGGCTGTGAAGTAGCAAAGGAGTTGCAAAACAGACGTGACAAGTTGTTTAAGCCACAAAAAGAGAATCCAAAACTAAAGAAAAAAACATCGGGATCTGCTCAAAATATCGTTAAAAACGCCAAGGCGAAAGTGATTGATTCCAGTGTTGAAAAGAAAGCATCGGAAAAACTTACATACGCTGAAGCTACCAAGCTAAAGGCAAAAGATTCCGGAGATCCTGCTTCCCAAGTATTTTCCGTTATTCTCGCGCAGCTTGAGCAGCAAAACAAAATCAATGAACTTATTTTAGATAAGCTAAAGAAGTTTGAAAATAGGTTCAATAAAAAACGTCCTTCGCCTAAAAAATGAAAAGGGAAAAATTAAACGTACTCACCTGGGAATGCAACGGAATCTTAGAAAAACTTTATGAACTTGAGTTATTCCTAAGGAAAAACGACATTGACGTTTGTTTGGTTTCCGAAACCCACTTGAAAAATGGGTCATCTGCAAAAAATTAGAGGTTTTAAAGACTACTACGCGTATCACCCTTCGGGAAACGCGAGAGGCGGATCCTCTGTATACATTAAAGAGTCTCTTGAGCACAACGAAGATATAAAAGTAGAGCTCGAGTCTGTACAACTAATTGCGGTGCGCGTAAAATTGGTACGGAACTCCTTTACTATTTCAGCCATCTACTGTCCTCCCACGATTACGCCTTCAAAACATATATTTTAAAAATATATTCAACTTCTCTTGGATCGGCTTTTATGATTGGCGGTGATTTCAATGCCAAACACACTTTTTGGGGATCAAGATGTGTCTCCCAAAAGGGTAAAATACTCTATAAAGCATGTTGGAACACAATTGTGACTTCTATTCAACGGGCAAGCCGACTTATTGGCCAACAGACACCAACGAAAATACCCGATCTTGTCGATTTCTTCGTTGTTAAGGAATTCGTAACTCGGATATAAACGTTGATGAAAGCTTAGATCTTTCCTCCGACATTCTCCAGTCATACTGACAATGAACGACACGTTTATTAAAAAACAAGGACCATTAAGACTAACTGACGAAATACTAATTGGGAAGGATTCAGAAATGAGATTAATAATAACCTAGAACTAGACGTTTCACTTAAAGCATGCACTTGAACTTGAAAATCGAAGTGGATTCTTTCGTTGAAATAGTCCAATGTGCTGCGTGGAACACTACACCTTGTCAACGAAAAAACACGGCTAAACGTAACTTAAACTACCCGCCTGAGGTAAAAGATATGATAAGAGAAAAAAGAAAAGCTCGCAAAAGATGGCAAACAACTCGAGCGCCGCAGGATAAAAACACGCTTAAACAGGCTCTGTAATCTGCTCAAGGAGACTCTTAAAAGTTACAGAAATTTCGAAGTAAATACATATGTTCAAAACCTGACGGCAGGAAAAGAAACAAATTACTCGCTTTGGAAAGCTTTAAAATGCTTAAAAAGGCCAAAATCCCCGCGCCACAACCAAGGTCGGCAATAACGAATGGGCTAAGGGGGATAAGGAAAAAGCGGAGGTTTTTGCCGACTATCTTGAAGAAATTTTCAAGCCCTCCGACGGCCCGACACTGGCACCCGGCACCAATTCTTTAGAAATAGCATATAGTAATTTTGTAATGACAAATGCAACTCTTGCTGAAATCAAAACTGTAATAAGGAAATTAAAACCAAGAGGCTCCGGGGTATGACCTTATTACCGGAGAAGTTCTGAAAATGCTACCCCAAAAAGCACTTATAAAGCTCTTACACATTATTAACGCGGCTCTGAGGCTTGAATACGTGCCAAGCCAGTGGAAAGTTGCAGAAGTCATTATGGTACTAAAACCAGGAAAACCTCCAAACGATAAAAAATCATACAGACCCATTTCTCTTCTACCGATCCTGTCGAAAATCTTTGAGAGGATTTTGCTAAAACGTCTTCTCCCAATTATCGAAAACCAAAATCTTATTCCCAGCCATCAATTTGGATTTCGGACTAAGCATTCAACAATTGATCAGGTGCATAGAATTACTGATGTAATTGAAAGATCCCTGGAAGAAAAAAAGATTTGTTCGAGCGTATTTCTTGACGTCTCACAAGCTTTTGACAAAGTATGGCATGAAGGTTTGAAGTTCAAACTGCGACGAATTTTGCCATTAAAGCTTTATAATATATTGACAAGCTATTTTGAAAATAGAATTTTTCGCGTTCGATACGGAAATGATGTTTCGAAATTTAAAGATATCCTAGCCGGAGTACCGCAGGGAAGCGTACTGGGCCCACTTTTGTACCTTTTATACGCAAGAGATATACCACACGTCGAGGATACTGTTCTCGCTACTTTTGCTGACGACACCGCTATCTTAGCGGTTGGAGAATCAATAGAAGACTCAACGGCGAAACTCCAGACTGCTTTAAATAAAGTCTACGAGTGGACAAAGATCTGGCGAATTACCCTTAATGAGACAAAATCTGTACATGTTGACTTCACCTACAGAAAGATAAATCACTTGCCCATTTCTATAAACTCGGTGTGTATCCCCTTTGCAAACGAGGCTAAGTATTTGGGAATGACACTTGACGCGAAGCTTAAATGGAAAACGCATGTTAGAAAGAAACGAAAAGAACTAGAGGCCAAATACAGAGAAATGTACTGGCTACTTGGTAAACATTCCAAGCTAAGCTTAGAAAACAAGCTGCTTCTTTATAAGCAAGTGCTAAAGCCGGTGTGGACCTATGGTATACAACTCTGGGGTTGTACTAAGAAATCAAATGTAAATATAATACAGACTTTTGAAAATAAAGTGCTACGACAATCTGTGCGTGCCCCATGGTTTATAAGAAATAATGACCTGCATCGAGACATCGGAGTTCCTTTCGTGGAAGATGAAGTCAGGAACTGCGCACGAAAACATAAAGTCCGGTTAAGCGGCCATATCAACAATACAGTCCTAGAAGTCTTGGACGAACGAAACATACTACGCCGTCTTCAACGAACTAAACCGTTGGACCTTGCGCGATAAATTGAAACCGCATTAAGAAAGCGGAATATGCAGGGTCTTCCATTGGAAAGTGTCCTACCAATCGTGACTAACTTATGAAATAAAAACTGCTTGATAAGTTCTACTTAGTTGCGGTATTAAAATCAACAATGAAGGGAGGTGTTTTTAGTGAGTAAGAATCTCACACTACTATGAGCACGCGCTTCTGATCCTCATAGTGTCTGATGGAAGATTTTCACCTGCCCTCGCAGGAAAAAAAAAATAAATAAAAAAAAAAATTTATACTAAAAGGAAATTTTCCGGTCGGTAGTTCGTACCAAATAGTTCCAAATGAAAAGATATCCGATGCCATGGAAAATGGAAAAATTTCGTCGTTAGGTTCATACAATTTCTGGCCCCAGGGCTTTTGGGATATTTAATCCAATATCATCGAACGGGGGCTTTCTGGAGCTTGTGTTATTTGCTTAAGAACAAACGTGCTACCTTCACTAGAAAACTTTTCGTGAAGCTCTTGAATGTGAGTATATAAGGTATTTCCTTTGCACTTGGAGGTGATAATAGCCAGTTTTGGAGCCATAATACACACTATTATAAGCAATTTTAAATTCTAATGGCGTTTTGTTCTTTCAAATTCATAACTCCTTCTGTGAAAACCTCAACAATGCCTTCATCAACTGAAGACTCTCCCTTTATGCATTTTACAGCAACATCACAATGCCATCGACCATGATATACAGCTCCAAAGCATCCTTTGCCGATTTCTGGTTCTAAATCGACTCTGCCACTACGCTTGCTGTTTGGCGTGATGTTCTTGCAAATGTATCGCCTGACTTTTCTGCTGGTCCCGCTTATAGCGGAGCATGCCACCCTCTTCAACCCTTCACGTGATATTATTGTGTACTCACTTTTATTTATTTCAGTTTTTCTGAAATTGAAAAAGGAACGAAAAGACTAATGCACGACTCGGAGTCGAAACCACAACCTCTGCTTTGGTAACCGGGCACACTCATTTTGTCTTATTTTATTATATTAATTCTTATGTGCTATATAAAATAACCCGTAAAAATTAGCATAAATATCTTAGGCAACTAACTACCTATCACTTTAAGTTTAACATAATAATTATTGTTTGTTCTTCGATGTGCTGTACAGTGATTTTTGAACGGGCTCACTACCATTGGACTAATCGGAGCCGTTCTCCAAATCCGGTAGATGCCTGTTTTAATATTGCCACTACCGGGAAAAAAGCCGAAACACATCTGTTCTCCACGGAGATTAATGAACGACTGTGCACCAGCACTACTGCTGGGCTACAGAACCACTTGCAATACTGTCATGGAGGAATATGAGAGACAGGATATAAAAAAAAACGCACTCGAAGGATGAGGGCAGTTGTTTTCCAGCTTCTAATCATGGCAATTCTTGCAACAAACAAATTCTTGCACTCATATTTTATCAGTTATTTTAAGTAAATGTTAATATATTTTTGACCGGGCTCACTACCATTGGACTAATCGGAGCCCTTTTCGGAACCCGTTAAATGACTGTTTTAATATTGCCACTACCAAAAAAAATTCGAAACACATCTGTTCTCCACGGAGACTAAAGAACGACTGTTCGCCTGCACTACCGCTTAGCTACCGAACCACTTGCAAGAATTGTTACTGATTACGAGTATCTATGTCGATAATCAGCAACACTTTCATGGAGGAATATGAGAGACAGGATATAAAAAAACCCACTCAATGTTGCAATTCTTGCAACAAACAAATTCTTAGACTCATATTTTATCAGTTATTTTAAGTAAATGTAAATATATCATGTTAACCCCAAGTAAATAAAAGTGTTTCGTGTTACCTAAGTAAACAATCATACAAATTTGGGGACTCAACCAGAATACTGAAATAGGGTTTTTGATTTTGTAAAAATGCGAAATGACGTGCTTGGAAGACATAAATGAGATAAAAAGTTTTCTAAAATACGGCAAAAAAAACATTGTGATGACTCTACACAAACATGTATTTTAAGACGAAGGCCACAGATCCAACAGAAGAAGACTCAGATTGTTTCAAGGTTTCGGTTTCGATAATAACGACGAGAGGTATAAACAGAAGCAAAAGTACGTCGATGAACATCTGTGTGCAGCTGGCTTGATTACAATTTGCAACGCGTTAGGGATCAACTACGACGTAAAATATGAGAGCCAACACATATTTTTAACTTAAGGGTTGTTTACTTAGTTCAACGATGACGGCGATGGGGAAAAGGAAAAAACCCAGAACGAAAACAATAACGGGGACCAACTCAATCAACAGAAAAAGTGTATACAGATGGTGAAAGAAATTAGACAAAACAGGAATAAAAACATCATTAAAAAGGAGCTCAAACGGAATGCAAGTCTCTGTTAAAAGTGATATATTGCCGATTTCCAGATTTGCGATCAACTTCAAGGGCATAGAGGACTCTTTACGACCATTCGAAGGAAACGGGAAAATATCCGTGGAAATGTGGGTACTCGTAAGTGGGTTTGAAGAAATCACTTCAGTTATGTATTGGGATGACTTCCAAAAATTTGTGATTACGAAAAAATTATTAAGAGGGTTAGCAAAACTCTTTCTATCAAGCGAAAGGGGTATAACATCATACGAAAAATTGAAGAATGATCTATTCGAGGAATTTAAAAAAATAGCAAATAGCGCACAACTGCATAAATTGCCTCGCGAAATAAAAAAGATGAAAGTATCCAAGAGTATTTCCTGCATATGAAAGATATGGCCTCTCAGGGAAATGTCGAAGAAGATGCTATTATACAGTACGTTATTGACGGAATAACAGATTCGAATATAAATAAAGTTATTTTATATGGTTCTTAAAATATAAGAGATTTTGAAGACAAACTTAGATGTTACAAAACTATAGAAGAAAAAGCTAAACCAAAAATTAAATAAGAAAGTCTGAAAAGAATTTTGCAATGCAATTTTTTTCTTGTCGGGTTTGGGCGGAATAAAAATGAGAATAAAATAAAACCTTTAGGCCATTTTGAACAAGAAGTCGAAATTGATTCCGAAAAATTTAATTTAATATTGCATGTCATACCGTCCGACTGTTTAGATGTTGAAATAGTTATTGGAAAAGAGTTTTGTCGAATAGCTGAAATAGGAATTACTCCAGAAGGTCTATATTTCCAGAAGTTAAAAAAAGATGTCAATGATGAGATCCACTCGATAATGAAGATAGATGCCTTATCAGAACTCGAAGAAATTGACAGTGGAGAAACTGCTAGTACTTACGCCAAGCAACATGTGACTGAATTGATCCAAAACTATCGCCCAAATAAGATTAAAACAACAAATGTTGTAATGCATTTAATATTGAAAGTTGAAACTGCCATTACATGTAACCCACGAAGGCTACCAATTAAATAAAGACATGATGTTGACGATCAAGTAGATGAGTGGTTTAAAGAATCGAAAAGTCAGATTCTGAGTTCGGTAGTCCTGTCGTACTAGTAAAATAACGACATGGTACATCAAGGCTTTTGGTCGATTACTGAGAAATTAACCGAGTAATAGTAAGGGATCCATTCCCTCTTCCTTTGATTGAAGACAAGCTCGATCGTTTACAAAACGCCAAGCTTTTTAGTACCTTAGATTAAAAAATGTTTTTTTCCATGTGCCTGTTAGCAAAGCAAGTCGAAAATACACCGCTTTTTTAACACACAATGGACAGTATCAGTTTTTAAAAGTGCCTTTCGGACTGTCGAATTCTCCTGGGACTTTCCAAAGACATGTTAACTCAGTATTTCATAATTTAACTAGAAGAGGTATTGCATTACCGTATATTGACGATATAATCATACCCGCCAAAAATGAAGAAGAAGCACTTTCAAACTTAGAGGAAGTTTTAACACTTTGCAGAGACTATGGGCTAGATATTAATTTAACGAAATGCAGCTTCCTGAAAATAATAGAAAATCAACAAGTGTCCCCGTCACCCGGGAAACATTAAACAGTTAGAAAGTTTCCTTTGTCTTGCAGGATATTTCCGAAAATTTATGCCAAGCTTTTCTTTAATCGCAAAACCGTTAACCGACTTAGAAAAACAGAACGCTAAGTTTGAAATAAAGGAAGAGCAAGTCGTTTCTTTTAACACACTTACGAAAATTCTAAGCGAGAGACCAGTTTTTAATATATTCAATCAAAATTACGAAACATAAGTTCATATGGACGCTACTATCGATGGATACGGCGCGGTGTTACTGCAGAAATCACCAGAAGATTGTCAATTACACCCCGTATATTATACGAGCAAGAAGGCCACTGAACAGGAAAAATAATTCACGAGCTATGAACTCGAAATATTAGCTGTAATAGAAGCCTTCAAAAAGTTCAGAGTCTATCTTCTTGGTTTACATTTTAAATTAATAACCGACTGTAACGTCTTCGCTAAAACTTTGGGTAAAAAAGATCTGTGTACCAGAGTTGCTCGTTGGATATTGTTTTTACAAGAATATGACTACGTCGTTGAGCATAGACCTGGTTCACAAATGAAACACGTAGACGCTCGTAGCAGGCATGCAGTAATGATAGCCAACGATGATAGTTTAATTACCAGAATACAATGACTACAAATGCAAGTCGAAGACTTCATAACCATTAGAGAAATTCTTCAAGAAAAGTCATCTTACAACGAATATTCTATGAAAGGCGACGTTCTGTATAAGTTGACAAACGAGGTTGAACTGCTTGTAATACCACGCGGCATGCAGATGGAATTAATAAGACGCGCACACAAAAAAGGACACTTCGCTGTCAAGAAAACGATAGAGATAATTAATAAAGAATATTTTTTACCCAAAATTGATGAAAAAGTACGAAAACTCATCGCTAACTGTATACTATGCATCATAATAAACGGAAAGCAAGGCAAACAAGAAGGAGAACTACATATAATACAAAAAGAAGAAGAGCCACTCCACACATACCACGTCGATCATCTTGGTCCCTTGGAATCAACAAGCAAAATGTATCGCCATATCGTATCGTTATCGACTCGTTCACGAAGATCTGTTGGTTGTATCCCAGGAAGTCCACACCAGCCAAAGAAGTATGAGTAATAGCCAAATTACGGACGCAATGCATGACATTTGGCAATCCGGTTCAAATCATCTCAGATCGAAGATCCGTTTTTACTTCGGATGATTTTCGAGAATACTGTAAACTGGAGAACATCGAACACGTCAAAATCACTACCAGTTTATGACCCGCAAATGGGCAGGTCAAATGCCTCAATAGCATCATCATATCCGTGTTGTCTAAGCTGTTCTACAAGTTTGTCGAACCATTCTGAAAACCATCAACACAACCTTCAACCGACAAGTTTGACACCATTTGAGTTACTTGTCGGAATAAGAATGCGCACCAAAGAAGACCTTCACATAAAGGAGCTGATAGAGGAGGAAATAATCGCGAGTTATAACGATAAAAGGGACGAGCAAAAAAAAATGCTAAGAAACAAATAATTAAGGCTCAGAACGAGAACAGTAAAAGTTATAATCTTCGACGAAAGCCAGCCACAAAATATAGGGATGGTGATGTAGTAGCCATCAAAAGGACTCAGCTTGGAGGTGGATTGGAACTAACGCCAAAGTACTTAGGGCCGTATGAAGTTACGACAGTTAAGCCAAATAATATTTACGATGTCACAAAAAGAGGTTACAACGAAGGTCCGATATATACAAGTACGTGTGCTGAATTTTTAAGCCATGGTCGACCAGTCTTGACGACGACAACCTTTTGGAGGCATTCGAAGGGAATGCCTAGCAGGATGGCCGAATGGTGGGCAATCAGCAACACTGTAACGGAGGAACACGAGAGACAGGATATAAGAAAGACGCACTCGAAGGATAAGGGCAGTTGTTTTCCGGCTTCTCATCGTGGCAATTCTTGCAACAAACAAATCCTTACACGCATATTTTATCAGTTATCTTACCTTTACTAGAAAACCTTTAGTGAAGCTCTTGAATGTGAGCATATAAGCTATTTCCGTTGCACACGGAGGTGATAATAGCTACCTTTGGATTTATATTACACACCCTTATAAGCAAAATTAAATTCACATGGCGTTTTGTTCTTTCAAATTCATAACTCCTTCTGTGAAAACCTCAACGATGCCTTCATCAACTGAAAACTCTCCCTTTATGCATTTTACAGCAACATCACAATGCCATCGACCATGATATACAGCTCCAAAGCATCCTTTGCCAATTTCTCGTTCTAAAACGACTCTGCGACTACCGTTGCTGTTTGGCTTGATGTTCTTGCAAAATTTATCGATTGACGTCTCTGCTGGTCCCGCTAATAGCAGAGCATGCCACCCTCTTCATCCCTTCACGTGATGTTATTTTGTACTCACTTATATTTATTTCAGTTTTTCTAAACTTAAAAAAGGAAAGAAAAGACTAATGCACGACTCGGAGTCAAAACCACAATCCAGTTTATGCAATGCCGATGAAGACGACGATACCAACAACAACGATGACGGCTATGGGGAAAAGGAAACGATTCTAACTCCAATATTTCTTTTTGCCTACACCAAAATATTCGAAGTACTAGAAACAATTTTTTATCACTATTAGCTCATATACTATAAGCAAAATAAGTAGTTACTGCAATACACTTCTATTACCCACGTTAAAAGATTTTTTTGTTCTGCATAAACATGCAAATTTTGCGATGTGTATTCCTGCTACCTTTAAGATTTGACCCTGTGATTTGTTGACAGTTATTGCAAATGTAACTTTAAATGGGAAATGCAGACGCTTAATATTAAATGATAGGTTGTTTTTTTTTGACTGGGATGCTTATTGGAAGCTCATTGTCTTCCTTAGCTTTGCCAGTTAAGATTGTGGCTTTCACAATTTTCCTTCCTAGTTCTGTGACTCGCAACCAAGAACTGTTGCATAATCTTGGCTCGTTTAAGGTGTGCACTAACAAAACGCGTATACCTAATTTTAATTCCAACTTATGGGATGGCACCTCGGATAACTCCAAAGATTTTAGGAATTCCATGACATCAGATGACATGACTGTGTTGATGGAGTTGTACACTGATGTTTCAGTAGTTACATATCTCGACCAACATTTTTTTTATTTATTTTCGCAACGGTCTCATTTTGTGGTGCTTGTATGGTTCTTTCACACAGCCTATTGTAGTCGTCAATATTGTGTTGCAGATTTGGAAAAACTTTAGCGATAAGGTCGTCTTCCAACTCTACAATATGACAAAATTGGTAAGTGAAAAGAACCATAGCTTCCTGGTCGGTTTCAGTACGGCCTTCAGCAATTTCTAGCAGTTTTTGAGCATATGATCCCGACTCGAAATCGCTGAATAACTCGACTCGCATGTTAGTGGTGAGATAAAGCTTTTCAACTTTGGTCCACAGGTATGATGCCTTCAGACATGCGTTAATTTCGTCTGCTGCCATGGCTCTCTCGATAAAACGTAAGGACTGTCTAAAATCTTCTGCCGATAACACTACCGCTTACTTACTTACATACTGTAAGTGGCGCTACAGTCCGGGATGGATCTGGGCCTCAGTCAACAAGCGTCTCCAGCCAGCCCGATCAGTGGCTAGCTGCCTCCAGTTTCACACGCTTAGTTGGCTAAGGTCCCCTTCAATTGTGTACGTCACCTGAGTCTTGGCCTTCCTGTACTGCGCTGTTCTTCGGGAGCGGATTCGAAAGATTTTCGGACCGTAGCACTGGTGCTCCGGTCATACGCTCTACATGACCAAGTCATCTCAGTCTTTGAATCTTCACTTCTCTGATTAGGTCGATGTCGCTGTACAGTCCAACAGTGATTGTTGTATCTCCTCCTCCATTCACAGTCAATGCTGATGGGACCGAAGATCGCCCGAAGAATTTTTCTCTCGAAGCAACAAAGATAAAATTCACGCCCCTTCAGCATAGAGCAGGACTGGGATTATTAAGGTCTTGTATATGGTAACTTTAGTTGTTCAAGAGATGTCTGTGCTACTCAGTTGCTTTCTTAGCCCAAAGAAACATCGGTTGGCAAGAGTTATACTTCGTTTGATCTCAGCGCTGATGTCGTTGTCTGTATTTATAGCGGAGCCTAGGTAGACAAAGTCCTTAATTACCTCAAAGTTATAACTGTTGAGGGTGACGTTCTGCCCGAGACGTCGGTGTTGGTTGTCCCGTTGGTTTGTTTCACAGCATATACTTCGTCTTGCCCTCATTGATCGCTAAACCCATTTTCGCTGCTTCCGTCTCAATACTCGCGAACGCGCCACTGACATCACGCTGCTTTCTCCCGATTATGTCAATATCGTCGGCATATGCTGGTAGTTGAACGGACTTCTGAAAGATAGTGCCTTTTGTATTTGCTCGTGAGTTTGGCACTATTCTTTCAAGTACGATATTGAAAAAATCGCATGACAGCGCATCGCCTTGTCTAAGTCCTTTCTGGACATTATAGTTATGCGAAGAAAGCATTACGCTCCAAAAATTTTAACATTCTGACTTCAAGAAATTTCTCTAAAAGTTTCGAGAAGATTGACAAAAGGGAAATTTACGTATAATCAGTTACATTGCTTCTAATTCATATTGTCATGTTTTGCTCATAAGTCATCACTTGCTTTCTTTGTTTATGTCTGAAGAAATTACCCCAAAATATATTCGCCTTTGCAATGCAAACAGTTTTATCGATAGCAATTCACCGAAGTTCGTCAGACGAAATACGAGAAAACGGTAATATCAGGGCGTCATTTTACAACGCATGTATATGTATATCTTAATGTTAATTTACACTGAAATGTATTAACAATTAAAGGCCTGCCTAAACATTTAATGCATTCGCTCTTTTTAAGTCATATTAAGTTTGTTTGCCTGATAAGCCCGGGAAGTGCTAGCTGAAATATCACATGTAACAGAAAAAAACGTGAATGTTTTCTTAAAGAAAAAAATATTTATTTCATAGCTTCTTGAATATATAAAAACTAGATTTTAAATTTGTATTGTATTGTATCTCTCCTAGAGTTTGATTTAGTTCATTATTACTTTCTTATTTACAGCAAGTTGAAAACAATTTAGCAAACTGCTTTTTCAGAGAGACTTTTATATATTTCTGAGATATGATTCCGTACTTATTCACTTCACAAATTCTTGTTTTTGTTTTGTTTCTTACAATGAAAACGAAGTTTAGTTTTTTTCCAGTTTTTTTTATAGGATAACAATTTTAAAAGATTACGAAATGTATACTTATAATTTTCAATATCCATTCCGGAAGATCTTATGTTAAAATAAAATTAATACCAGAAATTTAAATTTAAAAGCTGTTGACAACTTCTATGTACACCTGTGCTTCAATGAAGATCTTGGCAGATACACATGTGAATTATTTTTAATTATGTGCTATAATATTGAAGCGCCAGGCTGTTAATAAAACACTCTCTACATGTATACATTACAAAATTATCGCATTTATTCTATAACACTGTTTCATTATTTAGCGCACATAATTGGCTGGCAATTAAAAATGGTGAAGTTTTAATACCTATGCCAAACAGGTATATAGAAATTTGCCTCAATTAATTTTCTAAGTGAATGAATCCAGTTAAGGATAATTTTAGACTTCGTTGGTTTAGTTATCAAAAAACCTCAGATATGTTAAAATTCTATGAGCATAAGCTACTAGACGCATCAACACAGGTAGATGAGTGTAGCTATATCCACGAACCTAGAGCAATACGAGAGGCGAGTGCAGTATTGTGTAAACATGCTTGTCGTATTATTAAGTTAAACAGTAATAAAATAAATTCCGTATTTTTATGTATATATTTTTCCAGTTAATGGGACTTCACATTAACACATTCACAGTCCCCATACAAACCTGATTAAAGTGGACCCTATGCCCAGCTGTTTTTCTTTTTAAAAAATCTACAAATGGTAGAACAAAAATTGTAAATAAATGTTTTTCTTTTCAATTTTAAATTTTCCTCTATGTTCGTAAATGATACATGGGTGTCATGTTCATAAAAGATGACCACATGTTCAATGTATCAAATATGAGCATGTGCATATGCCTCATTGGGCTTGCGAACGAGAAAAAACAATCACACGTCTTGTGTATCAAATATGATACATAATCATCTGTGTAATAACGGTATCTGTATAACTGTAGCATGGGTCCTGGTTAGAGAACTGCGAAACGCCAAGTGCCAAAACCACGTGTAGCATTTTTATTGTGATTTTTTCGAGTGTTTTGTGCTTATCGGTTTGCAAAAATAATGTAAAAAAAATTAGAGGTTTATCATGAAAAAGAATTTTGTCGGATGAGGAAATGATGCAAATTATGCAGAAAATTGACTCGCAAGTGTTGTATACTATGGTATAGAACACTAAAAGATAGCCAAGAGCCAGTCCCGAAAGCCAAGGAGGTAAGCACTGAGTGCAAACTTTGTGAAAAAGCATATTGCATTGCCCACTTCAACGCCAAGCACTCATAAGAAGGAATATCCCAAAGTCATTCATATGAATTTGTTTATCTTATGTAATTCAATAATAAATAAATAATAATCAATGAAAGCGTACTCGTTCTATTTTATTTTATTTTTTTTATATCGAATTATTCTCATACTAAAAGTTCAAGAACAAAATTGTTTTATTTCATTGTGTTCTACATCTTTTCTTAACACTCATGCCGATTTGCCTTTTGAATCAGGTCCACCATGTATCATTAATGATAGGAAGACATTTTAATGCTCTTTGTATCATACGAGGGCGGGTCAATAAGTCCATGACTTTTGGATTAAAGCACAGATTTTTTGATAAAAAAATAATTTTATTTTTCAACGTAGTCTCCCTTGAGCTCTATACACTTTGTCCAACGCTTCTCCAATTTTTTTATCCCTTCCAAAAAAAATGATTTGTCGAGGTCCTCAAAATAGGCCTTTGTTTGCGAGATGACTTCATCATTGGAGTCAAATCTTTTAGCACCAAGCCATTTCTTCAGGTTTGGGAAGAAAAAGTAGTCGCACGGAACCAAATCTGGAGAATAGGGTGGATGAGGGGGCTATTCATAGCCCAATTCATGGATTTTTGCCATGGCAACTGCACATGTGTGCACCCTTGCATTTTCTTGGTGGGAAAGAACTTTTTTCTTGGCCAAATGAGGTCTTTTTTTTAAATCGTCATTAAATCGGTCCAATAAGTTGGCATAATATTCCCCATTGATTGTTCTTCCTTTTTGAAGGTAGTCAATGTGGATTATCCCGCGTGCATCCCAAAAAACAGTCGCCATAACTTTATTGGCTGACAAACCCACCTTGGCCTTCTTTGGCGCCGATTCACCCTTAGAAGCCCACTGTTTTGACTGTTGTTTGTTCTCTGGTGTGTTGTGATGGATCCATGTTTCGTCCACGGTTAAAAAACGGCGCAAAAACTTCCTGTGAAGTTGTTACACGAATGCGTTTGTGGTCGACTGTGAGCAAACGCGGCACCCATCTTGCGGAAAGCTTTCTCATGCCCAAGTGATCATTCAAAATTGAAACCACTGAGCCATGCGAGATCCCTACGGCTTCCACAATCTCTCGCACTTTCAATCTTTGGTCGGCCAACACCATATCGTGAATTTTTTCGATTGTTTCGGGTGTAGAGACCTCAACTGGGCGTCCAGGACGTTCGGCATCTTCAGTGCTTGTACGGCCACAACGAAATTCAGTAAACCACTTTTTTACCATTGAAATCGATGGTGCAGAGTCCCCATAGTATTTATCAAGCTTAGCCTTGGTCTCGGTAATGGTTTTTTTTCGCAAGAAATAATGCTTAATAAGCACACGAAATTCACTTTTTTCCATTTTCTCCTCAAATTAGTGAGTAGTCTGATAAAAATAGCAGCAAGTTTAAATTTTGACAGGAGTCAACTGACAGATGCCTGTTGACAGGAGCAGTGTTGCTGTTTCAGTAAAGAGGTCAGAAATTCAAAAAGTCACGGACTTATTGACCCGCCCTCGTATATGATACACGGGACTGTAAACGTGTTCAGTACGTATGTACAGACAGTTGAATATGAAAAAGAAATGAAGAATATATCTCAAGACTTCACTTAATTTTAATTTATGTGTACACCGATTTACCGATTTGAAGCTAATGAAAAGTTCGTCAAGGAGACTTGAATACAAAAATTGGTATGTTTATGGAAATTCGAAAGGCTAACGACTAATTCAGTATTTGTGGCATGAAAACTCCATCAGAAATGCCTTGTTCAAATAATCAAGAAACCAAAGGTGGGTCTAGATGACACGAAATTGAATTGACAAGAATGTAATTGACTCGACCCAATCAACGAAAAGGACATCCGGAAAAGATGTACATATCTATCCTTAATGTATTTTACTTCAATAGCGACGTTGGAATAATTTAAGCACTAGTGCACTAGACAAAAATATTATTATGAGAGAGAGAATATTATTATTATATATAATTTTGTTAATTTCATAGCAAGTAAAACTAAAATAACAATTTCATTAATAGTTAAAAATTAGGATAAGGAATGAATAAATAGTTGACGTTCTATAATTTAAGGAACGATTGTTTCTAAATTTAGTGGCGAACGACACGTGACCACTAATAACATATATTTAAAAGTTCTGATGTGGGGTGATAATCAGTAATTAAAGTTGCGATATGTTCTGCTAAATGTAAACACAAAAAAATAAATTTTAATATTAGACAAGTTAAAGAAAAGAACTAAGTTAATATATTCAAACATTTTAAAATTGAGATTCTTAATAAAGTTTCAACTTCAGCTAGATGTAATGTAAATAACCATTTTTTTATTTCTTCAATGTATATTAAAATTTTGTGTAATACGTGCGAAGTATGGTACCATATTCAAATAATTTGGGACTGTAACTGTGTAAAAGCGAGGAAAATTAGTTGTACGTGCGACTGTTATGTTAACATGGGCTGTATTATTTATTCGTAAATCGTAAATTTGATAGTTTCTTTGCTACTCAATTGCCTTCTTAACCCAAAAAAAACAGCGGTTGGCAAGAGTTATTCTTCACTTGATCTCAGTGCTGGTGTCGTTGTCTGTATTTATAGCAGAGCCTAGGTAGACAAAGTTCTTAACTTCCTCAAAGTTATATCTGTCGAGGATGTCGTTCAGCCCGAGACTTCGGTGTTGGTTGTCCTTTTTGCTTGACAGCATATACATGCTCTTGCCCTCATTGACCGCTAAACCCATTTTCGCCGCTTCTGTCTCAATAATCGCCCGAAAGCGCCACTGACATCAGGATGCTTTCACCCAATTATGTCAATATCGTCGGGGTATGCGAGTAGTTGGACGGACTTTTGACAGATAGTGCCTCTTGAGTTTTGCACTATTCCTTCAAGTACGATGATGAAAAAATCGCATGACAGCGCATCGCCTTGTCTAAATCCTTTCTGAGATCCTTACCGATCTTGATGGAGCAGCGTCCATTCTCCATCGTCATCCTGCACAGACAGACGAGTTTGGCACGGAAGCCAAAACTAGACATTGCTCTGTATAGCTCGTCTCTATAGACGCTGTCATACGCGGCCTTAAAATCGATGAATAGGTATTGTGTATCGATCTGAAGCTCATAGGTCTTATCCAAGATCTGCCGTAGTGTGAATATCTGGTCGATGGTGGACATTCCTGGCCTGAAGCCGCACTGATATGGACCTATCAAGTCGCTGTCGAACGGCTTCAGGCGTTCACACAACACGGCGGATAAGATCTTATGCGACGTTAAGGACACTGATGCCATTGTAGTTGGCGCTGTTCAGAGGGACGCCTTTCTAGAAAATCGGACAAACGATGCTGAGGTTCCATTCATCGGGCATACTTTCGTCCTACCATATTTTACAGATGAGTTGCTGTATGCTCCTTACCAAACTATTGCCTGCCGCTTTGGAGGGCCCGGCCGTCAGGCCATCCGTTCCAACAGCTTTGTTGGACTTAAGCTCCGATATAGCTATCTTCACTTGCTCCAGGTTGGGTGGACGGAATTCCAAATTGAAAGGTTGATTCTGCCTATCAGCGGTATTTGATCCGTCATCGCCGTTATATAGTCAATAGAAATGGTCTTTCCAAATCCTAAACATTGACTGGGATTCTACTACGATGTTCCCTTATTCATCTCTACAGGCTCTTTTTCTTCATCCTGAGAAGCCGTTGTTCGTCTCTCCTCTTCCGCTCATAGAGCTCATGAGCAGCTCTGGTCTTTCCGAGCAGCGCAGCGTTATATGCTTAGCTTGCTTAGCTTCATGTGCTTGCCGGCAATCATCATCGAACCAAGGGTTTCATTTTGGTGGACGAGTGAAACTCAGCACATCGGAAGCGGCATCTCTGATGGCGTTTTGACAGTGTTGCCAATGATCTTCGATACTTGATGCTAGCGGCATTGGCCTTCTTAGGAGATTCAAAGATCGGAACAGGACTTGGCGATCTCCTGCGCTTGTAGCCGTCTGATGTCATTTTTTCTCACAGCATTAGTTTGTCTTGGCGTAGTTTGGGATATCCGTAACCGTACCTTGGCTACAACAAGGTAATGGTCCGAGTCGATGTTGGCTCCTTGGAACGTACGGACATCCATAATACTGGAGGAGGGTCTTGCGTTGATCGCAATGTAATCAATCTGGTCGACTGTTGATCATGAGTTCTCCAGGTCCCCTTGTGTATGTCGAGATTTGGGAACCGCGAGCTAGCTGCGACAATGTTTCGCCAAGCCGCAAAGTCGAATAGCCTGAATGCGTTATTGAAAGTGGATACCCTCTCTTCTCCGAGGACAATTTTAATGTCATAGCTAGGGCATTGTTCGTAGGCCTTGTCAAGGAGCTCGTAGAAGGCATCCTTGGTGTCGTCATCTTTCTCCACTGAGGGGGCATGTGCGTATCTAAGGCAAATGTTGGCGAATTTAGCCTTGATGCGGATTGCTACGAGGAGCTCGCCCACATACCGAAAGCTAAGGGCATCTTGTCTTAATCTGCCTCCGACGAAAAATCCGCATCCAGCTAAGTGCTACTTTTGCCGTCGATAGCAATTGCCGTAGTAGATATCGCAGTTTTTCATTTTCTTTTTGTCCGGCCCATCCCATCGCATTTCTTGAATGGCGGTTATGTCTGCTTTGCAGCAGTCTATGACCTCCGCTAGTTGCTCGGCTGCACGTAATCTATTAAGGGATCTAACATTCCACGTGCATATCCGAAGCTCATTGTCCTTAAATCGTTTGCGTGGGTTGTCAACAGTAGATCCGTCCATATCCGAGGCTTGTTGATGCTTCGTAACTGGCAACGATTAGTATAAGGCCTCGTAGAAGGAGCATCTTCGACAGGTTCTGGTTCTTTAAATAACGAGAATGAGCCTCTGCAGCCGAACATTTTGCAGCTATGCTAATAAGCTCTACTTCACGCCTCCACGTGGCGCCATCTGGGAATCTCAAAAGAGATTGCGAGTTTCCTGTGCCATAAATCAGGATTAGTGTCGGGTCCTGGAAAAGAAAAGAGATGGTGGCGGACAAGCCCTATATGGGCCACTGGTAGAGCTCACATCCCGGAAGGGATTACTGGCTTCGGTGTAACCAACCCCTCGTCCTAGGGGCATTAAAAATGGAGCTGGTCCTCCAGGGTGGGGGGTTGTGCCGCCGGGATGACTGCACGACCATGTAAATAAAACAAGAAGTTATGAGAAGAAAGCATTACGTTCCAAAAATTTTAACATTCTGACTTCAAGGAATTTCTCTAACAGTTTCGAGAAGATTGACAAAAGAGAAATTGACGTATAATCAGTTACATTGCTTCTAATTCATATTGTCATGTTTTGCTCATAAGTCATCACTTGCTTTTTTTGTTTATGTCTGAAGAAATTACCCCAAAATACATTCGCCTTTGCAATACAAACAGTTTTATCGATAGCAGTTCACCGAAGTTCGTCAGACGAAATACGAGAAAACTTTAATATCAGGGCGTCATTTTACAACGAATGTATATGTATAACTTAATGTTAATTTACACTGAAATGTATTAACAATTAAAGGCCTGCCTAAACATTTAATGCATTCGCTCTTTTTAAGTCATATTAAGTTTGTTTGCCTGATAAGCCCGGGAAGTGCTAGCTGAAATATCACATGTAACAAAAAAAAAAGAATGTTTTCTCAAAGAAAAAAATATTTATTTCATAACTTCTTAAATATATAAAAACTAGATTTTAAATTAGTATTGTATTGTATCTCTCCTAGAGTTTGATTTAATTCATTATTACTTTCTTATTTACAGCAAGTTGAAAACAATTTAGCAAACTGCTTTTTTAAAGAGACTTTTACATATTTCTGAGATATGATTCCGTACTTATTCACTTCAAAAATTCTTGTTTTTGTTTTGTTTCTTACAATGAAAACGAAGCTTAGTTTTTTTCCAGTTTTTTTTTTATAGGATAACAATTTTAAAAGATTACGAAATGTATACTTATATTTTTCAATATCCATTCCGGAAGATCTTATGTTAAAATAAAATTAATACCAGAAATTTAAATTTAAAAGCTGTTGACAACTTCTATGTACAGCTGTGCTTTAACGAAGATCTTCGCAGATACACTGTGAATTATTTTTAATTGTGTGCTATAATATTGAAGCGACGGGCTGTTAATAAAACACTCTCTACATGTATGCATTACAATATTATCGTATTTATTCTATCATACGAGTATGTTTCATTATTTAGCGCATATAATTGGGCTGGCAATTAAAAATGGTGAAGTTTTAATACCTATGCCAAACAGGTATATAGGAGTTTGCCTCAATTAATTCTCTAAGTGAATGAATTCAGTTAAGGTTAATTTTAGACTTCGTTAGTTTAGTTATCAAAATACCTCAGATATGTTAAAATTCTATGAGCATAAGCTACTAGACGCATCAACACAGGTAGATTAGTGTAGCTATATTCACGAACCTAGAGCAATACGAGGGGCGAATGCAGTATTGTGTTAACACGCTTGTCGTACTATTAAGTTAAGCAGTAATAAAATAAATTCCTTAGTTTTATGTATATATTTTTCCAGTCAATGGGGCTTTACATTAACACATTCACAGTCCCCATACAAACCTGATTAAACTGGACCCTACGCAAAACTGTTATTCTTTTACAAAAATCTACAAATGGTAGAACAAAAATTGTAAATAAATGTTTTTCTTTTCAATTTTAAATTTTCCTCTATGTTCGTAAATGATACATGGGTGTCATGTTCATAAAAGATGACCACATGTTCAACGTATCAAATATGAGCATGTGCAAATGTATCATTGGGCGTGCGAACGAGAAAAAACAATCACACGTCTTGTGTATCAAATACAATACATAATCATCTGTGTAATAATGGTATCTGTATAACTGTAGCAAGGGTCCTGTTTAGAGAACTGTGAAACGCCAAGTGCCAAAATCACGTGTGGCATTTTTATTGCGATTTTTTCGAGTGTTTTGTGCTTATCGGTTTGCAAAAATAAAGTAAAAAAAATCAGAGGTTTATCATGAAAAAGAATTTTGTCGGATGAGGAAATGATGCAAATTATGCAGAAAATTGGCTCGCAAGCGTTGTATACTATGCTATAGAACACTAAAAGATAGCCAACAGCCAGTCCCAAAAGCCAAGGAGGTAAACACTGAGTGTAAACTTTGTGAAAAAGCATATTGCATTGCCCACTTCAACGTCAAGCACTCATAAAAAGGAATATCCCAAAGTCATTCATATGAATTTGTTTATCTTATGTAATTCAATAACAAATAAATAATAATCAATGAAAGCGTACTCGTTCTATTTTATTTTATTTTTTTTGTATCGAATTATTCTCATACTAAAAGTTCAAGAACAAAATTGTTTTATTTCATTGTGTCCTACATCTTTTCTTAACACTCATGCCAATTTGCCTTTTAAATCAGGTCCACCATGTATCATTAATGATAGGAAGACATTTTAATGCTCTCTGTATCATATATGATACACGGGACAGTAAACGTGTTTAGTACGTATGTACAGACAGTTGAATATGAAAAGGAAATGAAGCATATATCTCAAGACTTCACTTAATTTAAATTTATGTGTACACCGATTTAGCGAAGGACGAAGAAATAACAAAATTTTTCGATTTAGTCATAGGGACGTCGAAGCTAATGAAAAGTTCGTCAAGGAGACTTGAATACAAAAATTGGTATGTCTATGGAAATTCGAAAGGCTGACGACTAATTCAGTATTTGTGGCATGAAAACTCCATCAGAAATGCCTTATTCAAATAATCAAGAAACCAAAGGTGGGTCTAGATGACACGAAATTGAATTGACAAGAATGTAATTGACTCGACCCAATCAACGAAAAGGACATCCAGAAAAGATGTACTCTCGATCCTTAATGTATTTTACTTCAATAGCGACGATGGAATAATTTAAGCACTAGGGCACTAGACAAAAATATTATTATGAGAGAGAGAATATTATTATTAGATTAGAGTTATTCTTCACTTGATCTCAGTGCTGGTGTCGTTGTCTGTATTTATAGCAGAGCCTAGGTAGACAAAGACCTTAACTTCCTCAAAGTTATATCTGTCGAGGATGTCGTTCAGCCCGAGACTTCGGTGTTGGTTGGCCTTTTTGCTTGACAGCATATACTTGCTCTTACCCTCATTGACCGCTAAACCCATTTTCGCCGCTTCTGTCTCAATAATCGCCCGAAAGCGCCACTGACATCACGATGCTTTCTCCCGATTATGTCAGTATCGTCAGGGTATGCGAGTAGTTGGACGGACTTTTGAAAGATAGTGCCTCTTGTGTTTGCTCCTGAGTTGTATACTATTCTTTCAACTACGATGCTGAAAAAATCGCATGACAGCGCATCGCCTTGTCTAAGTCCTTTCTGGACATCAAAGGTATCGGTGAGATCCTTACCGATCTTGATGGAGCAGCGTGCATTCTCCATCGTCATCCTGCACAGACGGACGAGTTTGGCAGGGATGCCAAAACTAGACATTGTTGTGTATAGCTCGTCTCTATAGACGCTGTCATACGCGTCCTTAAAATCGATGAATTGGTATTGTGTATCGATCTGAAGCTCATAGGTCTTATCCAAAATCTGCCGTAGTGTGAATATCTGGTCGATGGTGGATTTTCCTGGCCTGAAGCCACACTGATATGTTCGTTGTCGACGGCGTCAGGCGTTCACACAACACGGCGGATAAGATCTTATGCGATGTTAAGGACACTGATGCCTTTGTAGTTGGCGCTGTTCAGAGGGTCGCCTTTCTAGAGAATCGGGCAAACAATGCTGAGGTTCCATCGGGCACACTTTCGTCCTGTCATATTTTATAGATGAGTTGGTGTATGCACCTTACCAAGTTATCGCCTGCCGCTTTGAAGGGCTTTGTTGGACTTAAGCTTCGACATAGCTATCTTCACTTGATAGTCAGCAGAAATGGTCTTTCCAAATCCTAAACATTGACTGGGATTCTACTACGATGTTCCCTTATTCATCTCTACAGGCTCTTTTTTTCTTCATCCTGAGAAGCCGTTGTTCGTCTCTCCTCTTCCGCTCATAGAGCTCATGAGCAACTCTGGTCTTTCCAAGCAGCGCAGCGTTATATGCTTAGCTTCATGTGCTTGCCGGCAATCATCATCGAACCAGGGGTTTCGTTTTGGTGGACGAGTGAAACTCAGCACATCAGAAGCAGCATCTCCGATGGCGTTTTGACAGTGTTTCCAATGATCTTCGATACTTGATGCTAGCGGCATTGGACCTCTTAAGAGATTAAAAGACACTCGATCGGAACAGGACTTGGCGATCTCCTGCGCTTGTAGCCGTCTGATGTCATTTTTTCTCACAGCATTAGTTTGTCTTGGCGTAGTTTGGGATATCCGTAACCGTACCTTGGCTACAACAAGGTAATGGTCCGAGTCGATGTTGGCTCCTTGGAACGTACGGACATCCATAATACTGGAGGAGGGTCTTGCGTTGATCGCAATGTAATCAATCTGGTCGACTGTTGATTGATCATGAGTTCTCCAGGTCCCCTTGTGTATGTCGAGATTTGGGAACCGCGAGCTAGCTGCGACAATGTTTCGCCAAGCCGCAAAGTCGAATAGCCTGAATGCGTTATTGAAAGTGGATACCCTCTCTTCACCGAGGACAATTTTAATGTCATAGCTCGGGCATTGTTCGTAAGCCTTGGCAAGGAGCTCGTAGAAGGCATCCTTAGTGTCGTCACCTTTCTCCATTGAGGAGGCGTGCGCGGATCTAAGGCTAATGTTGGCGAATTTAGCCTTGATGCAGATTGCTACGAGGAGCTCGCCCACATACCGAAAGCTATGGACCTCTTTCCGACAAAAACTCCGCATCCAGCTAAGCGCTACTTTTGCCGTCGATAGCAATTGCCGTAGTAGATATCGCAGTTTTTCATTTTCTTTTTGTCCGGCCCATCCCATCGCATTTCTTGAATGGCGGTTATGTCTGCTTTGCAGCAGTCTATGACCTCAGCTAGTTGCTCGGCTGCACGTAATCTATTAAGGGATCTAACATTCCACTTGCATATCCGAAGCTCATTGTCCTTAAATCGTTTGCGTGGGTTGTCAACAGTAGATCCGTCCATATCCGAGGCTTGTTGATGCTTCGTAACTTCAACGTAACTGGCAACGATTAGTATAAGGCCTCGTAGAAGGAGCATCTTCCGACAGGTTCTGGTTCTTTAAATAACGAGAATGAGCCTCTGCATCCGACCATCTTGCAGCAATGCTAATAAGCTCTACTTCACGCCTCCAAGTGGCGCCATCTACGAATCTCAAAAGAGATTGCAAGTTTCCTGCGCCATAAATCAGGATTAGTGTCGGGTCCTGGAAAAGAAAAGAGATGGTGGCGGACGAGCCCTATATGGGCCACTGGTAGAGCTCACATCCCGGAAGGGATTACTGGCTTCGGTGTAACCAACCCCTCGTCCTATGGGCATTAAAAATGGAGCTGGTCCTCCAGGGTGGGGGGTTGTGCCGCCGGGATGACTGCACGACCATGTAAATAAAACAAGAAGTTATGAGAAGAAAGCATTACGTTCCAAAAATTTTAACATTCTGACTTCAAGGAATTTCTCTAACAGTTTCGAGAAGATTGACAAAAGAGAAATTGACGTATAATCAGTTACATTGCTTCTAATTCATATTGTCATGTTTTCCTCATAAGTCATCACTTGCTTTTTTTGTTTATGTCTGAAGAAATTACCCCAAAATACATTCGCCTTTGCAATACAAACAGTTTTATCGATAGCAGTTCACCGAAGTTCGTCAGACGAAATACGAGAAAACTTTAATATCAGGGCGTCATTTTACAACGAATGTATATGTATAACTTAATGTTAATTTACACTGAAATGTATTAACAATTAAAGGCCTGCCTAAACATTTAATGCATTCGCTCTTTTTAAGTCTTACTAAGTTTGTTTGCCTGATAAGCCCGGGAAGTGTTAGCTGAAATATCACATGTAACAAAAAAAAAGAATGTTTTCTCAAAGAAAAAAATATTTATTTCATAACTTCTTAAATATATAAAAACTAGATTTTAAATTTGTATTGTATTGTATCTCTCCTAGAGTTTGATTTAGTTCATTATGACTTTCTTATTTACAGCAAGTTGAAAACAATTTAGCAAACTGCTTTTTTAGAGAGACTTTTATATATTTCTGAGATATGATTCCGTACTTATTCACTTCAAAAATTCTTGTTTTTGTTTTGTTTCTTACAATGAAAACGAAGCTTAGTTTTTTTCCATTTTTTTTTAATAGGATAACAATTTTAAAAGATTACGAAATGTATACTTATATTTTTCAATATCCATTCCGGAAGATCTTATGTTAAAATAAAATTAATACCAGAAATTTAAATTTAAAAGCTGTTGACGACTTCTATGTACACCTGTGCTTCAACGAAGATCTTTGCAGATACACTGTCAATTATTTTTAATTGTGTGCTATAATATTGAAGCGACAGGCTGTTAATAAAACACTCTCTACATGTATGCATTACAATATTATCGTATTTATTCTATAATACGAGTATGTTTCATTATTTAGCGCATATAATTGGGCTGGCAATTAAAAATGGTGAAGTTTTAATACCTATGCCAAACAGGTATATAGAAGTTTGCCTCAATTAATACTCTAAGTGAATGAATTCAGTTAAGGTTAATTTTAGACTTCGTTAGTTTAGTTATCAAAATACCTCAGATATGTTAAAATTCTATGAGCATAAGCTACTAGACGCATCAACACAGGTAGATTAGTGTAGCTATATTCACGAACCTAGAGCAATACGAGGGGCGAATGCAGTATTGTGTTAACACGCTTGTCGTACTATTAAGTTAAGCAGTAATAAAATAAATTCCTTAGTTTTATGTATATATTTTTCCAGTCAATGGGGCTTTACATTAACACATTCACAGTCCCCATACAAACCTGATTAAACTGGACCCTACGCAAAACTGTTATTCTTTTACAAAAATCTACAAATGGTAGAACAAAAATTGTAAATAAATGTTTTTCTTTTCAATTTTAAATTTTCCTCTATGTTCGTAAATGATACATGGGTGTCATGTTCATAAAAGATGACCACATGTTCAACGTATCAAATATGAGCATGTGCAAATGTATCATTGGGCGTGCGAACGAGAAAAAACAATCACACGTCTTGTGTATCAAATACAATACATAATCATCTGTGTAATAATGGTATCTGTATAACTGTAGCATGGGTCCTGTTTAGAGAACTGTGAAACGCCAAGTGCCAAAACCACGTGTGGCATTTTTATTGTGATTTTTTCGAGTGTTTTGTGCTTATCGGTTTGCAAAAATAAAGTAAAAAAAATCAGAAGTTTATCATGAAAAAGAATTTTGTCGGATGAGGAAATGATGCAAATTATGCAGAAAATTGGCTCGCAAGCGTTGTATACTTTGCTATAGAATACTAAAAGATAGCCAACAGCCAGTCCCAAAAGCCAAGGAGGTAAACACTGAGTGCAAACTTTGTGAAAAAGCATATTGCATTGCCCACTTCAACGTCAAGCACTCATAAAAAGGAATATCCCAAAGTCATTCATGTGAATTTGTTTATCTTATGTAATTCAATAACAAATAAATAATAATCAATGAAAGCGTACTCGTTCTATTTTATTTTATTTTTTTTGTATCGAATTATTCTCATACTAAAAGTTCAAGAACAAAATTGTTTTATTTCATTGTGTTCTACATCTTTTCTTAACACTCATGCCAATTTGCCTTTTAAATCAGGTCCACCATGATGTATCATTAATGATAGGAAGACATTTTAATGCTCTCTGTATCATATATGATACACGGGACAGTAAACGTGTTTAGTACGTATGTACAGACAGTTGAATATGAAAAGGAAATGAAGCATATATCTCAAGACTTCACTTAATTTAAATTTATGTGTACACCGATTTAGCGAAGGACGAAGAAACTACAAAATTTTTCGATTTAGTCATAGGGACGTCGAAGCTAATGAAAAGTTCGTCAAGGAGACTTGAATACAAAAATTGGTATGTCTATGGAAATTCGAAAGGCTGACGACTAATTCAGTATTTGTGGCATGAAAACTCCATCAGAAATGCCTTATTCAAATAATCAAGAAACCAAAGGTGAGTCTAGATGACACGAAATTGAATTGACAAGAATGTAATTGACTCGACCCAATCAACGAAAAGGGCATCCAGAAAAGATGTACATATCGATCCTTAATGTATTTTACTTCAATAGGGACGATGGAATAATTTAAGCACTAGGGCACTAGACAAAAATATTATTATGAGAGAGAGAATATTATTATTAGATTGGAGTTATTCTTCACTTGATCTCAGTGCTGGTGTCGTTGTCTGTATTTATAGCAGAGCCTAGGTAGACAAAGACCTTAACTTCCTCAAAGTTATATCTGTCGAGGATGTCGTTCAGCCCGAGACTTCGGTGTTGGTTGTCCTTTTTGCTTGACAGCATATACTTGCTCTTACCCTCATTGACCGCTAAACCCATTTTCGCCGCTTCTGTCTCAATAATCGCCCGAAAGTGCCACTGACATCACGATGCTTTCTCCCGATTATGTCAGTATCGTCGGGGTATGCGAGTAGTTGGACGGACTTTTGAAAGATAGTGCCTCTTGTGTTTGCTCCTGAGTTGTGTACTATTCTTTCAACTACGATGCTGAAAAAATCGCATGACAGCGCATCGCCTTGTCTAAGTCCTTTCTGGACATCAAAGGTATCGGTGAGATCCTTACCGATCTTGATGGAGCAGCGTGCATTCTCCATCGTCATCCTGCACAGACGGACGAGTTTGGCAGGGATGCCAAAACTAGACATTGCTGTGTATAGCTCGTCTCTATAGACGCTGTCATACGCGTCCTTAAAATCGATGAATAGGTATTGTGTATCGATCTGAAGCTCATAGGTCTTATCCAAAAACTGCCGTAGTGTGAATATCTGGTCGATGGTGGATTTTCCTGGCCTGAAGCCACACTGATATGTTCGTTGTCGACGGCGTCAGGTGTTCACACAACACGGCGGATAAGATCTTATGCGATGTTAAAGACACTGATGCCTTTGTAGTTGGCGCTGTTCAGAGGGTCGCCTTTCTAGAGAATCGGACAAACAATGCTGAGGTTCCATTCATCGGACACACTTTCGTCCTAACATATTTTACAGATGAGTTGGTGTATTGTCCTTAACAAGTTATCGCCTGCCGCTTTGGAGGGCTCGGCCGTCAGGCCATCCGCTCCAGCAGCTTTGTTGGACTTAAGCTTCGATATAGCTATCTTCACTTGATCCATCGTCATCATCGTCCAAATTGAAAGGTTGATTCTGCCTGACAGCGGTATTTGATCCGTCATCGCCGTTATATAGTCAGCAGAAATGGTCTTGGACTGGTGGACGAGTGAAACTCAGCACATCAGAAGCAGCATCTCCGATGGCGTTTTGACAGTGTTTCCAATGATCTTCGATACTTGATGCTAGCGGCATTGGACCTCTTAAGAGATTAAAAGACACTCGATCGGAACAGGACTTGGCGATCTCCTGCGCTTGTAGCCGTCTGATGTCATTTTTTCTCACAGCATTAGTTTGTCTTGGCGTAGTTTGGGATATCCGTAACCGTACCTTGGCTACAACAAGGTAATGGTCCGAGTCGATGTTGGCTCCTTGGAACGTACGGACATCCATAATATTGGAGGAGGGTCTTGCGTTGATCGCAATGTAATCAATCTGGTCGACTGTTGATTGATCATGAGTTCTCCAGGTCCCCTTGTGTATGTCGAGATTTGGGAACCGCGAGCTAGCTGCGACAATGTTTCGCCAAGCTGCAAAGTCGAATAGCCTGAATGCGTTATCGAAAGTGGATACCCTCTCTTCACCGAGGACAATTTTAATGTCATAGCTCGGGCATTGTTCGTAGGCCTTGTCAAGGAGCTCGTAGAAGGCATCCTTGGTGTCGTCATCTTTCTCCACTGAGGAGGCATGCGCGGATCTAAGGCTAATGTTGGCGAATTTAGCCTTGATGCAGATTGCTACGAGGAGCTCGCCCACATACCGAAAGCTATGGACCTCTTGTCTTAATCTGCCTCCGACAAAAAATCCGCATCCAGCTAAGCGCTACTTTTGCCGTCGGTAGCAATTGCCGTAGTAATGAGTAATGCGTGCGAAGTATGGTACCTTATTCAAATACTTTGGGAGTGTTGTACGTGCGACTGTTATGTTAACAAGGGCTGTATTATTTATTCGTAAATCGTAAATCTGATAGTTTCTTTGCTACTCAATTGCCTTCTTAACCCAAAAAAAACAGCGGTTGGCAAGAATTATTCTTCACTTGATCTCAGTGCTGGTGTCGTTGTCTGTATTTATAGCAGAGCCTAGGTAGTCAAAGCCCTTAACTTCCTCAAAGTTATATCTGTCGAGGATGTCGTTCAGCCCGAGACTTAGGTGTTGGTTGTCCTTTTTGCTTGACAGCATATACTTGCTCTTGCCCTCATTGACCGCAAAACCCATTTTCGCCGCTTCTGTCTCAATAATCGCCCGAAAGCGCCACTGACATCACGATGCTTTCTCCCGATTATGTCAATATCGTCGGGGTATACGAGTAGTTGGACGGACTTTTATAAGATAGTGCCTCTTGTGTTTGCTCCTGAGTTGTGTACTATTCCGTCCGATCCGTCATCGCCGTTATATAGTCAGCAGAAATGGTCTTTCCAAATCCTAAACATGGACTGCGATTCTACTACGATGTTCCCTTGTTCATCTCTAAAGGCTCTTTTTTCTTCATCCTGAGAAGCCGTTGTTCGTCTCTCATCTTCCGCTCATAGAGCTCATGAGCAACTCTGGTCTTTCCAAGCAGCGCAGCGTTATATGCTTAGCTTGCTTAGCTTCGTGTGCTTGCCGGCAATCATCATCGAACCAGGGGTTTCGTTTTGGTGGACAAGTGAAACTCAGCCCATCAGAAGCGCCATCTCTGATGGCGTTTTGACAGTGTTTCCAATGATCTTCGATACTTGATGCTAGCGGCATTGGACCTCTTAAGAGATTAAAAGGCACTCGATCGGAACAGGACTTGGCGATCCCCGGCGCTTGTAGCCGTCTGATGTCATTTTTTCTCACAGCATTAGTTTGTCTTGGCGTAGTTTGGGATATCCGTAACCGTACCTTGGCTTCAACAAGGTGATGGTCCGAGTCGATGTTGGTTCCTTGGAACGTACGGACATCCATAATACTGGGGGAGGGTCTTGCGTTGATCGCAATGTAATCAATCTGGTTGACTGTTGATTGATCACGAGTTCTGCAGGTCCCCTTGTATATGTCGAGACTTGGGAACCGCGAGCTAGAAGCGACAATGTTTCGCCAAGCCGCAAAGTCGAATAGCCTGAATGCGCTTTCGGAGGTGGTGTAGTGCAGGCTATATTTTCCGATTGTTCCACCAAAGATACCCTCTCTTCGCCGAGGACAATTTTAATGTCATAGCTAGGGCATTGTTCGTAGGCCTTGTCAAGGAGCTCGTAGAAGGCATCCTTGGTGTCGTCATCTTTCTCCACTGAGGAGGCATGAGCGGATCTAAGTCTAATGCTAGCGAATTTAGCCTTGATGCGGATTGCTACGAGGAGCTCGCCCATATACCGAAAGCTAAGGACCTCTTGTCTTAATCTGCCTCCGACAAAAAATCCGCATCCAGCTAAGCGCTACTTTTGCCGTCGATAGCAAATGCCGTAGTAGATATCGCAGTTTTTCATTTTCTTTTTGTCCGGCCCATCCCATCGTATTTCTTGAATGGCGTTTATGTCTGCTTTGCAGCAGTCTAGGACCTCAGCTAGTTGCTCGGCTACACGTAATCTATTAAGGGATCTAACATTCCACGTGCATATCCGAAGCTCATTGTCCTTAAATCGTTTGCGTGGGTTGTCAACAGTAGTTCCGTCCATATCCGAGGCTTGTTGATGCTTTGTAACATCAACGTAACTGGCAACGATTAGTATAAGGCCTCGTAGAAGTAGCATCTTCGACAGGTTCTGGTTCTTTAAATAACGAGAATGAGCCTCTGCAGCCGAACATCCTGCAGCTATGCTAATAAGCTCTACTTCACGCCTCCACGTGGCGCCATCTGGGAATCTCAAAAGAGATTGCAAGTTTCCTGCGCCATAAATCAGGATTAGTGTCGTGTCCTGGAAAAGAAAAGAGATGGTGGCGGACGAGCCCTATATGGGCCACTGGTAGAGCTCACATCCCGGAAGGGATTACTGGCTTCGGTGTAACCGACCCCTCGTCCTAGGGGTATTAAAAATGGAGCTGGTCCTCCAGAGTGGGCGGTTGTGCCGCCGGGATGACTGCACGACCATGTAAATAAAACCAGAAGTTATGAGAAGAAAGCATTACAAAAGCATTATAAAATTTTAACATTCTGACTTCAAGGAATTTCTCTAACAGTTTCGAGAAGATTGACAAAAGAGAAATTGACGTATAATCAGTTACATTGCTTCTAATTCATATTGTCATGTTTTGCTCATAAGTCATTACTTGCTTTCTTTGTTTATGTCTGAAGAAAGTACCCCAAAATACATTCGCCTTTGCAATACAAACAGTTTTATCGATAGCAGTTCACCAAAGTTCGTCAAACGAAATACGAGAAAACTGTAGGATAAGGGCGTCATTTTACAACGCATGTATATGTATAACTTAATGTTAATTTACACTGAAATGTATTAACAATTAAAGGCCTGCCTAAACATTTAATGCATTCGCTCTTTTTAAGTCATATTAAGTTTGTTTGCCTGATAAGCCCGGGAAGTGCTAGCTGAAATATCACATGTAACAGAAAAAAACGTGAATGTTTTCTTAAAGAAAAAAATGTTTATTTCATAGCTTCTTGAATATATAAAAACTAGATTTTAAATTTGTATTGTATTGTATCTCTCCTAGAGTTTGATTTAGTTCATTATTACTTTCTTATTTACAGCAAGTTGAAAACAATTTAGCAAACTGCTTTTTTAAAGAGACTTTTATATATTTCTGAGATATGATTCCGTACTTATTCACTTCAAAAATTCTTGTTTTTATTTTGTTTCTTACAATGAAAACGAAGCTTAGTTTTTTTCCAGTTTTTTTTTTATAGGATAACAATTTTAAAAGATTACGAAATGTATACTTATATTTTTCAATATCCATTCCGGAAGATCTTATGTTAAAATAAAATTAATACCAGAAACTTAAATTTAAAAGCTGTTGACGACTTCTATGTACACCTGTGCTTCAACGAAGATCTTTGCAGATACACTGTGAATTATTTTTAATTGTGTGCTATAATATTGAAGCGACAGGCTGTTACTAAAACACTCTCTACATGTATACACTACAAAATTATCGCATTTATTCTATAACACTGTTTCATTATTTAGCGCACATAATTGGGCTGGCAATTAAAAATGGTGAAGTTTTAATACCTATGCCAAACAGGTATATAGAAATTTGCCTCAATTAATTTTCTAAGTGAATGAATCCAGTTAAGGATAATTTTAGACTTCGTTAGTTTAGATATGTTAAAATTCTATGAGCATAAGCTACTAGACGCATCAACACAGGTAGATGAGTGTAGCTATATGCACGTACCTAGAGCAATACTAGAGGCGAGTGCAGTAGTGTTAACACGCTTGTCGTACTATTAAGTTAAGCAGTAATAAAATAAATTCCTTATTTTTATGTATATATTTTTCCAGTTAATGGGGCTTTTCATTACCACATTTATAGTCCCCATACAAACCTGATTAAACTGGACCCTACGCCCAGCTGTTTTTCTTTACAAAGATCTACAAATGGTAGAACAAAAATTGTAAATAAATGTTTTTCTTTTCAATTTTAAATTTTCCTCTATTTTCGTAAATGATACACTGGTGTCATGTTCATAAAAGATGGCCACATGTTCATTGTATCAAATATGAGCATGTGCATATGCCCCATTGGGCGTGCGAACGAGAAAAAACAATCACACGTCTTTTGTATCAAATATGATACATAATCATATGTGTAATAATGGTATCTGTATAACTGTAGCATGGGTCCTGTTTAGAGAACTGCGAAACGCCAAGTGCCAAAACCACGTGTGGCATTTTTATTGTGATTTTTTCGAGTGTTTTGTGCTTATCGGTTTGCAAAAATAATGTAAAAAAAATTAGAGGTTTATCATGAAAAAGAATTTTGTCGGATGAGGAAATGATGCAAATTATGCAGAAAATTGGCTCGCAAGCGTTGTATACTATGGTATAGAACACTAAAAGATAGCCAAGAGCCAGTCCCGAAAGCCAAGGAGGTAAACACTGAGTGCAAGCTTTGTGAAAAAGCATATTGCATTGCCCACTTCAACGTCAAGCACTCATAAAAAGGAATATTCCAAAGTCATTCATATGAATTTGTTTATCTTATGTAATTCAATAATAAATAAATAATAATCAATGAAAGCGTACTCGTTCTATTTTATTTTATTTTTTTTATATCGAATTATTCTCATACTAAAAGTTCAAGAACAATATTGTTTTATTTCATTGTGTTCTACATCTTTTCTTAACACTCATGCCGATTTGCCTTTTGAATCAAGTCCACCATGTATCATTAATGATAGGAAGACATTTTAATGCTCTCTGTATCATACGAGGGCGGGTCAATAATCCGTGACTTTTGGATTAAAGCACAGATTTTTTGATAAAAAAATAATTTTATTTTTCAACGTAGTCTCCCTTGAGCTCTATACACTTTGGCCAACGCTTCTCCAATTTTTTTATCCCTTCCAAAAAAAATGATTTGTCGAGGTCCTCAAAATAGGCCTTTGTTTGCGAGATGACTTCATCATTGGAGTCAAATCTTTTTCCACCATGACATTTCTTCAGGTTTGGGAAGAAGAAGTAGTCGCACGGAGCCAAATCTGGAGAATAGGGTGGATGAGGGAGCTATTCATAGCCCAATTCATGGATTTTTGCCATGGCAACTGCACATGTGTGCACCCTTGCATTGTCTTTTTGGAAAAGAACTTTTTTCTTAGCCAAATGAGGTCTTTTTTTTTTTCAAATCGTCATTGAATCGGTCCAATAAGTTGGCATAATATTCCCCATTGATTGTTCTTCCCTTTTGAAGGTAGTCAATGTGGATTATCCCGCGTGCATCCCAAAAAACAGTCGCCATAACTTTATTGGCTGACAAACCCACCTTGGCCTTCTTTGGCGCCGATTCACCCTTAGAAACCCACTGTTTTGACTGTTGTTTGTTCTCTGGTGTGTTGTGATGGATCCATGTTTCGTCCACGGTTAAAAAACGGCGCAAAAACTCATCCATATTGCGATTAAACAACGCCAAAACTTCCTGTGAAGTTGTTACACGAATGCGTTTGTGGTCGACTGTGAGCAAACGCGGCACCCATCTTGCGGAAAGCTTTCTCATGCCCGAGTGATCATTCAAAATTGAAACCACTGAGCCATGCGAGATCCCTACGGCTTCCACAATCTCTCGCACTTTCAATCTTTGGTCGGCCAACACCATATCGTGAATTTTTTCGATTGTTTCGGGTGTAGAGACCTCAACTGGGCGTCCAGGACGTTCGGCATCTTCAGTGCTTGTACGGCCACAACGAAATTCAGTAAACCACTTTTTTACCATTGAAATCGATGGTGCAGAGTCCCCATAGTATTTATCAAGCTTAGCCTTGGTCTCGGTAATGGTTTTTTTTCGCAAGAAATAATGCTTAATAAGCACACGAAATTCACTTTTTTCAATTTTCTCCTCAAATTAGTGAGTAGTCTGATAAAAATAGCAGCAAGTTTAAATTTTGACAGGAGTCAACTGACAGATGCCTGTTGACAGGAGCAGTGTTGCTGTTTCAGTAAAGAGGTCAGAAATTCAAAAAGTCACGGACTTATTGACCCGCCCTCGTATATGATACACGGGACTGTAAACGTGTTCAGTACGTATGTACAGGCAGTTGAATATGAAAAAGAAATGAAGAATATATCTCAAGACTTCACTTAATTTTAATTTATGTGTACACCGATTTAGCGAAGGACGAAGAAACTACAATATTATTCGATTTAGACATTGAATATAGGGACGTTGAAGCTAATGAAAAGTTCGTCAAGGAGACTTGAATACAAAAATTGGTATGTCTATGGAAATTCGAAAGTCTAACGACTAATTCAGTATTTGTGGCATGAAAACTCCATCAGAAATGCCTTGTTCAAATAATCAAGAAACCAAAGGTGGGTCTAGATGACACGAAATTGAATTGACAAGAATGTAATTGACTCGACCCAATCAACGAAAAGGACATCCAGAAAAGATGTACATATCGATCCTTAATGTATTTTACTTCAATAGCGACGTTGGAATAATTTAAGCACTAGAGCACTAGACAAAAATATTATTATGAGAGAGAGAGAGAATATTATTATTATATATAATTTTGTTCATTTCATAGCAAGTAAAACTAAAATAACAATTTCATTAGTAGTTAAAAATTAGGATAAGGAATGAATAAATAGTTGACGTTCTATAATTTAAGGAACGATTGTTTCTAAATTTAGTGGCGAACGACACGTGACCACTAATAACATATATTTAAAAGTTCTGATGTGGGGTGATAATCAGTAATAGTTGTAATGTAAATAACCATTTTTTTATTTCTTTAATGTATATTCAAATTTTGTGTAAAACGTGCGAAGTATGGTACCTTATTCAAATACTTTGGGACTGTAACTGTGTAAAAGCGAGGAAAATTAGTTGTACGTGCGACTGTTATGTTAACAATGGCTGTATTATTTATTCGTAAATCGTAAATTTGATAGTTTTTTTGCTACTCAATTGCCTTCTTAACCCAAAAAAACAGCGGTTGGCAAGAATTATTCTTCGCTTGATCTCAGTGCTGGTGTCGTTGTCTGTATTTAAAGCAGAGCCTAGGTAGACAAAGTCCTTAACTTCCTCAAAGTTATATTTGTCGAGGATGTCGTTCAGCCCGAGACTTCGGTGTTGGTTGTCCTTTTTGCTTGACAGCATATACTTGCTCTTGCCCTCATTGACCGCTAAACCCATTTTCGCCGCTTCTGTCTCAATAATCGCCCGAAAGCGCCACTGACATAACGATGCTTTCTCCCGATTATGTCAATATCGTCGGGGTATGCGAGTAGTTGGACGGACTTTTGAAAGATAGTGCCTCTTGTGTTTGCTCCTGAGTTGTGTACTATTCTTTCAAGTACGATGTTGAAAAAATCGCATGACAGCGCATCGCTTTGTCTAAGTCCTTTCTGGACATCAAAGGTATCGGTGAGATCCTTACCGATCTTGATGGAGCAGCGTGCATTCTCCATCGTCATCCTGCACAGACGGACGAGTTTGGCAGGGATGCCAAAACTAGACATTGCCGTGTATAGCTCGTCTATATAGACGCTGTCATACGCGTCCTTAAAATCGATGAATAGGTATTGTGAACTTTTAAATATATGTTATTAGTGGTCACGTGTCATTCGCCACTAAATTTAGAAACAATCGTTCCTTAAATTTTAGAACGTCAACTATTTATTCATTCCTTATCCTAATTTTTAACTATTAATGAGTTATTTTAGTTTTAGTTGCTATGAAATGAACAAAATTATTTTTAATAATAATATTCTCTCTCTCTCATAATAATATTTTTGTCTGGTGCCCTAGTGCTTAAATTATTCCATCGTCGCTATTGAAGTAAAATACATTAAGGATCGATATGTACATCTTTTCTGGATGTCCTTTTCGTTGATTGGGTCGAGTCAATTACATTCTTGTCAATTCAATTTCGTGTCATCTAGACCCACCTTTGGTTTCTTGATTATTTGAATAAGGCATTTCTGATGGAGTTTTCATGCCACAAATACTGAATTAGTCGTTAGCCTTTCGAATTTCCATAGACATACCAATTTTTGTATTCAAGTCTCCTTGACGAACTTTTCATTAGCTTCAACGTCCCTATGACTAAATCGAAGAATTTTGTAGTTTCTTCGTCCTTCGCTAAATCGGTGTACACATATGCGAGATATATGGTGAGATATATGCTTCATTACCTTTTCATATTCAACTGTCTGTACATACGTACTAAACACGTTTACAGTCCCGTGTATCATATATGATACAGAGAGCAATTTAATGTCTTCCTATCATTAATGATACATGGTGGACCTGATTTAAAAAGCAAATCGGCATGAATGTTAAGAAAAGATATAGAACACAATGAAATAAAACAATTTGTTCTTGAACTTTTAGTATGAGAATAATTTGATACAAAAAAAAAAAAATAGAACGAGTACGCTTTTGTAATTATTGAATTACATAAGATAAACAAATTGATATGAATGACTTTGGGATATTCCTTTTTATGAGTGCTTGACGTTGAGGTGGGCAATGCAATATGCTTCTTTTTCACAAAGTTTGCACTCAGTGTTTACCTCCTTGGCTTTCGGGACTGGCTGTTGGCTATCTTTTAGTGTTCTATGGCATAGTATACAACGCTTGCGAGCCAATTTTCTGCATAATTTGCATCATTTCCTCATCCGACAAAATTCTTTTTCATGATAAACTTCTGATTTTTTTTACTTTATTTTTGCAAACCGATAAGCACAAAACACTCGAAAAAATCACAATAAAAATGCCACACGTGGTTTTGGCACTTGGCGTTTCACAGTTCTCTAAACAGGACCCATGCTACAGTTATACAGATACCATTATTACACAGATGATTATGTATCATATTTGATACACAAGACGTGTGATTGTTTTTTCTCGTTCGCACGCCCAATGAGGCATTTGCACATGCTCATATTTGATACATTGAACATGTGGTCATCTTTTATGAACATGACACCCATGTATCATTTACGAACATAGAGGAAAATTTAAAATTGAAAAGAAAAACATTTATTTACAATTTTTGTTCTACCATTTGTAGATTTTTGTAAAAGAATAACAGTTTTGCGTAGGGTCCAGTTTAATCAGGTTTGTATGGGGACTGTGAATGTGTTAATGTAAAGCCCCATTGACTGGAAAAATATATACATAAAACTAAGGAATTTATTTTATTGCTGCTTAACTTAATAGTACGACAAGCGTGTTAACACAATACTGCATTCGCCCCTCGTATTGCTCTAGGTTCGTGAATATAGCTACACTAATCTACCTGTGTTGATGCGTCTAGTAGCTTATGCTCATAGAATTTTAACATATCTGAGGTATTTTGATAACTAAACTAACGAAGTCTAAAATTAACCTTAACTGAATTCATTCACTTAGAGTATTAATTGAGGCAAACTTCTATATACCTGTTTGGCATAGGTATTAAAACTTCACCATTTTTAATTGCCAGCCCAATTATATGCGCCAAATAGTGAAACAGTGTTATAGAATATATGCGATAATTTTGTAGTGTATACATGTAGAGAGTGTTTTAGTAACAGCCTGCCGCTTTAATATTATAGCACACAATTAAAAATAATTCACATGTATATCTGCCAAGAGATTCATTAAAGCACAGGTGTACATAGAAGTTGTCAACAGCTTTTAAATTTAAATTTCTGGTATTAATTTTATTTTAACATAAGATCTTCAGGAATGGATGTTGAAAAATATAAGTATACATTTCGTAATCTTTTAAAATTGTTATCCTATAAAAAAAAACTGGAAAAAACTAAGCTTCGTTTTCATTGTAAGAAACAAAACAAAAACAAGAATTTTTGAAGTGAATAAGTACGGAATCATATCTGAGAAATATATAAAAGTCTCTCTGAAAAAGCAGTTTGCTAAATTGTTTTCAACTTGCTGTAAATAAGAAAGTAATAATGAACTAAATCAAACTCTGGGAGAGATACAATACAATACGAATTTAAAATCTGGTTTTTATATATTTAAGAATTTATGAAATAAATATTTTTTTACTTTGAGAAAACATTCACGTTTTTTTTGCTGCATGTGATATTTCAGCTAGCGCTACCCGGGCTTATCAGGCAAACAAACTTAACATGACTTAAAAAGAGCGAATGCATTAAATGTTTAGGCAGGCCTTTAATTGTTAACACATTTCAGTGTAAATAAACATTAAGATATACATATACATGCGTTGTAAAATGACGCCCTTATCCTACAGTTTTCTCGTATTTCGTTTGACGAATTTTGGTGAACTGCTACCGATAAAACTGTTTGTATTGCAAAGGCGAATGTATTTTGGGGTACTTTCTTCAGACATAAACAAAGAAAGCAAGTAATGACTTATGAGCAAAACATGACAATATGAATTAGAAGCAATGTAACTGATTATACGTCAATTTCTCTTTTGTCAATCTTCTCGAAACTGTTAGTTAAATTCCTTGAAGTCAGAATGTTAAAATTTTTGGAACGTAATGCTTTCTTCTCATAACTTCTTGTTTTATTTACATGGTCGTGCAGTCATCCCGGCGGCACAACCCCCCACCCTGGAGGACCAGCTCCATTCTTAATGCCCCTAGGACGAGGGGTTGGTTACACCGAAGCCAGTAATCCCTTCCGGGATGTGAGCTCTACCAGTGGCCCATATAGGGCTCGTCCGCCACCATCTCTTTTCTTTCCAGGACCCGACACTAATCCTGATTTATGGCACAGGAAACTCGCAATCTCTTTTGAGATTCCCAGATGGCGCCACGTGGAGGCGTGAAGTAGAGCTTATTAGCATTGCTGCAAGATGGTCGGCTGCAGAGGCTCATTCTCGTTATTTAAAGAACCAGAACCTGTCGGAAGATGCTCCTTCTACGAGGCCTTATACTAATCGTTGCCAGTTACGTTGAAGTTATGAAGCATCAACAAGCCTCGGATATGGACGGATCTACTGTTGACAACCCACGCAAACGATTTAAGGACAATGAGCTTCGGATATGCACGTGGAATGTTAGATCCCTTAATAGATTACGTGCAGCCGAGCAACTAGCGGAGGTCATAGACTGCTGCAAAGCAGACATAACCGCCATTCAAGAAATGCGATGGGATGGGCCGGACAAAAAGAAAATGAAAAACTGCGATATCTACTACGGCAATTGCTATCGACGGCAAAAGTAGCGCTTAGCTGGATGCGGATTTTTTGTCGGAGGCAGATTAAGACAAGAGGTCCATAGCTTTCGGTATGTGGGCGAGCTCCTCGTAGCAATCTGCATCAAGGCTAAATTCGCCAACATTAGCCTTAGATCCGCGCATGCCTCCTCAGTGGAGAAAGATGACTTCTACGAGCTCCTTGACAATGCCCTAGCTATGACATTAAAATTGTCCTCGGTGAAGAGAGGGTATCTTTGGTGGAACAATCGGAAAATATAGCCTGCACAACACCACTTCCGATAACGCATTCAGGCTATTCGACTTTGCGGCTTGGCGAAACATTGTCGCAGCTAGCTCGCGGTTCCCAAATCTCGACATACACAGTGGGACCTGGAGAACTCATGATCAATCAACAGTCGACCAGATTGATTACATTGCGATCAACGCAAGACCCTCCCCCAGTATTATGGATGTCCGTACGTTCCAAGGTGCCAACATCGGCTCGGACTATTACCTTGTTTTAGCCAAGGTACGGTTACGGATATCCCAAACTACGCCAAGACAAACTAATGCTGTGAGAAAAAATGACATCAGACGGCTACAAGCGCAGGATATCGCCAAGTCCTGTTCCGATCGAGTGTCTCTTAATCTCCTAAGAGGTCCAATGCCGCTAGCATCAAGTATCGAAGATCATTGGAAACACTGTCAAAACGACATCGGAGATGCCGTTTCTGATGTGCCGAGTTTCACTCGTCCACCAAAACGAAACCCCTGGTTCGATGATGATTGCCGGCAAGCACATGAAGCCAAGCATATAAGGCTGCGCTGCTTGGAAAGACCAGAGTTGCTCATGAGCTCTATGAGCGGAAGAGGAGAGACGAACAATGGCTTCTCAGGATGAAGAAAAAAGAGCCTGTAGAGATAAACAAGGGAACATTGTAGTAGAATCCCAGTCAATGTTTAGGATTTGGAAAGACCATTTCTGCTGACTATATAACGGCGATGACGGATCAAATACCGCTGACAGGCAGAATCAACCTTTCAATTTGGACGATGATGACCGACAATTCCGTCCACCCGACCTGGATCAAGTGAAGATAGCTATGTCGAAGCTTAAGTCTAACAAAGCTGTTGGAACGGATGGCCTGACGGCCGAGCCCTCCAAAGCGGCAGGCGATAACTTGGTAAGGAGCATACCCCAACTCATCTATAAAATATGATAGGACGAAAGTGTGCCCGATGAATGGAACCTCAGCATTGTTTGTCCGATTTTCTAGAAAGGCGACCCTCTGAACAGGGCCAACTACAAAGGCATCAGTGTCCTTAACATCGCATAAGATCTTATCCGCCGTGTTGTGTGAACGCCTGAAGCCGTCGACAACGAACATATCAGTGTGGCTTCAGGCCAGGAAAATCCACCATCGACCAGATATTCACATTACGGCAGATCTTGGATAAGACACATGAGCTTCAGATCGATACACACAACCTATTCATCGATTTTAAAGCCTTGTATGACAGCATCTAAGAGACGAGATCACATCGTTAAGAGAAATGTTAAGTGAATAGACGTGTTTTTAATCGCTCCGTCCTAACGACAACTATTTATCCGATTTAAAACAAATTGTCACTAACAGTCTGTGTAATGCAAGTGGTAGATAACTCGCGTTACATTGGCTTTTTTAATTTCATCAATTCTAAACATTTTTGAAGACTAATTTATCTCTGGTCAGTGACTCTCGGTTTCTTTGTTGTTCAAAATGTCAACCACTCGCCAGCAAGCACTTAAAGAGACGTCCACCTTAATGAATGCAGTTACTCCAGACAAACTCCAACCAGGTAATAACACGACCAAATCTAATCCACCACTTTCGAAGTTCTCAGGTAAAAAAACATCCTTGTCTGATCAACTTCGTGATCTAAAGTCTAGTCTGTTAGAAAATTTCAAATCGTTGCTTGCGGAGAACAGCTTCAACAATAAAATGTGTGAAGCTATTGCTAATCTTAACCAAAGAGTCCAACAAATTGAGACTAGCATCCTGGAACTACGAAAAGATAACGAAAAATTAGGAGGAGAGGTGGCTGATCTACAACGAAAAGAGCGTCTCAGAGATGTTATTGTACTTGGCATTCCACAAAGACTGCCACATCGCTGAAAAACTGCACCACAACATCACCTCTCACTTCGATGCTTTTCTATTGAGAAATACACCAAACAATGGTCACAGCCAGCTGCTCATCAGACTCTCGTCTCAGACAGAGCAAAGTTCGCTGCTCGCTGCTTTTCGTGCAAGCAGGGGCGTTACGCTTGCTTAGCTGGATAATGAATTGTCTGCTTCTGACAACAGCACAACCTCTGCGCTCACCACCACTCGTATTTCCATTAATGAGAGCTTAACAAAAGAGAATAGCTCCTTGAATCGCCATGCTCTCCAACTTCATCGCGAGGGCTTGCTGTTCTCTGCCAAAACGCGCAATGGCTTTGTGTACGTGAAGAAGAGTAAGAATGACACCGAGATGAGAATTTCGTCAACAACGAATTTTCCTAAATGGTTTTGATTTTAATTTGAATTTAAATCTTTGATAGAGCTATATTAATTCGTTAAACTTTGAATTTCTAAACTTTTCTAAATTGCGAATTCTTTATTTATTTTACTTCATGTCTTATAATACGAGGGCGGGTCAATAAGTCCGTGGCTTTTGGATTAAAACACAGATTTTTTGATAAAAAAATAATTTTATTTTTCAACGTAGTCTCCCTTGAGCTCTATACACTTTGGCCAACGCTTCTCCAATTTTTTTATCCCTTCCAAAAAAAATGATTTGTCGAGGTCCTCAAAATAGGCCTTTGCTTGCGAGATGACTTCATCATTGGAGTCAAATCTTTTTCCACCAAGCCATTTCTTCAGGTTTGGGAACAAGAAGTAGTCGCTCGGAGCCAAATCTGGAGAATAGGGTGGATGAGGGAGCAATTCATAGCCCAATTCATGGATTTTTGTCATGGCAACTGCACATGTGTGCACCCTTGCATTGTCTTGGTGGAAAAGAACTTTTTTCTTGGCCAAATGAGGTCGTTTTTTTTTCAAATCGTCATTGAATCGGTCCAATAAGTTGGCATAATATTCCCCATTGATTGTTCTTCCCTTTTGAAGATAGTCAATGTGGATTATCCCGCGTGCATCCCAAAAAACAGTCGCCATAACTTTATTGGCTGACAAACCCACCTTGGCCTTCTTTGGCGCCGATTCACCCTTAGAAACCCACTGTTTTGACTGTTGTTTGTTCTCTGGTGTGTTGTGATGGATCCATGTTTCGTCCACGGTTACAAAACGGCGCAAAAACTCATCCATATTGCGATTAAACAACGCTAAAACTTCCTGTGAAGTTGTTACACGAATGCGTTTGTGGTCGACTGTGAGCAAACGCGGCACCCATCTTGCGGAAAGCTTTCTCATGCCCGAGTGATCATTCAAAATTGAAACCACTGAGCCATGCGAGATCCCTACGGCTTCCACAATCTCTCGCACTTTCAATCTTCGGTCGGCCAACACCATATCGTGAATTTTTTCGATTGTTTCGGGTGTAGAGACCTCAACTGGGCGTCCAGGACGTTCGGCATCTTCAGTGCTTGTACGGCCACAACGAAATTCAGTAAACCACTTTTTTACCATTGAAATCGATGGTGCAGAGTCCCCATAGTATTTATCAAGCTTAGCCTTGGTCTCGGTAATGGTTTTTTTTTGCAAGAAATAATGCTTTATAAGCACACGAAATTCACTTTTTTCCATTTTCTCCTCAAATTAGTGAGTAGTCTGATAAAAATAGCTGCCAAACACAAACTAACTGACGCAGCAAGTTTAAATTTTGACAGGAGTCAACTGACCGATGCCTGTTGACAGGAGCAGTGTTGCTGTTTCAGTAAAGAGGTCAGAAATTCAAAAAGTCACGGACTTATTGACTCGCCCTCGTAATATAACTTAATGTTGTACTTATACTATTTCCTCTCTCTTCCTTCCTCTCTATTTCTCTATACTTTTCGCACTTTTCTTTCCAATAGATTACAATGATTCGTTGTTTTCTACCTTACAACTTTTTTCTGCATCATACGAGCACATTATACTATGCGGGAATTGTAATGCGGATTTGCTGAAGAATGATAGTAGATCTCGTTCACTCCTGGATGCTATTGCATCGTGTGGTCTTGTGGTCGCTAATTCTCATGCGACTCGCTTTGGCCCTGACACTCCTCCAAGTCTTCTTGATTTAGTGGTTGTCTCAGACCATACAAACGTGCTACTTCAAGACCAATTGTCACTGGAAGGAGTTTCAGACCATGATCTTCTGTTTTGTACATATGACATTTATTTCTCATCTAATCCCCTGCAGAACACCTTTCAATTTGGTGATTTCGCAGCAATAAATCATAGCATCCTTCACCATCATGCGAGCCTTCTACCGTGGCATTCGTGTTACTTTCTATCGGACATTAATAATAAAGTAGAAAGCGTTCAGACCCTAATTAAAGGTCTTTTTAATATACATGTTCCTGTTAAGACCGTTACAGTGCGCAATAGTAAATGCCAATGGTTTACCACTGAGGTGCATAATGCTATAAAAACTCATCGAAAATTACTCGTACCTTTCTCGACCACTTGGCCTGATGGAAGATGTTGTGGATAGATTTAATTCGGACTTTTCTTCCAAAATGGTCTCAAGACATTCTAAATCCAAAAAAGAGTCAGATAATTTTAATTTCCAAAATTTTTATTTTTCTCAACTTCACAAGGCTAATCTTCTCTGACACCGTGGTGAGTCTTGGATATAAAGTAAATCGGTCTCTTTCTACCACTGATCATGTAAACTTAATTATAGGGCATGTTTATGCAGGATTGCGAAAGCTCTGGCTGTTTTCTAGTCTTACACCTATTAGCACCAAACTGAGGTTGATAAAGTCCATTCTTCTGCCGATATTTGATTATGCTATAGTTATCTACTCTAAACTAGATTCTCTCTGCCAGCACAAATTACATGTTGCAAACTTGTTGTTAACGATATGGTTCGATATGCGTTTGGAGTAAGAAGATACGATCATATAACCCTTTACCATAAGTATGTCCTTGGGTATTCATTTTCTGATTTTTGGACATTAAGATGCTGTGTGTTTTTACCATTGTATATGAAACTAATAGTACTATCATCAAGCGATAATTTTTGGTAACTACTTTGACCGCCTAGGTGGCGAGCTCTCATTTCTCGCGAGCAAAGAAAGATGTTGTTACTTTCGGAGAATGGAGGTAAAATGACAGGATGAGTGAGTGATGAGTGCAAAAAAGTAAACAAAACCTGTCTTTGGTTTTCATTCCCACTCAGAATTTTAATCAACATGTTACGCAACTGAGTAAATGACTTTGCCAAGAAAATGAGTAAAGAAACTGGTTAAACGGCAACAACGGTGCTTTAGAATATACATATGTATATGAAAATGACAGCCTTTATCAGAGATTAATAGTTGGAACCCTTTCCTCAAATTTATCGTAATTTTACAGGAAACTTTTTTTTTGTTTTTTCTGTATGTTATAAGCAAAGGGGCGATTTCTGAGTTTAATCATGTTTTGGCCAACAGAATTCGATGACATTAATTGAGATATTTTTCTCAAGGAATGAAAACAGTTTTTGACATTTGCGGTATTTTCGTTGTCATGCTCTCAAATTTGTGAAAAGATTGTAGCGCTTACGATAAAATTAAAGACCAATAAAGATTTTACTCGAAAACAAAATAACATTTCATTTACCAGGGTTGTCTGAAAAGTTTCCGACCGAACAATGATACAAGACATTTTTTCTCAAATTTGTTTTTTATTTTTCTACATACGAGTAGTTTCCTTGTAACTCTACACACTTCTCCCAGCGATGCTCCCATCTCTCTAACCCGTCCAAATAGTACTTGGCGTTTTTCTGTTCACGAAGGTGATTGCCTCCTCATTTGACGAAAATCTCTGTCCTTCGAGCGCAGTTTTTATATGAGGGAACAAAAAGAAGTCGCTTGGTACTAGATCTGGTGAATAAGGCGGATGGTCAAGCAGTTCAAGCCGTAATTCATGGATTTTCGCAATGGCAACCGCTGAGGTGTGAGACGGCGCGTTATGTTGGTGAAAAAAGATTTTCTTTTTCTGCAAATGGTGCGGTTTTTTCTCGCAATTTTTGCCTTCAGCTTGGCAAGTAATGATGCGTAGTATGCTCTTTTTCCTTTTTGAAGATAATCGATTAAGATAACTCCTTTACTATCCCAAAAAACAGTCGCCACCACTTTCCCAGTCGAAAAAACAGTTTTCGCTTTTTTTGGAGCCGGCTCGCCCATTGCAGTCCACTGTTTTGACTGAGTTTTTATTTCGGGCGTATAATGGTGTATTTCAGTTTCATCAGCAGTAATTATTCGGCTCCAAAACTCGGATTAATTGCGCCTAAGCTGCGCCAACAGAGCGTTGAAAATGTTCATTCGAACACGATTTTGATCTTACGTAAGCAAACGCGGCACCCAACGCGCGGACAGCTTTCTCATGCCTAAATCTTGATTTGATATGTAACAAGCACGTTCCTTCGACATTTTCATAACCTCTACTATGTCTCTCACTTTAATTCGGCGGTCGCCTAATTGCTAAAGCAATGTTATCGTCAGTGGTCGCAGTTTTGGAGGTCCCGAACGTTCATCATCTCCCAAGCTCTTACGGCCACGTTTAATTTCAGTTGCCCAAAATTTCACTCTTTTTTATGATGGAACAGAGTCTATATACACAGAGTCCAACATATTTTTGACTTGCGTATTCGTATTGCCTTTCAAAAACAAGAATTTAATAACAGCTCGATACTCACTTTTTTCCACTTTCACAAAATACACTCACAATATTAGTATGGTATTCGATACTGCTCAGAATATCTTTTCCTATTAAATGATTTTCTACTGGAGCTTCAGTATGGAATTCTTCATTGTCATTACACTCAGCCTCGACTTAAAATTTTTGAAAATAATTTGCTTCAAATTACGAATAAATCTGTAGGCTGAAGGGTTCTGTTCGTATTATCCCCTATTTGATCGAGCCATTGCAAATAAATTTTCTCCACATCAGTATTAAGATATGCAATTAGAAGAAATCGCTGGTATTTTTTAAGTTTTTCCCATATTAGTTCTATAGCAAGTAAAGTTTGTAGTAACCCGCTAAAGCAATATGGCTTCTTCATCTTACCGGTAGATTCCCATAACGATATCCACTGTCTAGCAGTTTAAATGGACTGCAGAGTTTCGCTATGTAGTGAAATAGGGTGTCAATAAGGGTTGCTTTTATTTAAACTGTAACTATTTAAGCTGTCGAAAAGATCATTCATTTTGCTTATAAAAATTGCCGTTGGGGCAGCAATCTTCTTATCGGCTTCAGTTTTAAAACAATTTGCTGACATTGCGTTGAAGACTCCAGCACTAAAAACTTGGGTAGCCAATTTCACTGACAATTTTTCAAAGTTTTTCGGGTTTATATGAATCTTGGTTAGTTTAAAGTACACTTGAAAGATGATCTTGGAATCCTCTTCAAAAAGTTTGACCTCATGTAACAATATCTTCAGATATTATAATTGCATTTTCATCAAACAATTTCGCACACTTTTGAATAAGTGAGGGTAGTCATATAGAAGAAAAATTCGTTGATTTTCAATATCGGAAGAAGGCTTGTTGTCGTTTGTCCCAAGTAATTTGTATGTTCTTCTATTATTGCTGCCTTGGTCACATCACACACCAATAGCTTGCAGACCACACTCTAAAGTTTTTGATATTGTTAATTTTAATATCTCAGCAATTTCATCACCTTTCGGGCATCCTATATAATAAGATGTGGTTTGCTTCCAATTCTTATTTAATCCCCTAGGAGTAAAAACCATTACTTTGGAGGCTACAGTGGCGCGTCTACCCAGCTCCCCGAAGTCAGAAAAGCCGTATACTATGTCATGGTTAATGTTGTAATCAAGTTCAGGTTTGATTGCCATTTCATCAAAAATTAATACGCACCTTTTCTCTACGCTTGACATCGTTTTTGCATATGGAAAATTTACCGAGGTATGGTATTTACTATTCGCTCTTTATGAAAACGAGGTTCGGGAGAAGGAAACTGTGAAGGAGAAATTTGCAAACTATTATTTTCAAGGTTAGCTAGAGAGAAATCTCTTATATACATATGTCAGAGGGTTGGGAACTCTATTAACACAAAGTGTAGTTGGAAAAATCGCACAGTTGTCAGTTTCAATCAAATTTTGGCGGATATTTAGTACATTAGATGCACAAGAACAGTCTGAAATGACCGCTGAAGGAAGCTTTGTATCTCTGATGTTATCCATGATTCTAGGGCAAGACTGGTCGATAGATACATCAGAGAAACTACACACTGACATCGATGACATTGGCAGGGAATTTTTAGATGTCAGTTTTTGATGTGCTTCAGCTTTTACATCTTTGCTTTAAAAATGGGTTTCATAAATGAAAATTTATTTTTCAATCTATTACATTGAGCATGCTTCAACCAAACATCCCTTCTATGATCTTTAGGAATTGTAAAAAGTGACAAGGAAAATGTTTTTTTGATATTGTCACAATCGTCATTCGCAATGAAGTAAACACCCCCCCCCTGTGCGAAACTGGAGGCAGCTAGACGGGGATCGAGCTAGCTGGAGAAGCTTGTTGACTGAGGTCCAGGCCCACCCTGGACTGTAGCGCTACTTAAACAACAAACAAACAGATGCTTTCTTCTTTTCTTTTCGGTCTGGTTTATCGACTGAGTTCACTATTTTAAGCGTGTGTTGTCAGTTACACGAGGGGTTTGAATAAGAATCAAAGGACCATGGCTTTATTTTCAGATATGACCAAAGCCTTTGACACGGTGGATCATCAGATATTACTTAACAAGCTGTACAACGCTGGACTTAGAGGAGAAATTTATAATTGGTTTAGAACTTACTTACAAGATAGAACTAAAAAAGGCTAAGAAAATGGCACTTTTAGTAAACCTCATACTTTAAAAAATGGCGTCCCACAAGGTTTACTACTTGGACCAATTCTGTTTTTGATATATATCGATTCGGTTTTTAACCAGAAGTTTAGTGGGCTAGCCACTGCGTTCTGTTTTTGATATATGATATTCGGTTTTTAACCAGAAGTTAAGTGGGCTAGCCACTGCGTTCTATTTTTGATATATGATATTCGGTTTTTAACCAGAAGTTTAGTGGGCTAGCCACTGCGTTCGTTGATGCAATAACATTAACTCAATATTATGCACTTAAAAATTCGTTTAAATGTCTAACCTAATCTCGAAGTCTTAGAGAAGTTAACGCTGTGGTTTGCCACTGACCGGGTAATTGTTAGCGTATAAGTTAACACCTCAAATATTCTCCACATAAAAAAACTAAAGGAATGCCAACACCAGACAAATTCCATTCCCACGAACCACATCTCCAAGTGGATATTCCAATTACACCTTCATCCACCGTGTGGAGATTTATGTTGCAACAGTGTCATCCGGTTTCACCTGTGCTGCGAATCGTACGTGACGATATGTGCTGATGTCAACAATAAACTTATATTTAAGCTATTGTAATGTTGTTAGATCGGTTCAGTTTGTAATAGTTGTTAAGGGGTTACTATGCCCATTTAATTAAATAAAATTTTTTTTAAAAAATCAAATTTACAAATGTAAATTTAACTGGCGCCCGAGCAGGGACCCGAAACGCGCAGTATTTTTCGAAACAGTGTTATAGTGCGGTATAGTGCGACCTGTCGTTACGGTAAATAAGTAACTAATATAAGGCTAAGCAGTTATAGTGCGGTATAGCGCGGCTCTTAGCATAAAGTGAAAAAAAAACCGTATATAGAGACGGAAATAGTGTGTGAGCTTTGGGTCCCCTGAACCCTACAGTGCAGACTTAGAACGTTTAAGCAAGCTCCATAGATATTAAAGTGTGTAACCTGGATCCTAAGTAACCAGCGTTGGACGAAAAGGAAGCAATCCGGAACACCGTTGGAGATGCTGTTGCTAACTGCCCTGTAAGATAGTATTAAGTTAATTAAAATATATAAATATAAAAGTGAAAGTGTCCATTCAGAAATAGATATAAGCATCCATTTATTAAGAAATAAAAATCCATATAAAAAGAAGAAAGAAAAATTAAAAAAAATAAAAAGGAAAAAAAGAGTCAATTAATTTAATTTGCTATAAAAATTTAACAAGAATAAAAAGAAAAGAGAATAAAATACACAATTGAATATTATAAGTGAATGATTTAATAGAAGAAAGAAATATCCTTATCAAATTTATCATTAGTACGTAAGAATAATTAATACCTTTATTGCCTTTCAAAAAAGTAACAATTTATTTAAACTATATCACTTCTTTGCTATAAAAAATTCGTGTTAAAGTTTGTCAGTACACGGTTCCATTCCACCAACCATTTCGAATTCATCCAGACATATTTAACATTTTTTCCATTTTCAAAAAAAAAAATCCTTTCCTTCTTCAAAATGCCTACTACCAGATCCATGATTAGTGACGATACCGCCGTACCAAGTGCACATCTCAGCGCACCTTCCACTTCCGCAGCGGCCCAAGACCCGAATCACTCTTTTCAATCAACCTCTTCCTCTCCTGATGTACAAGAAGTTAGAGCACACCCTCAATTAGAAATTTTAGTAACTCAAATCCTTGATCGCCTTATCGAAAAACGTGAAAAACAGATTTTCGGAGGAGGGTTAAACCCTCACGCCCATCGTTACGCGGGCATTGATCAAACAATTGCCCCAGAGTATCGAAACCAACTTGAAGATCTAGAAAAAATACCAGACATCGTTAAATGTCTCAAAAACTTCTCAGGTGACGCCAGCGAATTTTCCTCGTGGAAAAAAAGCGTAGAGCGCATACTGAAATTATACGAACACGTCAAAGGATCGCCCAAATATTATGGCATTCTTAACGTGATTCGTAACAAAATAGTAGGCCCAGCTGACGCTGCTCTAGAGTCCTACAACACGCCTCTCAGTTGGGAGAGTATTATAAATTGCTTAACGCTGCATTACGCAGATAAACGGGACGTAACAACGCTCGAATATCAGTTGTCGAATCTTGTTCAAGGCAATAATAGCATACAAACATTTTATCAAATGGTTAGTGCTCAGCTAACGTTAATTGTAAACAGAATCTCTTGCATGGACATAGGTCCAGAGGCATTGCGCCTTTTAACACAGACCTATAGGGATAAAGCGCTGGACACCTTTATCCGAGGATTGCGAGGAAACTTGTCCGACCTATTGAGCATGAGAGAGCCAGAAGATCTCCCGCAAGCTCTCCATCTTTGCCTCAAATACGAAAATCAAAATTATAGAGCGCAACAAGTTCGAGCCAACCAAGGAACACTTAAGAGAAATTTCCCACAAACCCCACAGCATTTGCAACAACAACAACGACCACAACATTCCCAAACTCAACGCCCGCAGCAGCAGCCGCAATTTAAACCCGCAAATAGCCCAATGCACAAACCACCACAGAATTATTCCCAGCACTCCCCTCAATGGCAGCAACACCCACAAAAAAATTACCAGCCAAATAACAATGCTCAATTCTCCCCAAACTATGATCCTAATTACCGTCCGAATCCTTCCCAGACCCAATATCAATCACCTAACCCAACTCCCATAAAACCCGAACCGATTGGGCAAGGCTACAGCCAGCAGTTTAAGCAAAGCGGCATGGCAAAAGCACAACATTCTAAACCACAATCCTCGCAGAGAGCAAAACATCCTAACTACCACATTAACCCTGAAATAAATGAAACAACGGCTACAGATCATCCTTGCTCAAGTGAAGAATCTAATGAGCAATCCCATGAAGACCAAATGCAGAACTACCCAGGAGAACTTATCCAGCAATATGGCAACGAATACCAACCAGGCGAAGAAGCATATGATCACTCCACTGGTAATTTTCTAGAACACAGTGATATCCATTTTTTAGGCTAGCGAATTCATCGCTACCCTATTTCGAGTGCAAACAAAACGATGGAACAATTTTAAAATTTTTAATAGACACCGGGTCTAGTAAAAATTACGTTAAACCTGAATTAGTGCGCAAACAAATACCCAATAACCAAATCTTTTACGCAAAATCGATAGCCGGTGACGTAAAAATAAGTCACCATACAATGATTAATCTTTTTGGCCTAAAAAATATCAACCTGAAATTCTTTATTTTACCTACCCTTAAAACATTTGACGGCATCTTAGGCAATGATAGCTTGAAACAATTATCCGCTGTTGTTTATGCTAGAGACAATTACATGACTATACTTAATACAATCAGAATCAGAGTTAAACAACTAGAGTCCCAACATATAAACTTGATATCTTTGAAAGTCGACCACCTTACATCAAACCAAAAAACAATGCTAAATTCAATAGTAAGCAAATATCGCAACCTGTTTTCAGAGCCAGAAGAAAGACTGACGTACACAATGAAAGTTGTAGCAGAAATACGAACTACTGCTAACGAACCTGTATACTCCCGATACTACCCTTTCCCAATGTCCTTAAAGTCCGAAGTTGAAAGACAAATAGGAAAAATGCTTGAGGATGGCATTATAAGACCTTCCCGTTCTCCGTACAATTCACCAATGTGGATTGCACCCAAGAAACCAGACTCAACAGGAAGCAAGCAGTATAGGATGGTCATTGATTACCGAAAGTTAAATTCTGTAACCATTGCTGATCGATATCCTATCCCAGATATTAGCGAAGTCATTGCACAACTGGGAAAAAATAAGTTCTTTACGGTGTTAGATCTAAGAAGTGGGTTCCACCAAATACCGTTAAAGGAAGCCGACATTGAGAAGACCGCCTTCTCAATAAACCACGGAAAGTATGAGTTCACGAGGCTGCCATTTGGATTGAAAAATGCACCATCGATTTTTCAACGGGCCCTTGATGACATACTGCGTGAATATATAGGCAAATCATGTTATGTATATATAGATGATATAATCATCTTCAGCAGTGACGAACAGCAACACGCTGAGCATATAGAACAAATTTTTAACACCCTAAATAATGCAAAAATGAAAGTTCAACTGGAAAAGTGCAACTTCTTCAACTCCCAAGTTGAATTTCTGGGTTTCCTTATTTCGGCTGATGGCGTTAAAACAAATCCAGCCAAAGTCGAGTCAATTTTAAAATTTCCAGTCCCCTCAACTCTCAAAGAATTAAGATCCTTCCTTGGGCTCTCGGGATATTACCGTCGATTCGTTAAGGATTACGCAAAACTTGCTAAGCCTTTAACAGCCCTGTTAAGAGGAGACGAGGGACGTGTCTCCAAGAACCAGTCTTCTAAGATAGCAATCAAATTCGGCCCAGAAGCCCTCGAATCTTTTAATAAGATAAAGACCTCACTTGTTTCTAAGGACATTATTCTGGCATACCCTGACTATAGTAAACCGTTCGACCTCACCACAGATGCATCCAACTATGCACTTGGTGCAGTTCTAGAACAGGACAATAAACCTATAACATTTATTTCCCGTACGCTGAGTAAAACAGAAGAGAGTTACGCAGCGAACGAGAAAGAGATGCTAGCTATCGTTTGGGCGTTAGGCTCTTTACGAAATTACCTTTACGGTACTGCTAAGGTTCGCATACTTACTGACCATCAACCCCTCACGTTTGCCTTAAGTAATCGCAACAACAATAGCAAGATGAAAAGGTGGAAAGCCGCACTCGAGGAGTATAACCACGAGCTTAGGTATAAACCTGGAAAAACGAACGTAGTCGCAGATGCGCTTTCCAGGTATCCACAGTTATCAGACGTAAACGCTCTCACGACCACTCAACATAGCAATGAAAGCTCGTCGCAAAACCTGATTCCAAGTATAGAAACCCCTATAAATGTATTTAAGAATCAAATTTTTCTCCAGGTTGATAGGACCCCTTCCAAAAATTTTCAAATTATTTTTCCCACATATCATAGACATACAACAAAAGAACCAGAGTTTAACGAAGAAAATTTAATAAACATTCTTAAGAAATTCCTAAACCCTTCGGTTATCAATGGTATCAAGGCAGCAGAGCAAATAATGGGCATAATTCAAGAAATTTACCCGCTACACTTCGCGAATTACAAGATTCGCTTTACCCAGGTGCATGTGCAAGATGTTAAGAACGAAGCAGAACAAGATGAGATAATAATTAAAACACATAAACGTGCCCATAGGAATGAGCGCGAAAACAGAGCGCAAATTCTGCAAAATTTCTACTTCCCTTCAATGGCTAAAAAAATCAAAAGAATTATAAGTCAATGCACGGTTTGCCAAGAGAATAAATATGACAGGCATCCCAACAAACCTGTCATACATCCCACTCCAATACCGCAATATCCAGGACAAATTGTTCACCTGGATATATTCTCGACAGAAGGTAACCTTGTGCTTACTTCTGTGGACAAATTTTCCAAATATGCACAAGTAAAGATCATAAAATCCAAGGCGGTTGAAGACATACGGCAACCTTTAAGGGAGATTCTCTTCTCATTCGGACTCCCTCAAATGGTCGTAATCGATAATGAGAAAGCTCTAAATTCGACCTCAATAAGCTTTATGATAGAAGAAGAACTTAAAATCAAAATGTTCACAACGCCCCCGTACTCGAGTTCTGTAAATGGTCAGGTAGAACGTTTTCATTCAACTCTGGTTGAAGTAATGAGATGCTTGAAAACAGAAGGCCTACATCGTTCCTTCACGGAACTTATAGAGCGAGCCGTTTACGAGTACAATCTTTCTATCCATTCAACGACTGGGAAAAAACCGATAGAAGCATTTTTTGGACGGAGAGTCACATCCGATCCAAATTCACTCGAAAAAGCTAGGGTAGAAACAGTGAAAAGAATTCAGTCGAAACAAGAGGCTGATCTCCATTTCCATAATAAGAAAAGAAGCCCAATCAAAGAATATCACCCAGGTCAAACAATATACGTTAGGCAAAATAAGCGAGTAGGGTCAAAATTAACCCCTCGCTATAGGAAAGAAATAGTGCTAGTAAATAAGAACACAACTGTAATAACCCAGTCGGGTAAAGAGGTGCACAAGTCGCTAATTAAAAATTATTGAAATTTGCTTTTAGATTCCTTTTTGCTTTCGCACACGCCGAGGTGAGAATGCTCGATTACTCAAGCTCGCAACTTATACCTATAAGCTCTGGAACAGCTAAGCTTCAAACGGGTACAATTAAACTAATCCATATAATAGATATGGAAAAATATCAGCAGTCACTTAATCTCCTGGAAGAAAAACTAAAAGAAGTCATTACCAAAACCCATCCTATGTATCCTGTCCTGTCCCATGGAATCCAACAGATAAAAGTACACCTCAACAGGCTCTTCCCAAAATCCCAATCCAAACGATCATTAGATTTCCTTGGCTCAGCCTGGAAATGGATCGCTGGAACTCCCGACGGACAAGATTTCAAAATTATAGAAGCAAAGATAAATAACGCACTCGATAACAATAATGGTCAAGTTATAATAAATGAATTATTTTTAGAAAAAATTAATGAAATACGTAATGTAACGAACAACTTAGTTAAGGAATATAATACGAAAACTAATAAATATGATTACCTTTTAGATATAAAGTTTAAATTAGAATTGCTCAAAGATGAAATACTAAATATAGATTATAGCATTCAATGGGCCAAAGCTGGCATTATAAACACTTATATCCTATCAGATTTAGAAGTAAATTTAATTAAAGAAATTGCAAAAAAAGAAACCATTCCCTATATTAATGCTGTAGAAGCAGTAGAGTTTTCAGAAGTAAAAATAGCTTCGAATAATACGCAATTATTATACATTCTAAGTTTTCCAACCACTGAAGTGGAGCCCTGTGAAAAATTAATTGTTAAAGCTGTTAAAATGAAAAATGTCATTAACAAAATAGATTTTAAGGAAATTTTGAAATGCAAAAACAAACTGTACGGCATTATAAATCAATGTAAAACATTTAATACCCTGTCAATTTGTAATTCCAATAATGTTATAGATATAAGTAATGATAATTGCATCAGCAGCATGTTGTCAAGCCGAATACCATCGTGCAAGAAAATTAACAATCAACACGTACCAAGTATTGAAGAAGTAGTTCCCGGTGTAATACTATTAAACCAGTTCAACGATGAGATAAAAGTGAACGAAGAAGTAGTGAAGCTGAATGGGACATTCGTCATCCAATTTCATAACGCAACAATTCGAGCAGGTCAATATGTCCTTAAAGAATCGGAGATAACCCAAGTGAACCCTTTACCGGCAATACTTCAGCCGAGCGCAACAAAATCTGAGTATGAAGAAGTACTTTCGTTAGAAATGATTAAGAAAATCGAGGCCAACAATACCAATATCATCCGTAAACTCGAAACACGCAATAATAGAAAATCAATAGCAATATTAGGGATGCTAGCCCTAGTAATAATGATCATACCTGCAACACTCATCTGGAAAAATCTCAAACCTAAGGAAAAATACACGAAACCATTGCAAGTATCAATAGAAGAAACACCAACAGAAATAGTAACAACCTCACCAAAACCATCAGAAAATTCTCCTCAACCCCAAGCATCATCAAGAGTAATAAGAGTAAGCCAAATTCCCTTGTTTTGAAGAACAAAATCAAACGTGGACGTTTGACACTAGGAAGGGAGGAGTTAACACCTCAAATATTCTCCACATAAAAAAACTAAAGGAATGCCAACACCAGACAAATTCCATTCCCACGAACCACATCTCCAAGTGGATATTCCAATTACACCTTCATCCACCGTGTGGAGATTTATGTTGCAACAGTGTCATCCGGTTTCACCTGTGCTGCGAATCGTACGTGACGATATGTGCTGATGTCAACAATAAACTTATATTTAAGCTATTGTAATGTTGTTAGATCGGTTCAGTTTGTAATAGTTGTTAAGGGGTTACTATGCCCATTTAATTAAATAAAATTTTTTTTAAAAAATCAAATTTACAAATGTAAATTTAACTTATATGAAAACACTTCGACCTATTTTGATTGCGCAGAAACATCTTGCTCGTATTATTTCACGTTGTAATCATCGCACTCATATTTGGCCTCCATTAAGAAAAACTGAAAATTTTACCAATGAAGCACTTATATATATTTAAGGTACTGAGAGAATTTCTTAAACAAAGTGGTAACATTCCAAACGGAAACAATCAAATTTACGATTTACGAATAAATAATACAGCGCTTGTTAAGAGAATAGTCGCACGTACAACTAATTTTTCTCGCTTTTACACAGTTACAGTCCCAAAGTATTTGAATAAGGTACCATACTTCGCACGAATTACACAAAATTTGAATATACATTAAAGAAATAAAAAAGTGGTTATTTACATTAGAACTAGCTGAAGTTGAAACTTTATTAAGAATCTCAATTTTAAAATGTTTGAATATATTAACTTAGTTATTCTCTTTAACTTGTCTAATATTAAAATTTAATTTTTTGTGTTTACATTTAGCAGAAAATATCGCAACTTTTAGTTACTGATTATCACCCCACATCAGGACTTTTAAATATATGTTATTAGTGGTCACGTGTCATTCGCCACTAAATTTAGAAAAAATCGTTGCTTAAATTATAGAACGTCAACTATTTATTCATTCTTTATCCTAATTTATAACTATTAATCAAATTGTTGTTTTAGTTTTAGTTGCTATGAAATGAACAAAATTATATCTAGTAATAATATTCTCTCTCTCTCATAATAATATTTTTATCTAGTGCCCTAGTGCTTAAATTATTCCATCGTCGCTATTGAAGTAAAATACATTAAGGATCGATATGTAAACCTTTTCTGGGTGTCCTTTTCGTTGGTCGGGTCGAGTCAATTACATTCTTGACAATTCAATTTCGTGTCATCTAGACCCACCTTTGGTTTCTTGATTATTTGAACAATGTGTTTCTGATGGAGTTTTCACGCCACATACACTGAATTAATCGTCAGCCTTTCTTCTTGACGAACTTTTTTTCATTAGCCTCAATGTCTAGATCGAAGAATTTTGTAGTTTCTTCGTCCTTCGCTAAATCGGTGTACACATAAATTTAAATTAATTACACCTTAACGATTGTTATTTTTAAATGTACTGCTGCTTTTCTATCGTCGCATGGTTAGTAAAAGAGAATGTTTCCGACCCTTGATTTGATAAACTTTTCACCCATTATTTCTTAAGGCGTTTCGTTGTTGATCCGATGGTGTTCTAAAGTTTAAAGCTCAAACGAATATATGGCTTCTTGTTGTCTGTTTTAATCAAAGAGGTGGAGTCTTGAGATATATGTTTCATGTCCTTTTCATATTCAAATGTCTGTACCTACTGTTATGATTGATCCCGGGCAACAATCACAGTTGCCCCGAATCAAAAATAACCTTGGAACCAACTGTTCAAACCCGGGTTCGAATCACCTCCAGGTAGCGCTTTGATGGCAGCTACACCTGGGCAACAAAATCACAAAAAAACCGAGTTGAGCGCCACGTGATTTTTCCCTTCGAACCACGAAACCTTGCATAAAAGAAAAAAAAAGACCGAATTTAATCAAAATAAACGAAAATACTTCCCGAAGAAAAGCAAGAACAAAGTAAAACACCGGACTTCTCCCCACTCGTCGACAGAGTGATCCGCTATTAACAGTCCCGAGCACGCAAAGAGAAATCTAACGGGTCGCGTGTCTCGTCTATTCTCGAGATTTTTCGCACGCGCGGCCTACCGGAGTCTTAGTTTTTCAATATAAAAAAAACGATTTTGTTTTTCTACACTACACTGCACTATGTACACTATACTTTGCTTTGTGGCGGTTCTGTGCCCCTTGCTGGCACATTCCTGTTAATCCCTTCGTCCCGCTATTCCTTTTCCCTGTCCAGATCCTGGTTCCTTCTCCTTATCCCACTTTGCCGGCCGTTCTCAAAAGGACACTCCGCGATTTTATTCCAAAAAAAAAATTTACTTTACTTTATTTGTTTTTTTCTTTACAGAGAAAAATTGCTTTTCGCAATCTAACAACAACAAAAATTCCCACTCAAAAAAAACCTTGCTGGACCCTCTGTCTATGCTGGTCGTCACAAAAGTGACTTTCAGATCTTTTCCTTTCCCCAAGCTCTCGACAGATTCTCACACGCATTCTCACACTCCCTCACACACACATTCATTTGGCTCTAGTGAACCCAACAACGGGGTTTCCAGCTACACAACTACCAAACTTTGCTAGTGTGTGCTCCCGTGTCCAACTAGGCCTCTCACACATTCCAATTGTTTCCAATTGTTCACTCTCATTCTAAACTCCTCACACACTGAGTTCTCTCCCGCTTCCAGTGATAACTGGGAACTCCACTGAGCGAGTTTATGAGAGCTTGTGGATCCTATCTATGCCTAGCTATTGCCCTAGACATTGGAAGTCAATAAAAAATTGCGAGAAGCAATGTTTCTTTCATTGCAGATCCCCGGTTAATTTTTCCCAATCGAACTAAACAAAATTGCAAAACAAGAACAACCGCGAAGGAGAAAGAAAGTATGATCGAAGGTCAATGGAGTGGGACGAAGGAGGAAGGTTGTGTGGGTATAATCCTAATCTGATTACACCCCGGTTTAGCCATTCTCTAAACCGCCGCCCCAAACAAAGCTAAGTATATGTGCCTCTGTGTTAATATACCCCGGGTCACTATTTACTCCGGTGGATCGGCGTTCAGATTTGGGGGGAATGGGGCACTGACCAATAGCGGGTCATTCCTTACATAATTATGTATTTTACTTCTTCGGTTTTTGTTTTCGTTTATGTTGTGGGCCATCCTGCCCGCCTGATATTTCGTTATGGTTTGTTTTTATTATGTTGTTATTATTGTTTATATTTTTGTTGTTGTTGTTATTGTTTATAGTTGTTGTTATTGTTTATATTAAATTGAACGTATGGTACTGGCTCAAGGAAATGGGCATGAGTGTGTAGAACACAATCAAGTAAGACAATTTTGTTCTTGAACTTTTAATAATGAGAATAATTCGATACAAAAAATAAAATAAAATAGAATGAGTACGCCTTCATTGATTATTATTTATTTATTATTGAATTACAGTAGATAAATAAATTCATATGAATGACTTTGGGATGTTCCTTTTTATGAGTGCTTGACGTTGACGTCCTTGGTTTTCGGGACTGGTTGTTTTCTATCTTGTAGTGTTCTATAGCGTAGTATACAACGCTTGCGAGCCAATTTTCCACTTTTTCTCGGAATCTTTGTCAGAATATGTATTTTCTTTGGGTGTAGCCGAACTATATATTCTTGCATTTACACGAGAGATAGCTTTCTTCGGTTTATTTTATTATGCACTATGATTGTAGTTACAACGACATTGCTAAATATCATGTCCATCGCAATTTTTCTAAACCAAACTAGAGTTTTCTAGATTGTGGAATGATAGCTGCTTATTTGGTCTCCCAACAAATGCCTCTTTGAAAAACAGTGGGATTGCTAAAAGCCAATCGTCTTTCGTATATTCTAGCGCTACTTCTTGAAGGTCAGAGACAGCCTCAGACTCGGTGTCTATAATAAGAAATCTGTTTTCGTTCCATCACTAAATTCCTCTACCAGATTTTTCTCTTCCTGCATAATTTGGATTATTTTCTCATCCGACAAAATTCTTCTTCATGATAAACCTCTGATTTTTTTTACTTTATTTTTGCAAACCGTTAAGCACAAAACACTCATAAAACCACTCACGTGGTTTTGGCACTTGGCGTCGACACTTCTCTAAACGGGACCCCTGCTACAGTTATACAGATACCGTTATTACACAGATGAATATGTATCATATTTAGACGAGTGATTGTTTTTTCTCGTTCGCACGCCCAATGAGGCATATGCACATGCTCATATTCGATATATTGAACATCATCAGTATCATGCTTGTATGGGGACTGTGAATGTGTTAATGTAAAGCCCCATTAACTGAAAAATATATACATAAAAATAAGGAATTTAGTTTATTACTGCTTAACTTAATAGTACGACAATCGTGTTAACACAATACTGCACTCGCCTCTCGTATTGTAGCTACACTCATCTACATGTGTTGTACGAGTACATTGATACGATGCGTCTAGTACCTTATGATCATAGAATTTTAACATATCTGAGATATTTTGATAACTAAATTAACGAAGTCTAATATCCATATCCATAACTGGATTCATTCACTTAGAAAATTAATTGAGGCAAATTTCTATATACCTGTTTGGCAAAGGTATTAAAACTTCACCATTTTTAATTGCCAGCATAATTATGTGCGCTAAATAATAATAAACAGTGTTATAGAATAAATGTGATAATTCAGCAATGTATACATGCAGAGAGTGTTTTATTAACAGCCTGCCGCTTCAATATTATAGCACACAATTAAAAATAATTAACATGTGTATCTGCAAAGATCTTCATTGAAGTACAGGTTTACATAGAAGTTTTCAACAGCTTTTAAATTTAAATTTCTGTTATTAATTTTATTTTAACATAAGATCTTCCGGAATGGATAGTGAAAAATATAAATATACATTTCGTAATCTTTTAAAATTGTTATCCTATAAAAAAAAACTGGAAAAAAACTAAGCTTCGTTTTCATTGTAAGAAACAAAACAAAAACAAGAATTTTTGAGGTGAATAAGTACGGAATCATATCTCAGAAATATATAAAAGTATTTTTGAAAAAGCTGTGTGCCTCTGTGTTAATATACCCCGGGTCACTATTTACTCCGGTGGATCGGCGTTCAGATTTGGGGGGAATGGGGCACTGACCAATAGCGGGTCATTCCTTACATAATTATGTATTTTACTTCTTCGGTTTTTGTTTTCGTTTATGTTGTGGGCCATCCTGCCCGCCTGATATTTCGTTATGGTTTGTTTTTATTATGTTGTTATTATTGTTTATATTTTTGTTGTTGTTGTTATTGTTTATAGTTGTTGTTATTGTTTATATTAAATTGAACGTATGGTACTGGCTCAAGGAAATGGGCATGAGTGTGTAGAACACAATCAAGTAAGACAATTTTGTTCTTGAACTTTTAATAATGAGAATAATTCGATACAAAAAATAAAATAAAATAGAATGAGTACGCCTTCATTGATTATTATTTATTTATTATTGAATTACAGTAGATAAATAAATTCATATGAATGACTTTGGGATGTTCCTTTTTATGAGTGCTTGACGTTGACGTCCTTGGTTTTCGGGACTGGTTGTTTTCTATCTTGTAGTGTTCTATAGCGTAGTATACAACGCTTGCGAGCCAATTTTCCACTTTTTCTCGGAATCTTTGTCAGAATATGTATTTTCTTTGGGTGTAGCCGAACTATATATTCTTGCATTTACACGAGAGATAGCTTTCTTCGGTTTATTTTATTATGCACTATGATTGTAGTTACAACGACATTGCTAAATATCATGTCCATCGCAATTTTTCTAAACCAAACTAGAGTTTTCTAGATTGTGGAATGATAGCTGCTTATTTGGTCTCCCAACAAATGCCTCTTTGAAAAACAGTGGGATTGCTAAAAGCCAATCGTCTTTCGTATATTCTAGCGCTACTTCTTGAAGGTCAGAGACAGCCTCAGACTCGGTGTCTATAATAAGAAATCTGTTTTCGTTCCATCACTAAATTCCTCTACCAGATTTTTCTCTTCCTGCATAATTTGGATTATTTTCTCATCCGACAAAATTCTTCTTCATGATAAACCTCTGATTTTTTTTACTTTATTTTTGCAAACCGTTAAGCACAAAACACTCATAAAACCACTCACGTGGTTTTGGCACTTGGCGTCGACACTTCTCTAAACGGGACCCCTGCTACAGTTATACAGATACCGTTATTACACAGATGAATATGTATCATATTTAGACGAGTGATTGTTTTTTCTCGTTCGCACGCCCAATGAGGCATATGCACATGCTCATATTCGATATATTGAACATCATCAGTATCATGCTTGTATGGGGACTGTGAATGTGTTAATGTAAAGCCCCATTAACTGAAAAATATATACATAAAAATAAGGAATTTAGTTTATTACTGCTTAACTTAATAGTACGACAATCGTGTTAACACAATACTGCACTCGCCTCTCGTATTGTAGCTACACTCATCTACATGTGTTGTACGAGTACATTGATACGATGCGTCTAGTACCTTATGATCATAGAATTTTAACATATCTGAGATATTTTGATAACTAAATTAACGAAGTCTAATATCCATATCCATAACTGGATTCATTCACTTAGAAAATTAATTGAGGCAAATTTCTATATACCTGTTTGGCAAAGGTATTAAAACTTCACCATTTTTAATTGCCAGCATAATTATGTGCGCTAAATAATAATAAACAGTGTTATAGAATAAATGTGATAATTCAGCAATGTATACATGCAGAGAGTGTTTTATTAACAGCCTGCCGCTTCAATATTATAGCACACAATTAAAAATAATTAACATGTGTATCTGCAAAGATCTTCATTGAAGTACAGGTTTACATAGAAGTTTTCAACAGCTTTTAAATTTAAATTTCTGTTATTAATTTTATTTTAACATAAGATCTTCCGGAATGGATAGTGAAAAATATAAATATACATTTCGTAATCTTTTAAAATTGTTATCCTATAAAAAAAAACTGGAAAAAAACTAAGCTTCGTTTTCATTGTAAGAAACAAAACAAAAACAAGAATTTTTGAGGTGAATAAGTACGGAATCATATCTCAGAAATATATAAAAGTATTTTTGAAAAAGCTGTTCGCTAAATTGTTTTCAACTTGTTGTAAATAAGAAAGTAATAATGAACTAAATCAATTTCTAGAAGAGATACAATACAATACAAATTTAAAATCCAGTTTTTATATGTTTAAGAAATTATGAAATAAATATTGTTTTTTTTTTAGAAAACATTCATGTTTTTTTTGTTACATGTGGTATTTCAGCTAGCACTTCCCGATTTTATCAGGCAAACAAACTTAATATGGCTTAGAAAGAGCGAATATATTAAATGTTTAGGCAGGCCTTTAATTGTAAATTCACATTAAGATATACATATACGTGCGTTGTAGAACGACGTCCTGATATTACAGTTTTCTCGTATTTCGTCCCAACTGCGAAATTCGGTTAACTGCTATCGACAAAGGCGAATGTATTTTGGGGTAATTTCTTCGGACATAAACAAAGAAAGCAAGTGATGACTTATGAGCAAAACATGACAATATGAAGCAGAAGCAATGTAACTGATTATACGTCAATTTCTCTTTTGTCAATCTTCTCGAAACTATTAGAGAAATTCCTTAAAGTCGCCATTTGTCCCTTCAGTTCGCAATCTCCTTTGAAATTCCCAGATGACGCCATTTGGAGGCGTGAAGTAGGGCTATTAGCATAGCTGCAAGATGTTCGGCAGCAGAGGTGCATTCTCGCTATTTAAAGAACCAGAACCTGTCGGAAGATGCTACTTTTACGAGGCCTTATACTAATCGTTGCCAGTTACGCTGAAGTTACAAAGTATCAATAGGCCTTGCATATGGACGTATCTACTGTTGACAACCCACGCAAACGATTTAATGGCAATGAGCTTCGTATATGCACGTGGAATGTTAGATCCCTTAATAGACCACGTGCAGCAGAGCAACTAACGTAGGACCTAGACTGCTGCAAAGCAGACATAACCGCCATCCAAGAAATGCGATGGAATGGGCCGGAAAAAAAGAAGATGAAAAACTGCGATATCTACTACGGCAATTGCTATCGACGGTATGTGAGCGAGCGTCTCGTAGGAATCCGCGTCAAGGCTAAATTCCCCAAAATTAGCCTTATATGCCCGCATGCCCCCACAGAAGAGACAGAGGACGACACCAAGGAGCTCGGAGATTCCTCAACAAGACCAACGAGCAATGCCCTAGCTATGACATTAAAATTGTCCTCGGTGATTTCAATGCAAAGCTAGGAAGAGAGGGTATCTTTGGTGGAACAGTCGGAAAATATAGCCTGCACAACACCACCTCCGATAACGGATTCAGGCTATTCGACTTTTTGGCGGGGCGAATCATTGTCGCAGCTAGCACGCGGTTCCCAAGTCTCGACATACACAAGGGGATCTGGAGAACTCATGATCAATCAACAGTCAACCAGATTGATTACATTGCGATCGACGCAAGACACTCCTTCAGTATTATGGATGACTCGACCATTACCTTGTTGTAGCTGAGGTACGGTTACGGATATCCCAAACTACGCCAAGACAAACTAATGCTGTGAGAAAAATTGACGTCAGATGGCTACAATCGCAAGAGATCGCCCAGTCCTTTTCCGATCGAATGTCTTTTAATCTCTTAAGTGGTCCAATATCGCCAGCATCAAGCATCGAAAACGATAGGAAACACTGTCAAAACGCCATCAGAGATGCAGCTTCTGATGTGCTGAGTTTCATTCGTCCAACACGACGAAACCCCTAGTTCGATGATGATTGCCGGCAAGCACATAAAGCTAGGCAAGCTAAGCATATGACGCTGCGCTGCTTGAAAAGACCAGAGTTGCTCATGAGCTCTATGAGCGGAAGAGGAGAGACGAACAACGGCTTCTCAGGAAGATGAAAAAGGAGCCTGTAGAGATGAAGAAGAGAACATCGTAGTAGAATCGCAGTCAATATTTAGGATTTGGAAAGTCCATTTCTGCTGACTATGATGGCTCATGACGGACGATGACGGATCAAATACCGCTGTCAGGCAGAATCAACCTTTCAATTTGGACGACGATGACCAACAATGCCGTCCACCCGACCTGGATCAAGTGAAGGTAGCTATATCGAAGCTTAAGTCCAACAAAGCTGCTGGAGCGGATGGCCTGGCGGCAGAGCCCTTCAAAGCGGCAGGCGATAACGTGGTAAAGAGCATACGCCACCTCATCTGTAAAATACGGTAGGACGAAAGTATGCCCGACGAATGGAACCTCAGCATTGTTTGTCCGATTCTCTAGAAAGGCGACCCTCTGAACAGCGCCAACTACAAAGGAATCAGTGTCCTTAACGTCGCATAGGATCTTATCCGCCGTGTTGTGTGAACGCCTGAAGCCGTTCGACAACGACCATATCAGTGTGGCTTCTGGCCAGGAAGGTTCACCATCGACCAGATATTCACACTACGGCAGATCTTGTATAAGACCTATGAGCTTCAGATCGATACACAATACATATTCATCGATTTTAAGGACGCGTATGACGGCCTCTATAGAGATGAGCTATACAGAGCAATGTATAGTTTTGGCATCCCTGCCAAACTCGTCCGTCTGTGCAGGATGACGATGGAGAATTCACGCCGCTCCATCAAGGTCGGTAAGGATCTCACCGATACCTTTGATGTCCAGAAAGGATTTAGACAAGGCGATGCGATTTTTTCAACATCGTACTTGAAAGAATAGTGCAAACACAAGAGACACTATCTTTCAAAAGTCCATCCAACTACTCGCATACGCCGACGATATTGACATTATCGGGAGGAAGCAGCGTGATGTCAGTGGCGCTTTCGCGAGTATTGAGACGAAAGCGGCGAAAATGTGTTTAGCGGCCAATGAGGGCGAGACCAAGTATATGCTGTCAAGCAAAAAGGACAAACAACACCGACGTCTCCGGCAGAACGACACCCTCGACAGATATAACTTTGAGGTAGTTAAGGACTTTGTCTACCTAGGCTCTGCTATAAATACAGACAACGCCACCAGCGCTGAGATCAAACGAAGAATAACTCTTGCCAACTGCTGTTTCTTTGAGTTAAGAAGGCAACTGAGTAGCAAAGCCCTCTCTCGGACCACAAAAGTCACCCTTTGTAAGACCTTAATAATCTCGGTACTGCCCTATGGCGCAGAGGCATGGACATTATCAAAAATGGATGAGGGTGTTCTTGGTTGCTTAGAGGGAAAAATTCTTCGGGCGATCTTCGGCCCCATCTGCATTGACGTTGAGTGGAGGAGGAGATACAACGACGAACAGTACGGACTGTACAGCGACACGGACCTAACAAGAGGGACAGCACAGTGGAGGAAGGCCAATACTCAGGTGGCGCACGCAAGTGGAAGAGGACCTCAGCCAACATAGCGTGCGAAACTGGAGGCGCACGCCAGGGATCAAGCTAGCTGGAGAAGCTTGTTGACTGAGGCCCAGGCCCACCCCGGACTGTAGCGCAACTTATACAATAAACAAACAAATTCTTTCTTTTCTTCTTTTCAGCTTGATTTTCGGTCTGGTTTATCGCCTGAGGTCGCTATTTTAAGGGTGTGCTGTCAGTTTTGAATAAGAATCAAAGGACCACGGCTTTATTTTCAGATATGACCAAAGCCTTTGACATGGTGGATCATCAGATATTACTCAACAAGTTGTACAACGTTCGACTTAGGGGAGCAATTTATAATTGGTTCAGAACTTACTTATAAAATAGAACTCAAAAATACTTTAAAAACTAGCGTCCCACGTGGTTAACTACTGGGACCAATTCTGTTTTTGATATATATCGATTCTGTTTTTAACCAGAAGCTTAGTGGGCTAGCCACCGCGTTCGTTTATGCAACAACATTAACTTAATATTGCGCATTTAAAAATTCATTTAAATATCTTATCTAATCTCGAAGTCTTAGAGAAGTTAACGCTGTGGTTTGCCACTCACCGGGTAATTGTTAGCGTATATGAATACACTTCGACCTATTTTGATTGCGCAGAAACATCTTGCTCGTATTATTTCTCGTTGTAATCATCGCACTCATATTTGGCCTCCATTAAAAAAAAACTGAAAATTTTACCAATGAAGCACTTATATATATTTAAGGTACGGAGAGAATTTTTTAAACAAAGTGGTAACATTCCAAACAGAAACCATCAAATTTACGATTTACGAATAAATAATAAAATTAGTTGTATGTGCGACTATTTGAATATACATTAAAGAAATAAAAAAGTGGTTATTTACATTAGAACTAGCTGAAGTTGAAACTTTATTAAGAATCTCAATTTAAAAATGTTTGAATATATTAAATTAGTTCTTTTCTTTAACTTGTCTAATATTAAAATTAGATTTTTTGTTTTTACATATAGAAGAAAATATCGCATCTTTTGGTTACTGATTGTCACCCCACATGTGAACTATTAAGTAGTCAAGTGTTGTTTGCCACTAATTTAGAAAAAAATGTTCCTTAAATTATAGAACGTCTATTTATTCATTCCTTTTCTTCACTTTTAACTATTAACAAAATTGTTATTCTTGTTTTAATTGCTATGAAATGAACATAGTTATATATAATTTATAACGGTCAGCTTTGAGATGGGTGACAGTCTCGGGTAGGGTGCTTTTCTTTCCCAACTTCGTCGAGAAGGAAAGAGAAACATAGCAAGGTTTTTTCTGGCTCTTTATTGTGTCAGTGTTCAATGCTTGCGATGAGGAGCTCAATTAAAGCAGTCGATAAAATTGAATTACCCTCTACCGCAGGATATGCGAAATAACGCGGTACTTCGGTGAATAGGCGGTAACGCAATTATATATATTTAAAAGAAATTTTGAAAGAAAAGTTGGTCAAACCAAAGAAGCGATAGTGTACCTCCGTCAATGGGACCAAAAAATATGCTCGGTTATCCAATTGTAATAGCTTGGGCTGAAAAGGCAGTAGTATATCGTCGAATTAAACACCAAGCTTCCACAATTCGAAGTGAAGTCACTCTGCTTGTGTGGAGCCTTTTATACTAATTTAATTGAGCTTTTCATCTTACAAAGCTTTATTTAGTTCTAAAAATAACTAAATACTAAATACATTAGGATCATATGTTTTATATTTTCTATTTTTAGTACTATTATTACAAATGAAAAGAGTACGATGATTCGCGCAGGACGAATTGATAATTGTAGATTTAATTTGATTTGATTTATTACTAAATCCTTCCTTAATTCAATAAGCCTTTCCTCCGTTATTTCTTGACGCGTTTCGTTGTTCATCCGATAGTGTCATAAAGTTTAAAGCTGAAACGAGTATATAGCTTCTTGTTGTCTGTTTTAATCAAAGAAGTGGAGTCTTGAGATATATGTTTGTATCGCTAGAACACTCGCAAAATTAAAAGGAAGAAAAATAAAACAGACCAAAAAAAAGACATACTAATTAATTTTCTGTAACTTTTATTTTCTAATTTTTGGTGTCAAACCTAAACTTTCATATTGGGAATATTGGGAATGCCCTCTACTGCTTCCCACTCGTCGAAAAAAACTTCCACATTAGCTGATTTCGCCGTTCGCCCAAATCTTTCGATGGTTCACCAGACGGTTTGCCGTTTACTAATTGTTTTAGATCACTGACCCCAACCACCAAGTGAGTGCACGCACACAGATTGTCATCACAGATATTGTAGCTCAGCCGGTGGAGCCAACTGATAACTTGGTATTCGCCGCGTTAGCTCCCGCACATGGATCTTTTGTGTAATTCAGTTGTGGGTAAATGTTCTGCTCCCAATTTTGCAGATCAGCTGGGTATGTTGTATTTATGTTGTCGCCGGCTTTTGTGGTTGACATTGTTCTTTGCCGACGGCGAATGCATTGTGAATATGACGTCGTCGGATATTTCCGTTGGTTCATGTTGTTTTGCCCCCCCCTTCTGGTGTGGTGTTAAGTGATGTCCCAATTAAGAAATGTCCTGGTGTTAAAATGGACAGATCATCTGGATCTTCAGTTAATGGACAACGTGGACGGGAGTTGAGACCCGCCTCCACTTGTGCTAACGCAGCGTATTCCTCAAACGAGAGAAGGTAATGACGAACTATCTGCTTTAAGTGGTATTTCATTTATTTTACGCCTGCTTCCCACAGTCCGCCGAAATGGGGAGCCGCAGGAGGGTTGAAATGCCATGTTGTGCCGTTGGATCCAATCTGTCGTGCAATATACTCTGTCCATTGCTTTGACAAGTGTCCCTGCGGGTATGGGTTAGAATATACCCGCGGTAGGAATGCCTGTCGTAAGAGGCGACTAAAATCCATCTGGGCCGGATTCCCAGATCCGTGAGGGGGCGCTGCCACTCAAATAAGTATCCCATCCTCAAGGCAAGGTGTTATGCGACTCGTGCCAAGGCCTGAATGGTGCTCGGGATGTTAAATCAATAGAGCACCGCGAACGGAGCCCTCCGGATACCTGGCGTCCTCTGGTTGTAACGCAGCCTTACCGTATTACAGGGGTCTCTGATGCGGTGGACCTCCCTTCCCCCATACTCGTGGGATCTAAATATGAACCTAGACAAAAACAAAACAAATAAAACAAATAATACAAACAACGCAAATAACGCAGTAAATTCAACGAATATACCGCAGTCGTTTGATCCCTTCTCTAAAAGTTCAAGGGTATCACGATCTCCACCACCAAGATCGAATTTCTCCGGGAAAAGAAGTCCGACCGAAGCGCCTACGCGCGAAAAAACGGACTCAGTGACAAATAAAAGCTTGGAGGACGAAAACAACACACTCCGTACGAATCTTAAGCAAATGGGGCTACTTTTTCAAGAGCTTAAAAAGAAGTAGACATACTCCGAGAGGAAAACAAGGTTCTGAAAACAAAGCATATAAACGAAGCCCAAGAAAGCAGTCCACTCTGCTCAACTAGTCGCGAATACCATACGGACGAAGAAGAGCTTACGCGCGAAAAAAATTGGACCCTAAAGAAAAGACCGTCTAAGAAACGTAAAGCTGGTTCCTCACCTGAAGTCGTTCCAGAAAAGAGCCAGGAGTCACAAAAAAAGCAACTCCCAACAAAATTACGTCTTCCACCTCCAATCAACGTTGTTGGGGTCTCAGACTATAGCAAGTTGCATTGCTTTCTCAAAGATACGCTTAAATGTAAGTATAAGGTTACATCACTGCGCAACAATGTGTGGAAAGTTAACGTCGACAACTCCGATGACTACCGAGAATTGTCCGAAAAATGAAACACCGAGAAGATCCAATGGTACACTTTCGAAAACAAGTCAGAAAGACCATTACGTGTAGTAGCGAGAGGACTTCACCCTTCGTGTACTAAAAACGATATTGTAAGCGACCTCCATGCAAAGGGCTTTAAAGTTCTAGACGTCGTAAATATTATCAAAAAAGAAAAGAGAAAAACAGAGGAAAACGAGGAAATCCTGGTTAAGCGGGGACTTCCACTGTTTATGCTTAGTTTCGATAAGTCCGAAAATAAAGAAGATATCTATGGGATCAAAACTATTTTAAATATCGTAGTCAAAATCGAACCTGTGCGAAGGAACACAAGATCGATCCCGCAATGTAAGCGTTGCCCAGGCTTCAATCATACGCAGACTTACTGCCAAAAACAACCGCGTTGCGTAAAATGTGCCGGTAAACATCTCTCAGAAGAGTGCAACTTAAATAAAGAACTTCCACCGTCTTGCATAAATTGCCAAGGAAAGCACCCAGCAAACTATCGCGGATGTGAAGTGGTGAAAGAACTCCAAAAAAGGCGCGATACGCTTAAAAAAACCTTACATCCAAACCTACACGCAACCTCAAATAAACCTAATATTGCTAAAGAACAGGCAGTGAAAGAAAGAAAATCCGTCGCGGTAAAGTCGAAGGATATACAAAAAAAAGATCGCAAAGGAAAATCCGCCACCGATTGACGCGCTAACGTATGCACAAGCTGAGTTGCAAGGAAATACAAAAAGCGGTGTTACGCCAGATCCAGTGGCTCGCGTTTTCTCCCTAATTCTCACGACTCTTGAGGAGCAAGGCAGAACAAATAAACTTCTAGTTGAAAAATTGTGCAATCTCGAGAAAGAAATACGTAAAACTCAATTTCAAGCATGAATATGAAACAAGTGCTTAAAATATTGACGTGGAACGCAAACGGCCTTATTAAAAAACTCGACGAACTGGAAGTCTTCTTACAAAAAGCCAATATTGACATTTGCTTGATTTCTGAAACTCACTTGAGGAAAGGACCTCGTGTAGAACTAAAGGGATACTGTGCTTATCATGCATACCACCCATCAAAAAATGCCAGAGGCGGATCCTCATTGTTCATTAAAAATTGTACGAGTATTGAACACTCTATAAATATGAAGATTGAATGCGATGCAATGCAGTTAAGTTCGGTTCGCGTAAAATATAACCACCTGCACTACAACATTGCATCCATTTATTGTCCCCTGCGATGCAAGCTAGAAAACAATGACTTTAAAGGTATCTTTGATTAACTTGGACCGAATTTTATAATTGGTGGTGACTTTAATTCAAAACATACCTTCTGGGGCTCAAGATGTAATTCAACGAAAGGAAGACAACTCTATGAAGCCGGAATGCAATGTAAAGTTGACTTTTTCTCGACAGGAAAACCAACATTTTGGCCTTCGGATACAACAAAGACCCCTGATCTTGTAGACTTCTTTGTCACAAAGGCAGCCAAAATTTCTACAAACATCGAGGAAAGTTATGATCTCTCCTCAGATCACTCACCAGTCATTTTGACACTAAGCATACTCTTAATTAAGAAAGAAGTGGCGCCTAGATTAACTAACAACAAAACTAACTGGGACGGTTTTAGAAATTACTGCAATGAACATATTGTTCTAAGCGTGGTGCTAAAAACACAAAATGAAATAGAAGACGAAGTCGACAGATTCATCAAAGTCCTGCAGAACGCTGCCTGGAACAACACTCCAACTCCAAAAAGAAAAGAGAAAGCAAGTAATGAAATAAAATATCCGCCAGAAATAAAAGAACTGGTGAGAGAAAAGAGGAGAGCGCGCAAAAGATGGCAACAATCCCGTGCTCCCCAGCATAAAACATACTTAAACCACTTATGCAATAAGTTGAAGGAAGCAATACGAGATTACAAAAATCGGAATATCTCTACATATCTCGAAGGTCTGACTGCCGAAAGAAGTTCAAATTACTCCCTCTGGAAAGCAATGAAGGGAATCAAAAAGCCTCAAATGCAATTTCCTCCCATAAGAAAAAATAATGGCGAATGGGCAAAAGAAGATAAAGAGAAGGCGGATCTATTTGCCGAGCACCTAGAAGAAACGTTTAAGCCTTTTGATGGACAGGCGTTAGCAGGAGGCTCTAATTATATAATTACGGCACCGGACAATTTTAGAATAAAAACAGTATCCCTACGAGAACTCAACCAAGCAATTAAAAAATTGAAAAATAACAAAGCCCCTGGTTATGATTTGATAACAGGTCAAATTCTCAAGGAGTTCCCAAAGAAAGCCCTTATCAAACTGCTCCAACTTATAAATGCCGCGCTAAGATTATTAAACGTTCCAAGCCAATGGAAAGTTGCCGAAGTTATAATGGTCCCGAAACCAGGCAAATCTCTAAATGAAAAGAAGTCCTACAGACCCATATCGCTTCTGGCGATAATATCTAAAATATTTGAAAAACTCCTATTGAAGCGCTTGCAACCGATCATTGAAGAGAGGCGTCTAATTCCTGATCATCAATTCGGTTTTAGAACTAAGCACTCCACAATTGACCAGGTCTTTAGAATTACGAATGAAATTGAGAAAGCCCTAGAGGGGAAAAAGATATGTTCTAGCGTGTTTCTTGATGTGTCTCAAGCCTTCGATAAGGTATGGCATGAAGGCTTAAATTTTAAGCTAAGTCAGGTTCTTCCGAGAGAGCTGCATACGATTCTGAAATCGTACCTGGAAAACAGAATTTTTCGTGTTAAACATGGCACCGAATACTCGGAATTTAAAGAGATCGCTGCTGGAGTTCCGCAAGGAAGTGTACTTGGTCCGGTATTGTTTTTACTCTATACTCGAGACATACCGGAAGAATCAGGTACCATAGTAGCCACGTTCGCGGCCGACACGGCGATACTAGCTACATATACTTCAGTCGAGTTAGCTACTGGAAAGCTACAAACGGCTTTGGATAAAATCTACGAATGGACAAAGATATGGCGAATTGTTCTCAATGAGACCAAATCTACTCATGTTAATTTTCCTTTCCGAAAAATAAACAACCTTCCCATTTTCATTAACTCGGTACAAATACCATATGCAAATAAAGCAAAGTATCTAGGAATGACACTAGATGTAAAACTGAAATGGAAGCCGCATGTTAAGAAGAAACGTGATGAACTTGAAAATAAATTCAGACAAATGTACTGGCTACTAGGAAGACATTCCAAGTTAAGCATGCATAACAAACTGCTCATCTATAAGCAAGTGCTTAAACCTGTTTGGACGTACGGTATACAACTTTGGGGTTGTACTAAACCAAGCAACCGAAATATTCTCCAAGGCTATCAAAACAAAGTTCTAAGACAAATCGTGAACGCCCCATGGTATATCAGAAACAGTGATATCCACAGAGACTTAGGAATAGTTACCGTCGAGGACGAAATAATGAACTTTGCTCGCAAACTCCATATTCGTCTTCATGGTCATTGTAATAATAAAATACTCCAAATTCTGGACGAGACAAACTTAATGCGTCGATTACAAAGAATGAGACCATTCGATCTGGCGCGATAAGAACTATCCGCATATAAAAGCGGTACTAACAGGTGCTTTTGCTGGAAAGCTACCTGCCCCACGCGAACGTTATTTGAAACGGAAACTACTTGATAAGGTCACATAGTAGTAGTCGATAAGAAGGGAGGCGTGTTTTTAGTGAGTAAGAATCTCACACTACTATGAGCAACGGGTTCATAGTGTCTATGAAGATTTTCACACCTACCCACCAAAAAAAAAAAAAAAAAAAAAAACTGTAGGGATTTGTACAGATGCCTCGACGCGAGATGAAACGTTTAAAAGCTGCATGAAATGCTCATGTTATGTAATCGCTTACCAGCTCGAGGTGTATTGCCTTCGACCAGAAGCAAATGAAAACTGCTTTGTACACTTTCGTAATTTTGCTGCCCCGATCCTTCCATGCCTTTAATTGAACAGGACCTGCGTAATCCACTCCGGACGTCTGAAACGGTCGAGCCGGGTTGACTCGTGACGCTGCCAAATTACCCATTTGCTGTTGCGTTTCTTTTGCCGTGTACCAGTAGCATTTTAGACAATTGTTATATTATCGAATGACTCTGTGTATAGGGTAAATCAGCATTTTCTAGCCGAGCCCCAACTCGCACTATCCCATATTCGTCAACGATTGGCGAGATCCTTGCCAATTTGCTTCTCTTGCCCACTGTCTCACCCTTGTTTACCTCTGAGATCTCCTCGCCGAAGAATTCTTGCTGTACGATGGTGATCAATAGACGTTGAGATGAGGAAATTTCGGTGACCGAAAGTAATTCAGATATGATGCTTGTCGACTTCCCCTTTGCTTTAAATCGAAAGTTGATAAAAACCGAAGCCAGTACGCCGTAGCCCGAAGTAATCGATGTAAGGAAGAAAAACGAGTCATGAGGTTATTTGCTTCGAAAGCGGTAATGTGGACGCAGAGCAGAAAAATATTTTTTATTGGGTACCCAGATGCAATAAAAGGGTTTTTGCCTTTTGACATTTTGGATAGAATTGTTTCAAGGTCCGTTGGTGTGATTTCATATGGATGATATAGTTGCTCATCAAATGACTGCAGAAATCAAAGCCCATGGCACCACTGATTATTTTTAAGGAGATCCTTTGGAAAAAGTCCTCTGGATGCGAGATATGCAGGATTGTCCTTAGCAGGAACGTAATGGCAGCATTTAGGATGTGTAAGCTCTTGAATTTCTGCCACTAGATTGGCAACGAACGTTGTTCGGATGTATGGTGGGGTTTTTGTTCACGCAAGTTTAACTTCTGAGTCACACCAAGCAAGCACTTTTGCAGATTGTAGATCCATCGTATTCACGGTGTGCACCAATAAGTGCGCCAGCAGTTGGGCTCCACATAGTTCCAATCACGCAAGTGACTTCTTTTGGAGCGGTGCAACTCTGGTTTTTGGAACGATTAAATGTGCAACTGTTGTATTTCCTGTGAGAAGTCTAAGGTATACGACGACAGCATATGCCTTTTCCGACGCATCGCAGAAGCCGTGGATTTTTTGTGAATACTTGGTGATATATATCCAGCGAGTAATCTGGATGGCATTGAGTGCGTTAAGCTCTGTCTTCAAGCTGCGCCACGCAGACATGATTATTGGTTGGAGTTCAGCATCCCACATTTGTTTTTCTTTCCAGATCTTTTGCATTAGCATCATCATTGGATCGTATAGCCGCGCAATATCTGATAAGACTGTTCGCTTTGTGGTTTTCTTTACGTCCTGCAGAGAAATCTTGAAGGTAAACTTACCCTTTGCAGGATGTCACTGGATGCCTAGTGCTTTGATAGAGTTTCCTTCGTGGAATGATAGTGGTAGCTGTACCTCTCTATCCTCCTCTAAAACACATGCTAACAACCTCTCACAATTACTTACCCATTTTCGTAGTGGGAAGTCTCCTCGCCTTAACATTGCTCGAAGCTACAATTGCATCCCTATGGCTTCCGCTTCTGAATATGCCCCATGAATAACATCGTCCACCGAAAAGTTGCTCCTGACAGTTTTCTACGCAATTGGATAGTCATTCGTTTCATCAGGCACAAGTTGTTGTAACGTATGAACTGCCAGATAAGGAGCGGAGGCGGTGCCGAATGTGACCGTGTTAAGACTTGATATCTTAACCTCTTCTCCTTCGCCGTATCTCCACAAGATAAGTTGGTATAGCGAATCTGCCTGCGGAACCCAAATTTGCTTATACATTTTAGTGATGTCTGCTACAAATGCGATTTTGTGCTTCCTGAATCGAGCAATATGATCAAAGATATCATCCTGTCATCTTGGACCAACGAATAGATGATCGTTAAGTGATACACAGTCCGGTGGTTTCGCAGGAGATTCCTTCATCACTGCGTGATGGGGAATGAATTAGTGAGGATTGGTAAGAGCAGTGGGATCTACCTGCTCCATATGCCTAAGTTTCTTGTACTCGTTGAAAACTATTTTATACTCCTCATAAAACGCTGTATTTGTTTGGAATTTTCGTTCCAGCTGCATGAACATAACTAGTGCCGATCTTTGAGACAAACCTAGAAAGGGGAGAGTTCCTTCCTTAAATGGAAGTTGAACGTTATATTTTCCGTTCCTTTTCATATTCAACTGTCTGTACATACTTAATGGTGGACCTGATTTAAAAGGCAAATATTAAATTGAACATATGGTACTGCCTTAAGAAAATCGGCATGAGCGTGTTGAGATGATATTGTAGAACACTGTTTTGTAATAATCGAGCAATAAAACAAATTCGATAATTCGATTTGAAGGACCAGCACTTGCAGCGCGGAGGGAAGAAAAACGATGGATAGATAGCCAATGCAAAGACTGAAAATGCTACTTATCTTTCCGCTGTTCGATATCCAAGTGGACGAGACAATTTTATTAGCTGTCTTTCTTAAAGTAAGGTTTTATACAAATAAGTGAAAGGAATAATATTGAGTATAACAGTTGAACAAATTAAAGTACTTCGTGATAAATGAATGTAAAGCATAAATGAGCAAAATTAGGATAGTGTACGTTAACAAGGTTTCAAATTTCGAATAGTCACAAAATAAATGAAAATTGCATTACTTTACAGAGTGTTACTACGTTATTCAAGACAATGATAGACTGGCAAATAGATGAAATAAAGTTAGGAGCAATTAGCAATTTATGAAAGTTAAGATGGTTTAAATTCCCAAGTATTCCCAAACATTCCCCCGCCCCTGGAACACAGTTTCAGCACATTGAGAGTAAAGCTAGCATGTGTATTGGGAGAAGTAGCTCTCTAGCTGCAGTCTTAAGATTCACAACGCGAACTTGTCCATCTTTACCCGGATAAAGAAATATAATACAGCCCATGGCCCACTTTCCAGGTGGTAGATTACTGTCTTTGATGACCACCAAGTCATTTAACTGAAGATTATTATGTTGATGAGCCCAACGTGGCCTGTGCTGGAGGGAGGTCAAATATTCCATGCTCCATCGCTTCCAGTAACCTTGGATCTTATTTTGAAGTGCTTGCCAACTGGAGAGTCGATTGATTGGTACTTCAAGCGATGGTTCTGGGACAGCTGAATTGGACTCACCTAAAATGAAATGAGCTGGATGAGCTTTCCGATATAATTATCGGAAATTTGACAAAGGGGGGAAGAATTTAAATTGGCTTCTGTCTGGGTCAACAGGGTATATAATTGTTCGAAATTTAGCAAGTCTGAACCTATCACACGACGAAGATGCTGCTTGACTGACTTCACCCCTGTTTCCCACAAGCCGCCGAAGTGTGGTGCAGAAGGGGGAATGAAGTGCCAAATAATAGAATCTTTAGCAAGTGTTATGTTGCTCACATAGGATTAATTTATGCATCTCAGATAATACCTTTGCACACCCACGGAAGTTGGCCCCATTATCCGAGTACATGTGATAGGGCTTACCACGACGCTGACAAGTTCCAAATGAATGGCCTTTCTAGCAAGGCATACAAATAAAGAGGTATAACCCTTTGTGGTTTGATCTTTTCGACCTAATTTGATTTTAATAGGGATGGGACCAGCGTAGTCACGACCACAATGAATGAAAGGCCTGGTTGCCTGGATTTTGATCCGACCTGACGTGAAACCACCTGTTTCTCGGAATTGTGTTCAAAATTTCAGAGGTTCTATTACCGACAAATATGTCCCACCGACGTGAAGGCCACGAGAGCCAAGTAAGAACCACTTGGGAGTCACACCATGCATAAACGTTTGAGAATGTTGTATTCAAAAATTTTTGAACTTCAGCAAGCAACCGAGCGAGTAGAAAAGCTCCGCACAATTCCAAACGTGGGATTGTGAGTTGTTTAATCGGAGCGACACGAGTCTTTGCTGCAACGATGTTGGTTTGGATTTCCCCGTTTGTAAGAGTATATCGCGAATAAATGAAGGCAGAATAAGCGGAGGCAGAGGCATCGGAAAAGCCATGTAATTGAAAGGTAGGATGTATAGTACCGATGTGACAGGATACGTTGATTGATGCAAGTACAGGTAGATCCTTTCGAAGTCTACTAAATTTCGCGGCGATGCAATCAGGAAGTTGAGCATCTCAGTCAAGTTCTCGAAGCCACAATTCTTGTAGTAGAATCTTAAGCTGCACAACCGAGGGGGTCGAAAATACGTACAAGGTCTTTTAAGACCCGGCGCTTTGTGAGAGGTTCATCTGGCGTCAGGTGTATACGAAAGGAAAAGCAGTCTTGTTTTGAGTTCCAGTACGTACCGAGTACTTTCACCCATGAATTAAGTTCAACATCTAGAAAAACTGTTTCACATTGTCCACGATCACTTTCCGGAAGAAGTTCTGGGCTATTGCTTTGCCACTTGCTTAGCTCCAAGCCAGCGTTAGCAAGAAGTTCGATTAATTGCTTCTGTATGAAACGCGCATCACTGATTGATGTTCCGCCCGAAACAATATCGTCCACGTATGTATCTCTCAGGAGTATATCGGTAGCAACCGGATACTGATAGCGATAATCGAGTGTGATTTGCTGCAAAACACGTACCGCTTCATAGGGAGCGCACGACGTACCGTATGTAACTGTGGTCAAGCAATAATGTTCAATCGGTTCAGACGGCGATTTTCGCTACACTATTTTTTGAAAGTCATAATCTTCCTCGGCCACCCGTATCTGGCGAAACATTTTCACAACGTCTGCGGTAAAAACGATTTGATGACGGCGAAACCGAATGTGCACAGAAAAGATATTTCTTTGAATAGGCGGGCCTATCATTAAAGATTGGTTTAGAGAATTTCCAGTACTATCTGCGAACGAACCGTTAAAGACGACACGAAACTTCGTTGAAACACTATCGGGTTTGAAAACCGCGTGGTAGGGCAAATAAAATACATTAGGCTTAAGCAGCCAAATAATCATCCATAAATTTGGATAGTTTTTATGCAGTAACCTATTCTTACTAAATCGTCTTTCCAAAGACTGCAAACACGAAACAGCACCAGTGATGGTATCAGCGAAATTAGGTTTGGTCTTGAAGGGGAGGTGGACTACATACCTTCCGTCTGTATATCTCTCGTGAGTTTCAAGATAGTGTTTTTCGATTTCCTGATCTTCCTTAGTCACCACTGATTTTGGATCAATTTCTTCGATACTCCAAAAGGATTGCAAGATTGACTCTATATCACAAACCGCGTGGTTTGCCTGAGCTCTTTCACTCTGTCCCGACGATAATTGTCCAGCCAGCACCCAACCAAAGATAGTTTTTTGGGCAACTGGATAACCATTAGGATTGTGAATTATTTCTTCCTGTAGAATATCCCAAGCTACATCTGCCCCGAGCAAAATATCAACCGCGCTTGTGGTTTTGAGACGTGATCCCAATCTCTAAAATTGAACAAAGTCGTTGGTAATTTTGACGTAACCGTCGATAAAATGTAGGCATTAACTGAAATGCTAGCTGCATCAAAACGAGACGAAATCAACATTGATATTAGGCCCCTGGATTTTCCCGCACACATTGTACCAATTCCACTGAATTGGATGCAAGCATTCCTCCATTTAAGGCCAAGTTTTTGGGCGCAAGATTCGGTTATGAAGGAAACTTGCGAGCCCGAATCAATTAACATACGAACATGACGATAATGTCCACTGCTGCCTAATACCTTTCCAACAGCTGTAGGCAATAATATCTGTGGCAGCAAGTGATTGGAAGTAAACGAATGATTTGTGACGTATTGAGAAGGGTTTAACGATGTTGTAGCGATTTCCGAATAAGAATTTTGAGGTATTGTATGCGATATGATCTCAGAAGAATTATTAGCAAATGTAGTTGTTGAACTAAGATGAACCAATGTATGGTGACGCGAATTACAGTTCTTACACCGAAATTTGGACTGAAAACGAGCCGCATTATGTCCACCACGTAAACAATTGAAGCAGAGCTTCTTAGATTTTACTAAGTCTCTCTTATTCTCAAGACTCAGTGCAAGAAATTCTGTGCACTGCGTTAGCGTGCATTCAAACTGTTAATCGATGGGATCTGCATGAATGTCTCAAGAAGGCTGTTTATAATAAAACGTGGTCTGTTATATCTTTTACTTAACCTATCCCACGCTTGCTGATAGGTAGCATCCGAGACCGGAATGTGATTGAGAAAATTTAAGGCATTATCCCGAAGACAAGAGCGAAGGAAATGAAACTTCTGAGATGGTGATAAATTTGACTTAAGATGGACCATGCTTTCAAACATGTCGTGAAAGGCTGGCCAATCCCGATAACTGCCATGAAATGGTTCAATATGGATTTTTGGAAGATAGTCATGACCGTGCTGAATTGAGCTGTTAAGCTTCTGCCCGGAAGAAGATTGTGTGCTAGGAGTCTGAATTGATACTAAAGTTCCTATTTCAGGCTTTTTTCGCTGCCGAATAGCAGAAAGTAAAGCTGACTTTATCATGAGATATTTAGTCTCGAAATATTCGAACTCAGGATCGGCGTTGTTTTCGTCATCCGCGTGTTCATACATTTGCCCCTGAGATATACTAAATTTTTCCCAGATCTCTTCTAGCTTTTCTAACCGCACTTGAATTGTATCTACACCCAAGACTTCTACAATTTTGTCCACGAAACAAGCTAATCTCGTTAACGAACCTTTAAGATTGCCGCGATAGGCGCGCAAAGATGACAGGCTACCAAGAGCGGTCATTTTAATGAAAGTCAATATTAAGCTAAGGATTTCGCGCACGAGGGTTATGATTATCTTGATATCAAACGTATTACTCGCCACGTGTTACCACAAATTGTCTTTCAAACCGCGTGCCGTTTGGATTTAATAATGTTCTCCCAGAATACACCATTTGATTTGAAGGACCAGCAATTGCAGCGCGAAGGGAAGAAAAACGATGGATAGATAGCCAATGCAAAGAATGAAAATGGTACTTACCTTTCCGCTGTTCGATATCCAAGTGGACGAGACAATTTTGTTAGCTGTATATCTTAGAGTAAAGTGTTACACAAATTAGTGATAAGAATAATATTGAGTATAACAATTGAACAAATTAAAGTATATCGTAATAAATGAATGAAAAGCATAAATGAGCAAAACTAGGTAAGTGTACGTTAACAAGGTTTCAAATTTCGAATAGTCACAAAATAAATGAAAATTGCATTACTTTACAGAGTAGTAACTACATTATACAAGACAATGATAGACTGGCAAATAGACGAAATAAAGTTAGGAGTAATTAACAATTTATGAAAGTTAAGATGATCTAAATTCACAAGTATTCCCAAACAAACAAAATGAAGTAAAAGAATTTTGTTAGTATGAGAATAATTCGGTACAAAAAAATTAAACAAAATAAAATTAGTACGATTTCATTGGTTATTATTAATTTATTATTAAATTACATAAGATAAACAAATTCATATGAATGACTTTGGGATATTCCTTTTTATGAGTGCTTGACGATGAAGTGGGAGAAGCCATATGCTTTTTCCCAAAGTTTTGCACTCAGTGTTTACCTCCTTGGCTTTCGAGACTGGCTGTTGGCTATCTTTTAGTTTTCTATAGAACGATACACAACGCTTGCGAGCCAATTTTTCATTTTTTTTCGGAATCCCTGTCAGAATACGTACTTTCCTCGGGTGTAGGGGAGGACCTTGCCCAATAGTCCTTGGAAGATAATGCCGAATTATATGTTCTTGCATTTTCAAGGGAGCTAGCTTTCTTTGGTTTATTCTGTTATGCACTATGATTGTATTTACAACGACGGTGCCAAATATCATGCCCACAGCAATTTTTCTTAACCAAACTAGAGTTTTCCGGATTGATTAAAGATAGCTGCTTATTTAGTATCCCAACAAATGCCTCTTTGAAAAACGGTAAGATAGCTGAAAGCCAATCGTCTTCCGTAGATTCTAGCGCTACTTGCTTAAGGCCAGAGACGGCCGCAGACTCAGTGTCTAAAATAAGAAAGCTGTTTACGTTCCATCACTGAATTCCTCTACCAGATTTTTCCCTTGCTGCATAATTTGCATCATTTCCTTATCCGACAAAATTCTTCTCATGTTTTTTACTTAATTTTTGCAAACCGATAAGCACAAAACACTCGAAAAAATCACAATAAAAATGCCACACGTGGTTTTGCACTTGGCGTCGACACTTCTCTACACGAGACCCCTGCTACTGATAAATTGTTATTGTTATTCTCGTTCGCACGCCAAATGAGGCATATGCACACGCTCAGATTTGATACATTGAACTTGGGGTCATCTTTTATGAACATTACACCCATGTATCATTTACGAACAGAGAGGAAAATTGAAAATTGAGAAGAAAAAAACGTATTTACAATCTTTGTTCTACTATTTGTAGATTTTTGTAAAAGAAAAACAGCTGCGCGTAGGGTCCAGTTTAATCAGGTTTGTATGGGGACTGTGAATGTGTTAATGTAAAGCCCCATTAACTAGAAAAATATATACATAAGGATAAGGAATTTATTTTATGACTGCTTAACTTAATAGTACGACAAGCGTGTTAACACAATACTGCACTCTCCTCTCGTATTTCTATAGCTTCGTGAATGTAGCCACACTCATTTACCTGTGTTGCACGGGTACGATGATGCTCATAGAATTTTAACGTATCTGAGGCATTTTGATAACTAAATCAACGAAGTCTAAATTTATCCTTAACTGGATTCATTCACTTGGAAAATTAATTGAGGCAAATTTCTACATACCTGTTTAATATAGATATTAAAACTTCACCATTTTTGATTGCCAGCCTAATTATGTGCGCTAAATAATGAAATTGTGTTACAGAATAAATGCGATAATTGTGTAATTTATAAATGTTGATAGTGATTTAGTAACAGCTTGTCGCTTCAATATTATATAGGCAGCACACAATAAAAATAATTCACATGTGTATCTGCCAAGATCTTCATAGAAGCCCAGTGTGCATGAAAGTTGTCGACAGCTTTTAAACTTAAATTTCTGTTATTAATTTTATTTTAACATAAGATCTGCCGAAATGGGTAGTGAAAAATATAAGTATACATTTCGTAACCTTTTAAAATTGTTATCCTATAAAAAAAAAACTGGAAAAAAACTAAGCTTCGTTTTCATTGTAAGAAATAAAACAAAAACAAGAATTTTTGAAGTGAATAAGTACGGAATCATATCTCAGAAATATATAAAAGTCTCTCTGAAAAAGCAGTTTGGTAAATTGTTTTTAACTTGCTGTAAATAAGAAAGTAATAATGAACTAAATCAAATTTTAGAAGATATACATACAATAAAAAAATTAAAATCTAATTTTTATATATTTAAAAAGTTATGAAATAAAAACTATGTTTTTTTGAGAAAACATTAATTTTTTTTCTTTTGTTACATGTAATATTTCAGCTAGCTCTTGCGGGGCTTATCAGGCAAACAAACTGAAAACGACCATAAAAAGTTTATGTATTATATGTTTAGGCAGGCCTTTAATTGTTAATAAATTTCAGTGTAAATTCACATTATGATATACATATACATGTGTTGTAAAACGATGTACTGATTGTATAATTTTCTCGTATTTCGTTCCAACTGAGGTAATTCGGTTAACTGCTATCGACAAAACCGTTTGCTTAAATGGTGAATTTATTTCGGGCTAATTTCTTTGGCTTACTGTCCAAGTGATGACTTATATGAAAAATATGACAGTGTGAAGTAGAAGCAATATAAATAACTATAGGTAAATTTCTCTCTTGTCAGCCTTCACGAATCTTTTAGAAAAGTTCCTTAAAATCAGAATGTTAAAATTTTTGGAGCGTAATGCTTTCTTCTGTTCTTTTTATCTTGGTTTTCGCTCTGGTTTATCGACTGGGGACGCTTTCTTAGAGTATTGTCAGTTACATGAGGGTTTGAATAATAATTAAACGACCGTTGCTTTATTTTTAGATATGACCAAGGCTTTGACATGGCGGATCATCAGATATTACTTAACAAGTTGTACAACGCTGGACTTAGACGCACTTTAAGTAAACCTTTACTAAACCTCGTGCTTTAAAAAATGGCGTCCCACAAGGTTCCCTACTGGGACCTCTTCTGTTTTTGTTAGAGCATTAACTTAACATTATGTATATAAAAATTTATTTGAGAGTGTTGTTAACATTAGTGCAGAATTGCCGCTCATCGGTTAATTGTTAAAGAAAAAACAAAACTATTACTCTTTAGAATATCAAGTTTTGTTATTTACTTTTCATATTCAACTGTCCGTACGTACACACTTAACACATACTTAACACAGTCCCGGGTATCATATATAATACAAAGAGCGTTTAAACGTCTTCCTGTCTAAATGCTCATGTATCATAAATGATACACCAAATGATGGTGGACCTGATTTGAAGGGCAAATATTAAATTGAACGTATAGTACTGGCTTAAGGAAGTCGGCATGAGCATGTTGAGATGAATATTCTTTATTTATTATTGAATTACATAAGACAGATGAATTCATATGAATGACTTTGAGATGTTCCTTTTTATGAGTGCTTGTCGTTGAAGTGGGAAAGGCAATATGATTTTTCACAAAGTTTGCACTCAGTGCTTACTTGCTTGGCCTTAGAGACTGGCTGTTGGCTATCTTTTAGTTTTCTATAGTAATCAACGCTAGCGATCCAAGTTTCCATTTTTTCTCGGAATCTCTGTCAGAATATATACTTTCCTCGGATATAGCTGAAAGCCAATCGTCTTCCGTTGATTCTAGCGCTACTTCTTGAAGGTCTGAGATAGCCTCAGACTTAGTTTCTTAAATAAGGAATCTGTTAACGTTCCTTTCATTTGACCAACTTCACCACACTAGCTATCTCTGCCCGTGTTAATGAAGGTTCTGCTTCTTAAGGAATGAATTCATCGCTACTTCCATCACTAAAATCCTCTACCGGATTATTTTCTTCCTGCATAATTTGCATCATTTCCTCATCTGACAAAATTCTTCTTCAGGATGAACCTCTCATTTTGTTTACTCTAGATTGATTTATTTTTGCTAAATCACTATAAAAATGCCACACGTGGTTTTGGCACTTGGTGTCGACACTTCTCTAAGAAAGACCGCTGCTACTGTTATATAGATACCGTTATTATACAGATGATTATTTTTAATACAAAAACGTGTAATTGTTTTTTTTTTCGTTGGGGCCCCCAAAGAGGCATATGCACATGCTCATATTTGATACATTGAACATGTGGTCATCTTTTATGAACATAACACCGATTTATCATTTACGAAGAATAAGGTAAACTGAAAATTGAAAAGAAAAACATTGTAGATATTTGTAAAAGAAAAACACCTGGGCGTAGATTCCAGTTTAATCATGTTGGTATGGGGCTGGGAATGTGTTAATGTAGAGCCCCATTTACCGGAAAATATATACATAAAAATAAGGAATTTATTTTATTACTGCTTAATTTAATAGTACGACTCCCGTGTTAGCACAATACTGCACTCGCCTTTCGTATTGCTCTAGCTTCGTGAATGTAGCTACACTCATCTACCTGTGTTGTACGAGTACATTGATATGATGCGTCTAGTACCGTATGCTCATAGAATTTTAACATATCTGAGGTATTTTGATAACTAAATTAAAGTCTAAAATTATCGTTAAGTGGATTCACTCACTTAGAAAATTAATTGAGACAAATTTGTATATACCTGTCTGACATAGGTATTAAAACTTCACCATTTTTTAATTGCCAGCCATATAATGTGCGCCAAATAATGAAAGAGTGTTATAGAATTTAGTTTGCTAAATTGTGTTCAACTTGCTGTAAATAAGAAAGTAATAATGAATTAAATCAAGCTCTGGAGGAGCTACAATACAATAAGAATTTAAAATCTAATTTCTATATATTTAAAAAGTTATAAAAATTATGTTTTTTCAGAAAACATTCATGTTTTTTTTGTTACATGTGATATTTCAGCTAGCACTTCCCGGGTTCAGCAGGCAAACAAACTGAAAATGACTTAAAAAGAGCGTATGTATTATATGTTTTAGGCAGGCCTTTAATTGTTAATAAATTTTAGTGTGAATTCACATTACGATATACATATACATCAATTGTAAACTAATATTAAAATTTTCTCGTATTTCGTCCCAATAGACGTAATTCCGTTAACTGCTATCGGACATAAACAAAGAAAGCAAGTGATGACTTATGTCAAAAATATGACAATCATCACAAAAAGAATAACTCTACCATTCAGTTAGTGAACGACGACCACCATATAAGAGAAATTAATGGACTCTGTTGATGACATTTCATCCGTTGATTTCGTCGGGTTTTAACAGTGGGACCGACTTGGTCGGCAGCGCGAATATGTAACGATATTTATTTATTATATTACCCTATTATGTCATCAAAATAGAGCAATAATAATAATAGGGGATAGGGACTAGGTGATTCGAACTTAACCCAGGATCCTTTAATGAGATCTCAAACAAACATAAATGAAAAGCAAGAAAAATGGTGCAACCTCGTGCTATCAGAACCCAAAAGGACCCTCCCTACTAACTTGTGGGAAACGACTAGGTGCCTACACGGCATACATAAGTCGCAAATAAGTACTTGTGTGTGATATGCGTGTGTAGTGAGTATTTTGTTTTGCTATCTAGAAAATAATTATATGTAAGCCAAAACATATATTGACGCCACCAGCATTTCCTAAAATGATCAGCTCGGATAACAACCCAAACAAAAAAATGCATTGATTGCTATTTTCCTTCTGAAACTCCTTCTCACCCACGCACTACGGTGTGGTTCGTTCATCGAGAATAACACTGCGGCCCAAAAACAAAAAACGACCTTAAATGTCGATGCTGTGAGAGACAAGCCAATTAACATTAGAATCATCATATTGCAAATAAAATGCGGTACATGCCAAAAACGGAATCGCTGTATGGTCAGAGAAGAGGTGTTGAGCAAGCGAGAAGAGATAACAGCTGGAGATTCGATGATAAGTACTCGGTGGTGACGGTTCTGCTAGTACCTGAAAGCTCAAAAGTGAAAATCAGAAAAAAAAAATTTTAAAAAAGAAAAATAAAAAGAAAGAAGTGATAGCACATTATATTCCCCTCTGTAGTATCTCTTCTAGAGAGGAAATCCACCTAAATTACTAGTGCCCGGTACAGTAATATAAAAATTCTACAGAAAAAAGAAAAAAAAGGATCCTATTATAATAAGTGTAAAAGAAGATAAAAAAAGAAAAAAAAAATTTGTTATTCACCGCGGTTATAACCCCCCTAGCCAAGAAAGCCACCTACAATGCCAAGTATATTATCCAGAAAAGCAATCTAAAATTCAAGAAAAAAAAAAGAAAACTATAGACTATTGTGCCGCTTCCATATGTGATATATGTGATATTATTCAAGCCAACAATCAACAGTGGCGGCCACTGCCGAAACTCATCACCATCTATAGAGCTCCGAAACTATACACGGGTCAAAGTACCACCCAGAAAGGAAAAATCCTGCATCCAACATTTAATTGACACACTCTGCCGATCAGAAACGAGCCGTTACAAGGACAACTGGAGAACGAGAATCTACCCCAACCCCACCTATTTGTGTTAGCAAGAATATCCGCAGCTTGCAAAAGGTTGTAAAAATCCAATTTTTTTTATTATTATATACTAGAATATGCTTTCTTCTAAAATTGAATTTCACTTTAACTAGCATCTCCAAATATACAATCAAAGTAATAATAAAACAAATAAAACGAGAGTCCAACAATTCGAATCGTCCAGCGAAGAAGTGCACTTCCTCCCTGAGTAATTTGGTTCTAAAACGGTGAGTACAGTTTCTATTTTTAATAAATACATATATCGTATATATATATATATGTAATATAAGTCGTAACCCCTACGGTATAACACAAGTAATAGAAGAAAGCATTTAAGAAACGAGTAATTCAGAACGAAAAAAACAAAAAAAACCTAAATGTAGAGTTTGCACAAAAAAACAAACCAAAATGTATTTAGTACTAATGAAAACGGTCAGAAACATGCCGTATCTTAAATAAAAGCAAAAAAAAATTGTAAAAAATGGAAGAAAAAAATAAATCTATTACTATCTATACAACGTATTTAATATAAATTGTAACTATACTTAAACCTAAGTAAGATTTAAGTACGGTAGTCCTTGCCCTCACCCACCCCAAGAATGTTTCGTAAATTTTTATGTTTGAATTAAATAAAAATGTTAAACTTGAATTGTACATCTGAACCCCCGATTCTCTTTGTTTTCATCAATTGGGTCTTAAAAAAATGTGTAGATTTTGTGGTTATAACCTGCGCCTGCTGCTAGACGAGATTTTAGGATTTAATATTTTTTTGGGAAGGCATTCTTTTCTTTTCAGGGATACGGTCCTTAATATGGAGAAACAAGGGGAGGGACTGATTGCAAAGGATGACGAGGTGAAAAAAAAAAGTATTTATATACAACATAGGGGTAGTTACTAATACAAGCTACCAAGGTGTGTCCTAGCCAATCTATGTTAGACACTTAGGGGAGGGTTGTTGCGGTTGAGCATTACACATAGCTCATTTCTCTTTTGCTTTGCTAAGAAGTATTATGGAAGTTTAGTTGATTGGTAGAATCTTGGTGTGCGACTGAGATGATAGGTCGAAGATATCTAAGGACAAGTTCGGGTCCCAAATTTTAAACCATTTTTGCTCGAATTCCATCTGGAGCCAGGCCTGGAAAAATAAATGTAACTGCGGTTGGTCTATGTTGGTGGCAAGATCCCCCCCCTATTTAGGCGAGCGAAAGACGGAGCTAAAGCAAGCATGCCTGCCGCAACCAACTGATCAACCCCCTTCTACTTCTTGCCCGGACTGGCCTCTCTGGTTGCCTGTGCCTGGAGGTCATATGGGTAAGTGAATGGTAGTTGGGAGGGTCCTTAAAGAGTTTTTTTTTTGAGTCCAGACATGGTCTCCGATCTGTCAGTATTTCAATGTGAACCAAAGGACCCTGGGTGGAAGTGCATAACATCAAGGCACACCCCCCTTTATTATAATTGCCCAGTTCATAGATACAGTATAATAATTATAGATTGTAACTGTGTGGGTGAATTATAATAAAGAATTGAATCAAATTATATATATATATAAATACCGTTACAGGTTGGCGCCCAACGTGGGGCTCGAATTGTCCTTACCCCCGCCAAAGTATCTCAGTCTTTTATCCCCATTTTTCTAAAATACATTCCGTAGGCTCCGAACTTACTGATAGTGGGTATTCGATTTGTTTGGTTAATTTTTTTTTTTTACTCTTGTTTCCAAGTTGTTCAACTTAAGATTTTTTTTGACTCGGAAGGATTTAAGGTAGAGATCTAGCTGTCCGCTTGGTACTGTACATTTGCTTTTCTAAGGCTGTTGCTGCTAGGGATCCCTTAGATCCGATATCCTGGGTGGTTGTCTAATCTTTGTCTTACACCTAATATAATTCTTTACGTGTAACATTTGCATGCGATTTCTAACTTTCACACCCCTTTCTTAATCTCTCAGTAGCAGATAGTCTGGTAAATTAGCTTCATTGGCACATTTACGCCTGTTGCTATCTAGATTTGAGAGCCTAAGAAGAAAAAAACAAAAAACAAAAAAATTAGCCCTGAGAGTTTGTTAATGGTGACCATAACTAAAACCTACAAGTTCTTCCATTTGTTGCACCAATTAAAATTTCATCAAATTCTGGCAATAATTGTTCAATAATATATCTACTTACATACCGATCCTAATCCATTTACGCAGCAAAAGGAGTAGAAGAATTTTTTTTATATCTTCGGTTCATCTACACGCCCAAAAGTTCGCAAGCCCAGACCCTTTCTTTTCCTCGCCCTATTTTTTTTTTAAAAGAATATTTTAATAAACTATACAACCAATATCTAGCAATTGTTACCGGTTGTCGCTCAAGTCTACCTGGTGTTAAGTCCATTGGTCCGCATTTATCTTCTAGATCAATCATCTTTTAAATGAATTACTAAGTTCAATAATTTAAGATTAGCAAGTATAATATTGAAATTTTGTTTTGGAATTTTTTAGTTGATTACTTAGTTTAAATCCCTGGAGTTTGAAGTTTTTGTTTGTTTTTGTTACCTACTTTACGAATTAATAATATGTCTAATCCCACGAAGGCCTCTGATCGTCTATTACGTCCCAAAAAAGGGAAAAAGATACAGGAAGACCGTTTAAACCGGTCCTTGGGGCCAGTTCCGTGCAGAAACACATTACAAACATCAAAAGCTCACAATCTGTGCCCAAGGCGTCAACTTCGCAAAGTGCCCGCCAATCATTGGCGGAAGGCAACGGCATTGATCAATCCATAACGAATCGACTAATCAATGAAGTGGAAAATGAGCCATGCATGTCCGACGGTGAGATAGAGGAAAAGAAAAATATGTGCAGGAAGTAATAAATGCTACAGTAGGATTAAGCAGAGCAGATGATCTCCGTGTGCTGAAGGAAGAGCTCGAGAGGCACCAACTGGCACTTCGAAACGAAATAACCTCTCACATCCGTAGCTCATTTTTAGCCCAAACCCCTACCAACCGTCCACTTGAATTAGATGCGCGCGCAAATCCGATTCCAAGTCCGAATCTGCATACCAACGTGAGCACATTTCCATCACAAGTTCCACTACCCAATCCACAGCCCACACTTGGACGGAGTTCCAATGTGGATAATTTTATTGCTCAGTTAGGCAATTTAAACTTTGCAAATACCTCTCCTCCGCTTCCTTCAAGTCGAAATTCTAACCCTTCATCAACGACAGTAAAGAATTATAATTTCCACAAATGGGTAATTCGATTCGATAATCGATCAATGTCAGTCGATGATTTTCTATTCCGTCTGGATCGCGTGAGGGAAGGCTACGGAACTTCATGGGATGATGTGGTTCTTAATTTTCACCAGTTCATTACAGGCCCAGTGGAAAATTGGTATTGGACTCATTTAAAATCCAATCCAGTTACCACTTGACCTAGTTTGAAATTAGCCCTAATTGAACAGTTTCGAAGTCTGGAGACAGACTCGGAACTGTCTCGGAAAATGTCCGATCGTCGGCAAGGGAGTTTAGAGCCATTTGACGAATTCTATAATGATATCGTCCATCTAAATACCAGACTACGACATCCAAAGCCCAATGAAGAAATCATTGAAATTATCAAGCAGAACGTACGCCGACGCAGGGGGAGCTGTTAATTACCTTTCACACGTCCAGTCTGCCAGAGATGGTGTATGTCTGCCGTACGATCGAAAAATACCTTAATGATCATGACACTTCGAGGTTTCGCCAACAATCAGTTCCACAAGCACGCCGAAATATTGGGGAATTAGAGATCAATCCAAACCCCCTTTTCTTCGCAGACTGACTTTCACTTAGAGGCGGCTGAGCCGCGAAGAAATCCCTCATACATACATTTTATGAATGCGAGAGTCCCCAAAGGAATCTATTTTGCTTCCGGTATGGAAAGGAAAACACCACCACTCCTAAATGTCCGAAATGCTCGGTAAACTACCGAAGGGGCAAGTTTCCGACCGGGAGATTTGTCCCACCAACCACGAGCCCGGCAAACCATTGATTTCACCTGACTTACCTCAATTACCTGACTCTTTACTAGATTTTTCACAAAACTACCAGCCATTAACAATTTTACGGCATGACGTCGGTATTTCCGTAAATGAAACGGAATTGCCTTCTCCTACTGAACGATGCTTCAAAACACTCCATGAAAGACAGCAAGAATACTATGCTGCTCGAAGAAGAATTTTCGAACCTAAGCTTCTATCGGAGAGAATACTCCGTTTTAGACAAAAATTTAAAAGTAAAAGACTTGAGCATCAGTCTGTAGCTGCATCTACCTTATGCGTTCCCGAAGATGACCCGCGACCTTATGCCGTAGTTACCATTTTTGGCAAACAAATGTTAGGACTGTTAGATAGGGGAGCAGGCGTTAGTTGCTTAGGACAGGAAGGATTTAATATGTTGCAAAAAGAGTGTACTCATTTCAATAAGTTCAAGAACGCCGTCAAAACCGCTGATGGACGCCAGCACGAAGTTATCGGAAAAGTTAAAACTGACATTCAATACAAGGGCGTATCAAAACCATTAACGTTCTACATTGTCCCATCTCTAAGGCAATCACTTTATTTGGGGGTGGACTTTTGGAAACATTTCCACATCGCACCTCAATTAGTATCAAGTTTGTCACTAGATATTTCTAACAGAGAAATTGATAAAAATGCTCTGGAATTGACCAGCGAGGAATCTACTAAATTAAACAAAGTCATCTCACGATTTCCCTCGTTTACCTCTGCAGGCCTAGGAAAAACGAACCTGGAAGTACATGTCATTGATACCGGAGACTCTGAACCCGTAAAACAACGGCATTATCCCATTTCGCCAGCGGTACAAACTCTTCTATATGCGAAATTGGATCGTATGCTCTAATTGGACGTTATCGAGGAAAGTACCAGTGTATGGAGTTCGCTAATCGTGCTAATACGCAAACCGGGGAAAAATCGTTTGTGTCTGGACTTTCGCAAGGTAAACCAAGTTACCAAGAGGGATGCGTATCCACTCCCGCATATAGAAGGGCTGCTAGGTCGTCTTTCAGATACATATTTTACTACAAGTGTAGATCTGAAGGACGCCTTTTGGCAGATACCGCTGGAAGAGAAGTCAAGGGAGAAGACCGCATTCACTGTCCCGGGAAGACCGCTGTATCAATTTAAAGTGATGCCATTCGGCTTATGCAATGCGCCTCAGCGCATGTGCAGGTTGATGGACAAGGTAGTGCCCCATGCCTTGAGGGAGCAAGTATTCGTCTACTTGGATGACCTACTGGTCATTTCCAGAAGCTTTGAAGAGCATGTGAATATGCTGACTATTGTAGCAGAAAAGTTAAAGGCCGCCGGGTTACCAATAAATATAACAAAATCCAAATTCTGCATGAAGGAACTATGTAGTGGGGAACGGATGTCTTAAGATTGACCCCGAAAAAGTGGCATCAATTAGTGATTTCCCTACTCCGAAAACACATCGACAGGTACGGCGTTTTCTAGTAATGGCGGGATGGTATCGGAGATTTATTAAAGATTTTTCAACGATATCAGCCCCCATCATGAACACATTAAAAAAGGGCGCGAAGTTCACCTTTTCAGATGATTCTATTACGGCCTTCAATACCATTAAGCAAATGTTGACATCCGCCCCGATCCTAGTAAATCCTGATTACACCAAGGAATTTATAATCTCGTGCGATGCTTCGGCAACCGGAATTGGGGGCGTGTTATGCCAAGCAGATGAAATGAGAGTCGAGAGGCCGATATTTTATTATTCCCACAAACTAAATGGAGCTCAAAAGAATTATAGCGTCACCGAGCGAGAGTATCTAGCAGCAGTCATGGGAGTGCAAAAGTTTAGACCGTACGCGGAGGGTCACAAATTCAAGATTATAATTGACCATGCAAGTCTACGATGGCTGATGACTAAAAAGGATTTGGATGGTAGGATAGCTTATTGGAGCCTGAAGCTTCAGGGTTTTACCTCCGATATTGAACATCGTAAAGGATCACTGAAAGTCGTACCGGATGCTCTATCCAGAATACATTCGGTGGACACCATTGATCCCAAGACTCCAATATCGAAGCCGTCGTTCGATGTGTTACATCTAGATCTCACGGATTCTAGTTTCCAATCTGAGGAATACCGCGAGATCATAAAAACTATAGAAAATAATAAAGACGACCTGCCTGACCTGGTTGTATCGAACAATTTCGTTTACAAAAAGGTCAAACACAGCACAGGACATCCGCTACAGGATGATTTAACTTGGATGCTTTGGATTCCTTCGGAACTGACTAATCGTTTAATATCCTTGGCTCATCAACCACCTAGCTCCTCCCATGGCCGCATTGCTAAAACACTCTACAGATTACGGGAACAATATTATTGGCCAAACATGGCCTCTCAGGTAAGATCTTTTATTGGAGAATGTAATGATTGTAAAGAGAATAAGGCCCCAAACTCTAACTTACGACCACCTATGGGCAAGGCATTCGAGGTCCAGCGTCCATTCCGACATATCTATTTAGATTTTTTTGGTTCCTACCCTAGGTCCAAATTTGGAAATACTGCTCTTCTAATAGCCCTAGATCAACTTACGAAATTTGTATTCCTACATCCTTTACGAAATACGACCAGCCAAGCAACAATGCAGTTTCTGCAAAACCAAATATTCCTTGTTTATGGGATACCTGAAAGTGTCCTTACAGACAATGGACAACAATTCACCAGCAAAGACTTTGCAAAATTCCTTAAATCATTTGGTGTAAGACACATACGCAACGCCGCCTATTCGCCGCAGGCTAATGCTAGTGAGCGATTAAACAGGTCAATATTGTCCGCGATACGATCGTATCTGACAGGCGACCAAAGTCGCTGGGATGACCAACTTCCTGCCATTGGTTGTGCACTGCGCTCTGCGGTTCATTCAGCTATTGGGCTTTCACCCTACGAAGCATTATTCGGCCATATCATGATCGAGCACGGTTCAACCAACCAAATTCTCCGCAAGCTTAACGCCTTAAATCACTCGGATATTCAAACGTTGCCAAAGTCCGATAAGCTTAACATTCTGCACGGACACCTTAAGAAATCATTAGAAGCTGCCCACAACAAATATGAGAAAGTCTACAACTTGCGCAGTACAAAAAGGAATTATGAAGTTGGCGACATAGTTTTCAGGAGAAACTTCGCACAAAGTGACGTATCAAAGAAGATTAATGCTAAACTGTACCCCAAATTCCTAAAAATGGTGGTGTCAAAGGAAATTGGCAGTCATATGTATGAACTAAAAGACCTTTCGGCCAAAACAGCTGGAATTTACCACCTAAAAGACCTTAGAAATTAAAGATCAAAATAAAATGTTACGTATACGCCATCAACCACGTAAGTATGACATCATTGGGTTTGATTAGGTATGAGGCAATACAATAAGACAACATTTTAAGCCTGGAGTAGACCCTAGAAATTTATTGATGGTATGAGGTGAAGATAAACTGCGCTCAATTCCAATCTCCCAAAAGTATGCGTTCCTTCTCTTGTTACGTTCACCTGTAAGGGCTACATGTAAAAGTAACAAGTTATGTGGGAAACGACTAGGTGCCTACACGGCATACATAAGTCGCAAATAAGTATTTGTGTATGATATGCGTGTGTAGTGAGTATTTTGTTTTGCTACCTAGAAAATAATTATATACAAGCCAAACCACATATTGCCTCCAGCGCCATCTCCTAAAATGATCAGCAAGGACAATAGCTCGGATAACAACCCAAACAAAAAAACGCGTCGATTGCTATTTTCCTTCTGAAACTCCTTCTCACCCACCCACTACGGTGTGGTTCGTGCATCGAGAATAACACCGAGGCCCAAAAACAAAAAACGTAGAACATTTTTGGTTGGAAAAAGCGCTAGAGTGAACGACCTTAAATGTGGATGCTGTGAGAGCCAAGCCAATTAATATTAGAATCATCATATGGCAAATAAAATGCGGTACATGCAAACAACGGAATCGCTGTATGGTCAGAGAAGAGGTGTTGAGCAAGCGAGAAGAAATAAAAGCTGGAGATTCGATGATAAGTACTCGGTGGTGACGGTTCTGCTAGTACCTGAAAGCTCAAAAGTGAAAAATCAGAAAAAAAAGAAAAATTAAAAAGAAAAATAAAACGAAAGAAGTGATAGCAAATTATATTCCCCGCTGTAGTATCTCTCCTAGCGAGGAAAAGCCAAGAAAGCCACCTAAAGTGTCAAGTGTATTCTCCAGAACAGCAATCTAAAGTTAAAAAAAAAAACAAAAAAAAATAAAGACTATTATGCCGCTTCCATATGTGATATATGGGATATTATTCAAGCCAACAATCAACAGTGGCGGCCACTTCCGAAACTCATCACCATCTATAGAGCTCGGAAACTATACACGAGTCAAAGCACCACCCAGAAAGGAAAAATCCTGCATCCAACATTTAATTGACACACTCTGCCGATCAGCAACGAGCCGTTACAAGGACAACTGAAGCACGAGAATCTACCCCAACCCCACCTATTTGTGTTAGCAAGAATATCCGCAGCTTGTAAAAGGTTGTAACAATCCAATTTTTTTTTATTATTACTCGTATATACTAGAATATGCTTTCTTCTAAAATTGAATTTCACTTTAACTAGCATCTCCAAATATACAATCAAAATAATAATTAAACAAATAAAACGGGAGTCCAACAATTCGAATCGTCCAGCGAAGAAGTGCACTTCCTCCCTGAGTAATTTGGTTCTAAAACGGTGAGTACAGTTTCTATTTTAAATAAATAAATATATCGTATATAGATATATGTAATATAAGTCGTAACCCCTATGGTATAACACAAGTAATAGAAGAAAGCATTTAAGAAACGAGTAATTCAGAACGAAAAAAAAAAAAAAAACCTAAATGTAGTGTTCGCACAAAAAAAAAAACAAAATGTATTTAGTACTAATGAAAACGGTCAGAAACGTGCCGTATCTTATATAAAAGAAAAAAAAAATTGTAAAAAATGAAAGAAAAAAATAAATCTATTACTATCTATACAACATATTTAATATAAATTGTAACTATACTTAAACCTAAGTAAGATTTAAGTACGGTTGTGCTTGCCCTCACCCACCCCAAGAATGTTTCGTAAATTTTTATGTTTGAATTAAATAAAAATGTTAAACTTGAATTGTACATCTGAACCCCCGATTCTCTTTGTTTTCATCAATTGGGTCTTAAAAAAATGTGTAGATTTTGTGGTTATAACCTGTGCCTGCTGCTAGACGAGATTTTAGGATTTAATATTTTTTTGGGAAGGCATTCTTTTCTTTTCAGGGATACGGTCCTTAATATGGAGATGTAAAGTTTGGTTTGTATAGGGCGAGAAACAAGGGGAGGGACTGATTGCAAAGGATGACGAGGTGAAAAAAAAAGTATTTATATACAACATAGGGGTAGTTACTAATACAAGCTACCAAGGTGTGTCCTAGCCAATCTATGTTAGACACTTAGGGGAGGGTTTTTGCGGCTGAGCATTACACCTAGCTCATTTCTCTTTTGCTTTGCTAAGAAGTATTATGGAAGTTTAGTTGATTGGTAGAATCTTGGTGTGCGACTGAGATGATCGGTCGAAGATATCTAAGGACAAGTTCGCGTCCCAAATTTTAAACCATTTTTGCTCGAATTCCATCTGGAGCCAGGCATGGAAAAATAAATGTAACTGCGGTTGGTCTATGTTGGTGGCAAGATCTCCCCCCCCATTTCGGCGAGCGAAAGACGGAGCTAAAGCAAGCATGCCTGCCGCAACCAACTGATCAACCCCCTTCTACTTCTTGCCCGGACGGGCCTCTCTGGTTGCCTGTGCCTGGAGGTCATATGGGTAACGGGAGGGTCCTTAAAGAGTTTTTTTTTTTGAGTCCAGACATGGTCTCTGATCTGTCAGTATTTCAATGTGAACCAAAGGACCCTGGGTGGAAGTGCATAACATCAAGGCACACCCCCCTTTATTATAATTGCCCAGTTCATAGATATAGTATAATAATTATGGATTGTAACTGTGTGGGTGAATTATAATAAAGAATTGAATCAAATTATATATATATATAAATACCGTTACAGGTTGGTGCCCAACGTGTTGCTCGAATTGTCCTTACCCCTACCAAAGTATCTCAGTCTTTTATCCCCATTTTTCTAAAATACATTCCGTAGGCTCCGAACTTATTGATAGTGGGTGTTCGATTTGTTTGGTTAATTTTTTTTTACTCTTGTTTCCAAGTTGTTCAACTTAAGATTTTTTTTGACTCGGAAGGATTTAAGGTAGAGATCTAGCTGTCCGCTTGGTACTGTACATTTGCTTTTCTAAGGCTGTTGCTGCTAGGGATCCCTTAGATCCGATATCCTGGGTGGTTGTCTAATCTTTGTCTTACACCTAATATAATTCTTTACGTGTAATATTTGCAAGCGATTTCTAACTTTCACACCCCTTTCTTAATCTCTCAGTAGCAGATAGTCTGGTAAATTAGCTTCATTGGCACATTTACGTCTGCTGCTATCTAGATTTGGGAGCCTAAGAAGAAAAAAAATAAAAAATTAGCCCTGAGAGTTTGTTAATGGTGACCTGTAAGACGCCAAAACCTACAAGTTCTCCATCTGTTGCACCAATTAAAATTTCATCAAATTCTGGCAATAATTGTTCAATGATATATCTACTTACATACCGATCCTAATCCATTTACGCAGCAAAAGGAGTAGAAGATTTTTTTTTATATCTTCGGTTCATCTACACGCCCAAAATTTTTAAAAGAATATTTTGATAAACTATACAACCAATATCTAGCAATTGTTACCGGTTGTCGCTCAAGTCTACCTGGTGTTAAGTCCATTAGTCCGCATTTATCTTCTATATCAATCATCTTTTAAATGAATTACTAAGTTCAATAATTTAAGATTTAGCAAGTATAATATTGAAATTTTGTTTTTGAATTTTTTAGTTGATTATTTAGTTTAAATCCCTGGAGTTTGAAATTTTTGTTTGTTTTTGTTACCTACTTTACGAATTAATAATATGTCTAATCCCACGAAGGCCTCTGATCGTCTATTACGTCCCAAAAAAGGGAAAAAGATACAGGAAGACCGTTTACACCGGTCCTTGGGGCCAGTTGGTCCCTTGCAGAAACACATTACAAACATCAAAAGCTCACAATCTGTGCCCAAGGCGTCAACTTCGCAAAGTGCCCGCCAGTCATTGGCGGAAGGCAACGGCATTGATCAATCCATAACGAAGCCACTAATCCCTGAAGTGGAAAATGAGCCATGCATGTCCGACGGTGAGGTAGAGGAAAGCGAGGGGGAGCAGCTCGCACAATATGTGCAGGAAGTAGTAAATGCTACAGTAGGATTAAGCAGAGCAGATGATCTCCGTGTGTTGAAGGAAGAGCTCGAGAGGCACCAACTGGCGCTTCGAAACGAATAACCTCTCACATCCGTAGCTCATTTTTAGCCCAAACCCCTACCAACCGTCCACTTGAATCAGATACGGGCGCAAATCCGATTCCAAATCCGAATCTGCATACCAACGTGAGCACATTTCCATCACAAGTTCCACTACCCAATCCACAGCCTAGACTTGGACGGAGTTCCAATGTGGATAATTTTATTGCTCAATTAGGCAATTTAAACTTTGCAAATACCTCTCCTCCGCTTCCTTCAAGTCGAAATTCTAACCCTTCATTAACGACAGTAAAGAATTATAATTTCCACAAATGGGGAATTCGATTCGATAATCGATCAATGTCAGTCGATGATTTTCTATTCCGTCTGGATCGCGTGAGGGAAGGCTACGGAACTTCATGGGATGATGTGGTTCTTAATTTTCACCAGTTCATTACAGGCCCAGTGGAAAATTGGTATTGGACTCATTTAAAATCCAATCCAATTACCACTTGACCTAGTTTGAAATTAGCCCTAATTGAACAGTTTCGAAGTCTGGAGACAGACTCGGAACTGTCCCGGAAAATGTCCGATCGTCGGCAAGGGAGTTTAGAGCCCTTTGACGAATTCTATAATGATATCGTCCATCTAAATACCAGACTACGACATCCAAAGCCCAATGAAGAAATCATTGAAGTTATCAAGCAGAACGTACGCCGACGCAGGTGGAGCTGTTAATTACCTTTCACACGTCCAGTCTGCCAGAGATGGTGTATGTCTGCCGTACGATCGAAAAATACCTTAATGATCATGACACTTCGAGGTTTCGCCAACAATCAGTTCCACAAGCACGCCGAAATATTGGGGAATTAGAGATCAATCCAAACCCCCTTTTCTTCGCAGACTGACTTTCACTTAGAGGCGGTTGAGCCGCGAAGAAATCCCTCTCCGCTAGTCTGTTGGAACTGTAAGGTGGCGGGACATACATTTTATGAATGCGAAAGTCCCCAAAGGAATCTATTTTGCTACCGGTGTGGAAAGGAAACACCACCACTCCTAAATGTCCGAAATGCTCGGTAAACTACCGAAGGGGTAAGTTTCCGACCGGGAGATTTGTCCCACCAACCAGGAGCCCGGCAAACCATTGATTTCACCTGACTTACCTCAATTACCTGACTCTTTACTAGATTTTTCACAAAACTACCAGCCATTAACAGTTTTACGGCATGACGTCGGTATTTCCGTAAATGAAACGGAATTGCCTTCTCCTACTGAACGATGCTTCAAAACACTCCATGAAAGACAGCAAGAATACTATGCTGCTCGAAGAAGAATTTTCGAACCTAAGCTTCTATCGGAGAGAAGTCTTAGACAAAAATTAATAAGTAAAAGACTTGAGCATCAGTCTGTAGCTGCATCTACCTTATGCGTTCCCAAAGATGACCCGCGATCTTATGCCGTAGTTACCATTTTTGGCAAACAAATGTTAGGACTGATAGATAGTGGATCAGGCGTTAGTTGCTTAGGACAGGAAGGATTTAATATGTTGCAAAAAGAGTGTATTCATTTCAATAAGTTCAAGAATGCCGTCAAAACCGCTGATGGACGCCAGGAAGAAGTTATCGGTAAAGTTACAACTGACATTCAATACAAGGGCGTATCAAAACCATTAACGTTCTACATTGTCCCATCTCTAAGGCAATCACTTTATTTGGGGGTGGACTTTTGGAAACATTTCCACATCGCACATCAATTAGTATCAAGTTTGTCACTAGATATTTCTAACAGAGAAATTGATAAAAATGCTCTGGAATTGACCAGCGAGGAATCTACTAAATTAAACGAAGTCATCTCACGATTTTCCTCGTTTACCTCTGCAGGCCTAGGAAAAACGAACCTGGAAGTACATGTCATTGATACCGCAGACTCTGAACCCGTAAACCAACGGCATTATCCCATTTCGCCAGCGGTACAAACTCTTCTCTATGCGGAATTGGATCGTATGCCCTAATTGGACGTTATCGAGGAAAGTATCAGTGTATGGAGTTCGCCACTCGTGCTAATACGCAAACCGGGGAAAAATCGTAGTAAAACCTAGTAAATCCTGATTACACCAAGGAATTTATAATCTCTTCGGCAACCGGAATTGGGGGCGTGTTATGCCAAGCAGATGAAATGAGAGTCGAGAGGCCGATATTTTATTATTCCCACAAACTAAATGGAGCTCAAAAGAATTATAGCATCACCGAGCGAGAGTATCTAGCAGCAGTCATGGGAGTGCAAGAGTTTAGACCGTACGTGAAGGGGCACAAATTCAAGATTATAATTGACCATGCAAGTCTACGATGGCCGATGACTAAAAAGAATTTGGATGGTAAAATAGCTCCGATATTGAACATCGTAAAGGATCACTGAATGTCGTACCGGATGCTCTATCCAGAATACATTTGGTGGACACCATTGATCCCAAGACTCCAATATCGAAGCCGTCGTTCGATGTGTTACATCTAGATCTCACGGATCCTAGTTTCCAATCTGAGGAATACCGGGAAATCATAAAAACCATTGAAAATAATAAAGACGAGCTGCCTGACCTGGTTGTATCGAACAATTTCGTTTACAAAAAGGTCAAACACAGCACAGGACATCCGCTACAGGATGGTTTAACTTGGATGCTTTGGATTCCTTCGGAACTGACTAATCGTTTAATATCCTTGGCTCATCAACCACCTAGCTCCTCCCATGGCCGCATTGCTAAAACACTCTACAGATTACGGGAACAATATTATTGGCCAAACATGGCCTCTCAGGTAAGATCTTTTATTGGAGGATGTAATGATTGTAAAGAGAATAAGGCCCAAACTCTAACTTACGACCACCTATGGGCAAGGCATTCGAGGTCCAGGGTCCATTCCAACATATCTATTTAGTTTTTCTTGGTTCCTACCCTAGGTCCAAATTTGGAAATACTGCTCTTCTAATAGCCCTAGATCAATTTACGAAATCAGTGTTCCTAAATCCTTAACGAAATACGACAAGCCAAGCAACAATGCAGTTTCTGCAAAACCAAATATTCCTTGTTTATGGGGTACCTGAAAGTGTCCTTACAGACAATGGAAAACAATTCACCAGCAAAGACTTTGCGAAATTCCTTAAATCATTTGGTGTACGACACATACGCAACGCCGCCTATTCGCCGCAGGCTAATGCTAGTGAGCGATCAAACAGGTCAATATTGGCTGCGATACGATCGTATCTCACAGGGACCAAAGTCGCTGGGATTACCAACTTCCTGCCATTGGTTGTGCACTGCGCTCTGCGGTTCATTCAGCTATTGGGCTTTCACCCTACGAAGCATTATTCGGCCATATCATGATCGAGCACGGTTCAACCTACCAAATTCTCCGCAAGCTTAATGCCTTAAACCACTCGGATATTCAAACGTTGCCAAAGTCCGATAAGCTTAACATTCTGCACGGACACCTTAAGAAATCATTGGAAGCTGCCAACAACAAATATGAGAAAGTCTACAACTTGCGCAGTACAAAAAGGAATTATGAAGTTGGCGACATAGTTTTCAGGAGAAACTTCGCACAAAGTGACGTATCAAAGAAAATTAATGCTAAACTGTGCCCCAAATTCCTAAAAATGGTGGTGTCAAAGGAAATTGGCAGTCATATGTATGAACTAAAAAACCTTTCGGCCAAAACAGCCGGAATTTACCACCTAAAGGACCTTAAAAATTAAAGATCAAAATAAAATGTTACGTATACTCCATCAACCACGTAAGTATGACATCATTGGGTTTGATTAGGTATGAGGCAATACAATAAGACAACATTTTAAGCCTGGAGTAGACCCTAGAAATTAACTGATGGTATGAGGCGAAGATAAACTGCGCTCAATTCCAATCTCCCAATAGTATGCGTTCCTTCTCTTGTTACGTTCACCTGTAAGGGCTACATGTAAAAGTAACAAGTTTTGTGCGAAACGACTAGGTGCCTACACGGCATACATAAGTCGCAAATAAGTATTTGTGTATGATATGCGTGTGTAGTGAGTATTTTGTTTTGCTACCTAGAAAATAATTATATATAAACCAAACCACATATTGCCTCCAGCGCCATCTCCTAAAATGATCAGCAAGGACAATAGCTCGGATAACAACCCAAACAAAAAAACGCGTCGATTGCTATTTTCCTTCTGAAACTCCTTCTCACCCACCCACTACGGTGTGGTTCGTGCATCGAGAATAACACCGCGGCCCAAAAACAAAAAACGTAGAACATTTTTGGTTGGAAAAAGCGCTAGAGTGATCGACCTTAAATGTGGATGCTGTGAGAGACAAGCCAATTAACATTAGAATCATCATATGGCAAATAAAATGCGGTACATGCAAACAACGGAATCGCTGTATGGTCAGAGAAGAGGTGTTGAGCAAGCGAGATGAAGTAACAGCTGGAGATTCGATGATAAGTACTCGGTGGTGACGGTTCTGCTAGTACCTGAAAGCTCAAAAGTGAAAAATCAGAAAAAAAAAGAAAAATTAAAAAGAAAAATAAAACGAAAGAAGTGATAGCAAATTATATTCCCCGCTGTAGTATCTCTCCTATCAAGGAAAAGCCAAGAAAGCCACCTAAAGTGTCAAGTGTATTCTCCAGAACAGCAATCTAAAGTTAAAAAAAAAAACAAAAAAAATAAAGACTATTGTGCCGCTTCCATATGTGATATATGGGATATTATTCAAGCCAACAATCAACAGTGGCGGCCACTGCCGAAACTCATCACCATCTATAGAGCTCCGAAACTATACACGGGTCAAAGCACTACCCAGAAAGGAAAAATCCTGCATCCAACATTTAACTGACACACTCTGCCGATCAGCAACGAGCCGTTACAAGGACAACTGAAGCACGAGAATCTACCCCAACCCCACCTATTTGTGTTAGCAAGAATATCCGTAGCTTGTAAAAGGTTGTAACAATCCAATTTTTTTTATTATTATATACTAGAATATGCTTTCTTCTTAAATTGAATTTCACTTTAACTAGCATCTCCAAATATACAATCAAAGTAATAATAAAACAAATAAAACGAGAGTCCAACAATTCGAATCGTCCAGCGAAGAAGTGCACTTCCTCCCTGAGTAATTTGGTTCTAAAACGGTGAGTACAGTTTCTATTTTTAATAAATACATATATCGTATATATATATATATGTAATATAAGTCGTAACCCCTATGGTATAACACAAGTAATAGAAGAAAGCATTTAAGAAACGAGTAATTCAGAACGAAAAAAAAAAAAAAAACCTAAATGTAGTATTTGCACAAAAAAAAAAAAACGAATTGTATTTAGTACTAATGAAGACGGTCAGAAACATGCCGTATCTTATATAAAAGAAAAAAAAATTGAAAAAATGAAAAAAAAAAAATCTATTACTATCTATACAACATATTTAATATAAATTGTAACTATACTTAAACTTATGTAAGATTTAAGTACGGTAGTCCTTGCCCTCACCCACCCCAAGAATGTTTCGTAAATTTTTATGTTTGAATTAAATAAAAATGTTAAACTTGAATTGTACATCTGAACCCCCGATTCTCTTTGTTTTCATCAATTGGGTCTTAAAAAAATGTGTAGATTTTGTGGTTATAACCTGTGCCTGCTGCTAGACGAGATTTTAGGATTTAATATTTTTTTGGGAAGGCATTCTTTTCTTTTCAGGGATACGGTCCTTAATATGGAGATGTAAAGTTTGGTTTGTATAGGGCGAAAAACAAGGGGAGGGACTGATTGCAAAGGATGACGAGGTGAAAAAAAAAGTATTTATATACAACATAGGGGTAGTTACTAATACAAGCTACCAAGGTGTGTCCTAGCCAATCTATGTTAGACACTTAGGGGAGGGTTGTTGCGGTTGAGCATTACACCTAGCTCATTTCTCTTTTGCTTTGCTAAGAAGTATTATGGAGGTTTAGCTGATTGGTAGAATCTTGGTGTGGGACTGAGATGATAGGTCGAAGATATCTAAGGACAAGTTCGGGTCCCAAATTTTAAACCATTTTTGCTCGAATTCCATCTGGAGCCAGGCATGGAAAAATAAATGTAACTGCGGTTGGTCTATGTTGCTGGCAAGATCCCCCCCCCCCATTTCGGCGAGCGAAAGACGGAGCTAAAGCAAGCATGCCTGCCGCAACCAACTGATCAACCCCCTTCTACTTCTTGCCGGGACTGGCCTCTCTGGTTGCCTGTGCCTGGAGGTCATATGGGTAAGTGAATGGTAGTTGGGAGGGTCCTTAAAGAGTTTTTTTTTTTTGAGTCCAGACATGGTCTCCGATCTGTCAGTATTTCAATGTGAACCAAAGGACCCTGGGTGGAAGTGCATAACATCAAGGCACACCCCCCTTTATTATAATTGCCCAGTTCATAGATATAGTATAATTATTATAGATTGTAACTGTGTGGGTGAATTATAATAAAGAATTGAATCAAATTATATATATATATATATAAATACCGTTACAGGCTGGCGCCCAACGTGGGGTTCGAATTGTCCTTACCCCCACCAAAGTATCTCAGTCTTTTATCCCCATTTTTCTAAAATACATTCCGTAGGCTCCGAACTTACTGATAGTGGTTGTTCGATTTGTTTGGTTAATTTTTTTTTTTACTCTTGTTTCCAAGTTGTTCAACTTAAGATTTTTTTGACTCGGAAGGATTTAAGGTAGAAATCTAGCTGTCCGCTTGGTACTGTACATTTGCTTTTCTAAGGCTGTTGCTGCTAGGGATCCCTTAGATCCGATATCCTGGGTGGTTGTCTAATCTTTGTCTTACACCTAATATAATTCTTTACGTGTAATATTTGCAAGCGATTTCTAACTTTCACACCCCTTTCTTAATCTCTCAGTAGCAGATAGTCTGGTAAATTAGCTTCATTGGCACATTTACGTCTGTTGCTATCTAGATTTGAGAGCCTAAGAAGAAAAAAAAGAAAAAAAAAATTAGCCCTGAGAGTTTGTTAATGGTGACCAGTAAGACACTAAAACCTACAAGTTCTTCCATTTGTTGCACAAATTAAAATTTCATCAAATTCTGGCAATAATTGTTCAATGATATATCTACTTACATACCGATCCTAATCCATTTACGCAGCAAAAGGAGTAGAAGAATTTTTTTTATATCTTCGGTTCATCTACACGCCCAAAAGTTCGCAAGCCCAGACCCTTTCTTTTCCTCGCCCTATTTTTTTTTTAAAAGAATATTTTGATAAACCATACAACCAATATCTAGCAATTGTTACCGGTTGTCGCTCAAGTCTACCTGGTGTTAAGTCCATTGGTCCGCATTTATCTTCTAGATCAATCATCTTTTAAATGAATTACTAAGTTCAATAATTTAAGATTTAGCAAGTATAATATTGAAATTTTGTTTTTGAATTTTTTAGTTGATTATTTAGTTTAAATCCCTGGAGTTTGAAGTTTTTGTTTGTTTTTGTTACCTACTTTACGAATTAATAATATGTCTAATCCCACGAAGGCCTCTGATCATCTACTACGTCCCAAAAAAGGGAAAAAGATACAAGAAGACCGTTTAAACCGGTCCTTGGGGCCAGTTGGTCCCTTGCAGAAACACATTACAAACATCAAAAGCTCACAATCTGTGCCCAAGGCGTCAACTTCGCAAAGTGCCCGCCAGTCATTGGCAATAACAATATGTGCAGGAAGTAGTAAATGCTACAGTAGGATTAAGCAGAGCAGATGATCTCCGTGTGCTGAAGGAAGAGCTCGAGAGGCACCAACTGGCGCTTCGAAACGAAATAGCCTCTCACATCCGTAGCTCATTTTCAGCCCAAACCCCTACCAACCGTCCACTTGAATCAGATACGCCCGCAAATCCGATTCCAAATCCGAATCTGCATACCAACGTGAGCACATTTCCATCACAAGTTCCACTACCCAATCCACAGCCCACACTTGGACGGAGTTCCAATGTCGATAATTTTATTGCTCTATTAGGCAATTTGAACTTTGCAAATACCTCTCCTCCGCTTCCTTCAAGTCGGAATTCTAACCCTTCATCAACGACAGTAAAGAATTATAATTTCCACAAATGGGGAATTCGATTCGATAATCGATCAATGTCAGTCGATGATTCTCTATTCCGTCTGGATCGCGTGAGGGAAGGCTACGGAACTTCATGAGATGATGTGGTTCTTAATTTTCACCAGTTCATTACAGGCCCAGTGGAAAATTGGTATTTAAATTGGACTCATTTAAAATCCAATCCAATTACCACTTGACCTTGTTTGAAATTAGCCCTAATTGAACAGTTTCGAAGTCTGGAGACAGACTCGGAACTGTCTCGGAAAATGTTCGATCGTCGGCAAGGGAGTTTGGAGCCCTTTGACGAATTCTATAATGATATCGTCCATCTAAATACCAGACTACGACATCCAAAGCCCAATGAAGAAATCATTGAAATTATCAAGCAGAACGTACGCCGACGCAGGGGGAGCTGTTAGTTACCTTTCACACGTCCAGTCTGCCAGAGATGGTGTATGTCTGCCGTACGATCGAAAAATACCTTAATGATCATGACACTTCGAGGTTTCGCCAACAATCAGTTCCACAAGCACGCCGAAATATTGGGGAATTAGAGATCAATCCAAACCCCCTTTTCTTCGCAGACTGACTTTCACTTAGAGGCGGTTGAGCCGCGAAGAAATCCCTCTCCGCTAGTCTGTTGGAACTGTAAGGTGGCGGGACATACATTTTATGAATGCGAGAGTCCCCAAAGGAATCTATTTTGCTACCGGTGTGGAAAGGAAAACACCACCACTCCTAAATGTCCGAAATGCTCGGTAAACTACCGAAGGGGCAAGTTTCCGACCGGGAGATTTGTCCCACCAACCACGAGCCCGGCAAACCATTGATTTCACCTGACTTACCTCAATTACCTGACTCTTTACTAGATTTTTCACAAAACTACCAGCCATTAACAATTTTACGGCATGACGTCGGTATTTCCGTAAATGAAACGGAATTGCCTTCTCCTACTGAACGATGCTTCAAAACACTCCATGAAAGATAGCAAGAATACTATGCTGCTCGAAGAAGAATTTTCGAACCTAAGCTTCTATTGGAGAGAATACGCCGTCTTAGACAAAAATTTAAAAGTAAAAGACTTGAGCATCAGTCTGTAGTTGCATCTACCTTATGCGTTCCCGAAGATGACCCGCGACCTTATGCCGTAGTTACCATTTTTGGCAAACAAATGTTAGGACTGTTGGATAGTGGAGCAGGCGTTAGTTGCTTAGGACAGGAAGGATTTAATATGTTGCAAAAAGAGTGTATTCATTTCAATAAGTTCAAGAATGCCGTCAAAACCGCTGATGGACGCCAGCAAGAAGTTATCGGTAAAGTTACAACTGACATTCAATACAAGGGCGTATCAAAACCATTAACGTTCTACATTGTCCCATCTCTAAGGCAATCACTTTATTTGGGGGTGGACTTTAGGAAACATTTCCACATCGCACCTCAATTAGTATCAAGTTTGTCACTAGATATTTCTAACAGAGAAATTGATAAAAATGCTCTGGAATTGACCAGCGAGGAATCTACTAAATTAAACAAAGTCATCTCACGATTTTCCTCGTTTACCTCTGCAGGCCTTGGAAAAACGAACCTGGAAGTACATGTCATTGATACCGGAGACTCTGAACCCGTAAAACAACGGCATTATCCCATTTCGCCAGCGGGACAAACTCTTCTATATGCGGAATTGGATCGTATGCTCTAATTGGACGTTATCGAGGAAAGTATCAGTGTATGGAGTTCGCCACTCGTGCTAATACGCAAACCGGGGAAAAATCGTAGTAAAACCTAGTAAATCCTGATTACACCAAGGAATTTATAATCTCGTGCGATGCTTCGGCAACCGGAATTGGGGGCGTGTTATGCCAAGCAGATGAAATGAGAGTCGAGAGGCCGATATTTTATTATTCCCACAAACTAAATGGAGCTCAAAAGAATTATAGCATCACCGAGCGAGAGTATCTAGCAGCAGTCATGGGAGTGCAAAAGTTTAGACCGTACGTGGAGGGTCACAAATTCAAGATTATAATTGACCATGCAAGTCTACGATGGCCGATGACTAAAAAGGATTTGGATGGTAGGATAGCTCCGATATTGGACATCGTAAAGGATCACTGAATGTCGTACCGGATGCTCTATCCAGAATACATTTGGTGGACACCATTTATCCCAAGACTCCAATATCGAAGCCGTCGTTCGATGTGTTTCATCTAGATCTCACGGATCCTAGTTTCCAATCTGAGGAATACCGGGAGATCATAAAAACCATAGAAAATAATAACGACGAGCTGCCTGACCTGGTTGTATCGAACAATTTCGTTTACAAAAAGGTCAAACACAGCACAGGACATCCGCTACAGGATGATTTAACTTGGATGCTTTGGATTCCTTCGAAACTGACTAATCGTTTAATATCCTTGGCTCATCAACCACCTAGCTCCTCCCATGGCCGCATTGCTAAAACACTCTACAGATTACGGGAACAAGATTATTGGCCAAACATGGCCTCTCAGGTAAGATCTTTTATTGGAGAGTGTAATGATTGTAAAGCGAATAAGGCCCAAACTCTAACTTACGACCACCTATGGGCAAGGCATTCGAGGTCCAGCGTCCATTCCAACATATCTATTTAGATTTTCTTGGTTCCTACCCTAGGTCCAAATTTGGAAATACTACTCTTCTAATAGCCCTAGATCAATTTACAAAATTTGTGTTAATACATCCTTTACGAAATACGACAAGCCAAGCAACAATGCAGTTTCTGCAAAACCAAATATTCCTTGTTTATGGGGTACCTGAAAGTGTCCTTACAGACAATGGAAAACAATTCACCAGCAAAGGCTTTGCAAAATTCCTTAAATCATTTGGTGTACGACACATACACAACGCCGCCTATTCGCCGCAGGCTAATGCTAGTGAGCGATTAAACAGGTCAATATTGGCTGCGATACAATCGTATCTGACAGGCGACCAAAGTCGCTGGGATTACCAACTTCCTGCCATTGGTTGTGCACTGCGCTCTGCGGTTCATTCAGCTATTGGGCTTTCACCCTACGAAGCATTATTCGGCCATATCATGATCGAGCACGGTTCAACCTACCAAATTCTCCGCAAGCTTAACGCCTTAAACCACTCGGATATTCAAACGTTGCCAAAGTCCGATAAGCTTAACATTCTGCACGGACACCTTAAGAAATCATTGGAAGCTGCCAACAACAAATATGAGAAAGTCTACAACTTGCGCAGTACAAAAAGGAATTATGAAGTTGGCGACATAGTTTTCAGGAGAAACTTCGCACAAAGTGACGTATCAAAGAAAATTAATGCTAAACTGTGCCCCAAATTCCTAAAAATGGTGGTGTCAAAGGAAATTGGCAGTCATATGTATGAACTAAAAAACCTTTCGGCCAAAACAGCCGGAATTTACCACCTAAAGGACCTTAAAAATTAAAGATCAATATAAAATGTTACGTATACGCCATCAACCACGTAAGTATGACATCATTGGGTTTGATTAGGTATGAGACAATACAATAAGACAACATTTTAAGCCTGGAGTAGACCCTAGAAATTTATTGATGGTATGAGGTGAAGATAAACTGCGCTCAATTCCAATCTCTCAAAAGTATGCGTTTCTTCTCTTGTTACGTTCACCTGTAAGGGCTACATGTAAAAGTAACAAGTTTTGTGGGAAACGACTAGGTGCCTACACGGCATACATAAGTCGCAAATAAGTATTTGTGTATGATATGCGTGTGTAGTGAGTATTTTGTTTTGCTACCTAGAAAATAATTATATATAAACCAAACCACATATTGCCTCCAGCGCCATCTCCTAAAATGATCAGCAAGGACAATAGCTCGGATAACAACCCAAACAAAAAAACGCGTCGATTGCTATTTTCCTTCTGAAACTCCTTCTCACCCACCCACTACGGTGTGGTTCGTGCATCGAGAATAACACCGCGGCCCAAAAACAAAAAACGTAGAACATTTTTGGTTGGAAAAAGCGCTAGAGTGAACGACCTTAAATGTGGATGCTGTGAGAGACAAGCCAATTAACGTTAGAATCATCATATGGCAGATAAAATGCGGTACATGCAAACAACGGAATCGCTGTATGGTCAGAGAAGAGTTGTTGAGCAAGCGAGAAGAAATAACAGCTGGAGATTCGATGATAAGTACTCGGTGGTGACGGTTCTGCTAGTACCTGAAAGCTCAAAAGTGAAAAATCAGAAAAAAAAGAAAAATTAAAAAGAAAAATAAAACGAAAGAAGTGATAGCAAATTATATTCCCAGCTGTAGTATCTCTCCTAGCGAGGAAAAGCCAAGAAAGCCACCTAAAGTGTCAAGTGTATTCTCCAGAACAGCAATCTAAAGTTAAAAAAAAAAACAAAAAAAATAAAGACTATTGTGCCGCTTCCATATGTGATATATGGGATATTATTCAAGCCAACAATCAACAGTGGCGGCCACTGCCGAAACTCATCACCATCTATAGAGCTCCGAAACTATACACGGGTCAAAGCACTACCCAGAAAGGAAAAATCCTGCATCCAACATTTAACTGACACACTCTGCCGATCAGCAACGAGCCGTTACAAGGACAACTGAAGCACGAGAATCTACCCCAACCCCACCTATTTGTGTTAGCAAGAATATCCGCAGCGTGTAAAAGGTTGTAACAATTTAATTTTTTTTATTATTATATACTAGAATATGCTTTATTTTAAAGATTGGGAAATGAAATTGTTTTTTTATTGAATTATTTAGTTGTTGAAAGTTACTTGAGGTATAAATATTGATTGAAGAATGGGTATGTTGCTTGAAGATTCAATGTTGATTGAAGAATTCAAATGTTTATTCAAGATTGAGTATTGAGATCTTTAAATTCTCAGTCGGGATGTGTTTTAACCTAAAAAAAAATCTCAAAGGTTGACACCCATAATAAGTTTCCTTCCCAGTATCCACTATTTATACGAATTATGTTATATGTTATATTAGCTGAACGGATATTGGGAAACCACTACTGTGTATTCTTTGAATATGCTTGCCAGTAAGATTTCATATTTTAAGTATTTTTGGCCGACGGGATTTACCATGAAAATACAAATCCACAGCAATTATGACGCGTTTTAAAGACAAATTTCGATGTATTCCTGTAGTTTTAATTGCTTATGTGAGAAAACGTCAAGTAATGGCAATTCGGTCTGTGGTCTTCTGAATGATGATGGGTTCCGTGAGATTTGTACAATTGGACCTAAGGCAATAGGCGAGGAATTAAATATGGAACAGTATCTCGACCTCGCAACAGCGAATAGCATTCGCTCCCTAGTTGTCGAAAATTATTTAAACTTCAATAAGTTAAACGTAAAACCATTAGATTTCGAGATGAGTATCCGACTTACGAAGGACCCTTCTTTCTTCTGTTCTCCGCGACGGCAGTCGTTCGCTTAACGGGATGCGGTTTGGAGCTTAAGTTATCAAAGTGCCATTTCGGATATTCGTCTATAAAGTATCTTGGTTATAGAGTGACTGAACGTGATATTCCGCCTATTGACTTGTTTTAAAAAGCAATACTTAATTATCCAATACCTGATAATAGTAAAGAATTACATTCGTTTCTCGGCTTAAGTTCCTACTTTAGTTTTTGTTCCTTCCCAAGAATAGCCAAGCCACTTTATAATCTTTAGAAGAAGAGTGTTTGAAATCGTTTCGATATTTACAAGATTCATTTATGTCGTCCCCTGTGTTAGTTATCGATCTATAACCCGAAGCGTGAAACTGAATTACATTGTGATGCTAGTTCTCTGGGTTTTGGTGTCGTTCTTCTACAACGGCAAAATGATAGAAAATTTCATCCAGTGGTATAGTTTTCAAATAGTACAACGCCCCAAGAGTCACGATATCATAATTTCGAGCTTGAGACTCTCGCGATTATTTTAGCGTTGAGACGCTTTCGTTTTTATCTGGAAGGAATCCTGTTTACTATAGTCACTGATTGCAACTCACTTAATAAAAAAAAAACAACAAACACTGTGGCGCTGGCAGCCCAGTATGGGCCATGGCCTAGCTTCTTGACACTCATTTGTCTTGCTCATGTTTTCATTTTTAACACATCTGAGCGGGGCCTACGGTTTGTCGCCGAATCCGAACGGCACTCCTTAGAAGCTTTTTCGTAGGCAATTTATTACTTTCGGTAGTTTGCCATTGCCCGCCGAAAGGGTGATGGCGATTTGAAAAATTGTTGTTGACCCAGTCAGGAATCGAACCCAGACTCTCTGCATGATAGTCCAATGAGCTAACTATCGCGCCATCGCCGTAGCCATTGTCCAATATAAAAAAAACAAAAACGTGGCGGTACACTAAGGTTAGATATGTAGATCGAGGTCGATCTAAATGTCAGGTTGACCGAAATGAGAAAAAAAGGAGATTATATATATTGTAGCAAAAGTTCTTCCCTATGTGTACCTACCACCACGACAATTTTAAAACTGTACTGCTTGAGAAGTCATTTTTGGATCTGAAACGTTCATCTTTTTCGGGCGCTTCTTTTTTCCGTTCTTTTTTTTCTAGTGCGACGCGAACAAGACAGGTATATTGTCCTAAATTGAAATAAATTTTAATAAAATATCAAGTTTTTTTTCATAGTTGTTCCTACTGAAATCATCACGTAATGATTGAAAGATGAATAAAGTACACAAGCGTTTCTTTGCGTGTATAGCTTTTTCTACAAGGAAATTCGTTTTCGAATTCCTTAAAATATGACCTAAAAGCTCACTGTATCTTTAGTAATCTTTCGACGGTTGACGAATGGGATGAAAACCTTTTATTAACATTTTATAAAACTCATACTGGAGCTACAAATCCGCCCTTGTTTTATCCGATCGGGTGAAATAATTTCTTATATTTAATATAAGACTATTTTTGATATACTATACTCTTCATTGAATTGTGCTAAAAGTGGACTGGACTTCCAGGTTTTATTATCATTTCAATCTGGTGAGCAGATTCGTCGTTGTTTTTAAAAAAATTAACATTTGAATCATAAAAATATCGAATGCAAATCTGAAATACTTTTCTATTTTTTCTGTGTAGCGATAGATAGGTATAAGTTTTTATATCGCATTTTTAATTGCATCTTTTGAAACGACTTGTTGCACTAAATCTTCTGCTTTTATGGTTCAAGATATTTCGGGATATTTAAAAGTCGCTTAAAATAAATGGCAATATTTTTTGTCCGCAATCCATGCTTTTTTACCTGAAAGAATGCCTTACGGTGTGAAAGACAGAATTTAATTCTGCCGCAGTCACTTTATTTTTACCTGACTACGGGGGCGAGAAGGAGGGTTATATGTTTGACGGGTATGTACAAGTACGTGATTATGTATGTATATTCATCTTTTCCCTCATAACTTCCAATTTACTTATCATAAGTTGACAAATGATGTATCGTTGGACGCGCTAGTTAAAGGCTATGTGATATCATTTAAAGTTGAGCATGGCGCCCTCTAGAGGACATAGAAATTCACAATGTTCCATCTGTTTTACCAGATGGTATATATAAAAAGAAACAAATATCAAAATCAACTATCACAGACACGTTCCAAACATAATCTAATCGGAGGACTGAAGCACTACATCCCAACTGTCCCTTTCAGATCAAAAAATAGTAAAAAGAAGGATTACTCCCCCTCTGAGTAAAAAAAAATCCATATAACCTAGAAAAAAAACCAGTCACATCTCATTAGATCAAATTGCGCAGATCTATTGCTTTGATTCAAATTCCAAATCCCATTTAATTCTGTCTGAGTTAAATGAGAACAAATGTCTACCCATCATTTTTACCTTATAGAAATTTAATTGCGATCTACTAATAAATTGAAAAATATTATAGAAAACCTGCGAGTAATTTTGACATCCAAAATTCTAACCGTGACAAATACAGTGGAATTCGTTATAGGATGAATACAGAATATGTCTGCATTGGTTAGCTTGCTACAAAATTGAAAAGTTAATATTATTAGTTTTGTCCTTACTAAAAACACTCATTAGGATTCATTGGAAAATACATTTGGATTATCGATGAGGGGAGGCGGGAACAGTAGACATATTACTTCGTATCGATTAAGTGTATGCTCAAAAATTCATTTTGGGTTTAGTAAGGGGAAAAAATCAGTATGTTTGACGACTATGAAACAACAACGTCCATGGATTTTCACGAAATAAATTTATGGCAAAATTTATTGTTTTATTTTGGATACTGATTTGTTTTGGAATCAATGAATTTTGGGGTATTTAATGGTTTCTACTATTTGGGAGGTTGAACTTTTAAGAAAATATGGAGAGTACCATGGCTGTGAATTGAAATTAGCTAACGAAGAAGGCGCTTCTTTAACTTTCATTAACTTTAAGCAAGATGAAGACGTACATTTAGTGAGAACACCAAGGTTATTTATGGAACCCTAAAGAATTAAGAAAATAAATTGTCTGCTCATTTTAACAATTTCATAGCAGGCTGCAAAATCGAAGTAAATTTTTACCAATTATTGAAATCGCAATTTGTATATGAATGTTGTGCTAGACAGGATAACAAAAAAAATTTATTTTACATATTTATTTACTAACTACCTCCCGCGCGGCTTCTCTCGCTATTTGCTTTCGGTCCGAGGGCTTGGTCAGGGTCCAGATCATTGGTCAGGGTATATGGCATTGATTAGGGTCTAATTTCTAATTTTTATTTAATATTAAATACGAGTCATCTACAATTTCAACTACAATTTATTTGATTACGATTTTTGATTAACAATTATTCATCTTAGTCTACCTTCCAACTTTAAATCATTGAGATCAATAATAATGACTGCATCCTGTACGGTTGTAATTTCGTTAGATTATTCAATGAATCTTGCCTGTATTTCAAATGAATTCGTCGTTTTTTTATTTATATACAAAATAAATACAGTTATTCAATGTAGAGCTTCCTGATAAACTATGTTTTTTGTTGTGTTTTTCGGTGCGTAAATATACAAAGATGATGGCTTCCAACACGTGACCATGCGACGTATAGTTGTCCATGCGCGACGAAACGAAAACTCCAAGTAAACTCTGCAAACTTCTAACGACTGGCCTTGTGACAAGTGTTTGGCCGTCGCAAATGCCAGACGCACGGGGATTTGAAGCCGCTTAAAATCGAATGTTAAGCCCATTACATAGTCGAGGTTGATTAATGTTATGCAACATGATGATGACTGAGTCTACTTTTAATTTCAAATTTTAAGGTGGTATTTCAGGCAATTCCAGCGAATTCAAAAATTTTATGAGACAGTCCACAACGTCATTCTGGTTAATAACTGTGTCGACTGATTTGAAGAAAATAATTGTCCCCGAATGAAATCTTGAATCGTCGCATTGAAATTATCGACATCATTGTTTTTGCCACCAATGTTGCTTGTACCCTAAGCCCATTCCAGTTTTTGAATTTTCATATTGTTGCAAATTGGAGACACATGCTGAATGAGCTCCTGCTCCGATTTTTTCAACTGAGAGTAATCTCTGGGTAATGTGATGAGTCTAGTCGAGGTGTTAATTGCTGCTTTTCCATTACCAATATCCAACAATTGCTTCAAAAACACATTTGCACTTTGATCTTGTTGTAAAAATACTCGCATGTTAGTTGTTAATCGGAGTGTCTTCACATGTCGCCATAAATTTGATGACTTTAAACACGCGTGTAGTTCGTCAGCAAAAGTTCATCGGGGAATAACTGGAAGAGTCTGACGAAAATCACCGGCAAACAGAATCATGGCTCCAACAAAAATGTTTTGAGTGTCAAGTAGATCTCTCAAAGTTCTGTCCAGCGCTTCCAGTGGTCTCTTGTGGGCGATCGTGCATTCTTCCCAAGCGATTAATTTACGTACATGTAGAATCTTCGGCATTGCGCTTATTTTTAGCAATGGTGCAGGCTCGTGTCTCGTTGATTTGCATGTTCTTATAAACTTCCTGCTATTCCAGATGAAGCCAATGGTAGGGCGAGTTCATTTTGCGATGATTTTATGATTATTATGATACTAAGAACGTTTTGCCAGTCCTTCCGGAAGCATCCAGGAAATAAATTCTACCAGTTCCAGTGTTCAAGGCTTCTATCAAAGAGTTGTACACAAACTTTTGTTGTTGATTTAATCGTGGAACATGTCCATTAATGGTTCTCAGTACCACGAATATTCACATTCATTTTTTTCTGTTTTAAATTATCCTTGCATTAAAGCGAACAAAACAAAAAAAATATTATAATCTATCAAGCCGTTTTTGAGTTTTAGTGAGACTAGCGAAAATCAGTTGAATTATATATATAAGATTTCAAAATTATTTAAAAAATTTTTTATTTAGAATGTTTTCCAAATTTTTAAGATGCTAATTTTTGTTGGTAAAGATGTGTTTTTAAATTTGATGAATTTTTGAATTGTGTTTTTAAACCTTTAAATTTTAAAACTGTTCACATTTTTATGATTTTAAGTGTTTTTCAGAATTTTGAATTTCGTATTTTCAATAAACTTTTTTTCGACTATTCTTAATTCCTTTTTTTTCAAAATGTTTAAATTAAATTTCTTTTAAATTACAGCTTCGTTCTAACTTTCAGTTTCTGAGTGCAATTTATTTACAGTTTTTCTTGAAAATTGATTCGGTAAGTTTTTTTTAAATTCTTGTGCTTTTGGAACGATTGTTCCTTTACGCGGCTTGCGGAAGGGACCTCACTGGTAGAAAACGTAACGCTCATAAGCATTATTGAAATACGCCCTCCTTATTCAATCCATGACAGTAACCCAAATATTGCTATAATTTATAGGAAAAGAATTGTGTTTATATCAGTGTTGATGAACACACTTATTTGGGGCAATGTGAGCACCAAAAACAATTGTAATGTACTTGCCAATCAAGTTTCTTAATATTTGAGTCAGGAACAGGATATGTTGTAACTAATGCACATACCGACGACAACGATGGTCACCAGCAAACTGGTTTTGAATATTGAATATTGAATATTTACAGGATCTGGGGCATTTAACACCCACTGTCAAAATATAAAAGGCAAAATATTTTACTTCAAACTGGATTATTGGAAAGACCGTCAACATCATCGGGAAATTTACCTCCAGGTTATTGAGGTGTATGCCAAAAGTCCTCCGGTAATTCTAATACTGGCACAATTCTAAAAAGAAACCATGGATCATTCCGATACGATAAAGACGATGATAGTTTATTTCTGAATATGTCCATTTCTCGATTGACTTCAAATCTAATATCACGGCTTAGATCGAAAAGAACTAAAGCAAATATTTTAAGCAGCAGTTGCCGTGCACAAAAGTGTAGAAGCGCACCTTGGCGTGCCAATCGTGTACCAAGTTTAAATTTCGATTTCATCATAAATCGACCAGATAGAAAAAATGTTATTGTAAGAAATGTATAGGTGGCGACATTTGAATATGCAAATTAATATTGATAATCAATACAATAATTAAATAATTGTGTTGATGAATAAATTTGGAAGGAAAACCTAACAGCATCTAAGTTTTGCTGTAAAAATCTATTTTTCATAAAATGAATTGGTAAAGGTGCATCAATATTTTCCCTTAAGATATTAACTATTTAAAAATCCATAGAAAAATTTTTAAAAAAAGGAGAAAAACTCTGGTAATTGTAATTAATGCGACACATGAATAATTATATTTAGAATTTTTTATTTGCGTCACTTAAATTAAGTTTATTTTTAACTGTTCGGTAAAGACAATTATAGTTTATGTTTAAATTTCGATACCGTCAAAAATCTACCAGATAATGAAAACTGGGGACTTTGTACATGTACTAGTAGGAGTAGAAGCGGTGAATATGTTAAAGAAACACTTGAGACTGCTCTTGTTGCATGTCTTGGTCAGGGCAAAAAAAAACATATTAAAGCCGTGAATACAATCTACGAGCAAATAAAAAAAAACATTACTTGCGATTTAAAACAATTGCAAAACCTAATTCATTAGGTAGTCAAAAATATAAAACAAACTTTAAACAAATTTCAAAGTGAGCTCCAATTAGCCCAGTGGTAATGTTCTCGGATACAGTCCTTCATGGAACTCAGTGGAGTGATTGGGCTTCTTTGTACAGTGTAAAAATTAAATAATAATATACTAAAATAACTAATAGGTGAAAAGTCGTGCATAGATCTCCGCGAAGTACATACGTGTTTCGGCTGCTCTTAGTAGTAAAAGCAAAAGTGCATAGAAATAACCTGTAGAGATATAAGAGTGTTTACTTAGGTAACGCAAAACACTTTTATTTTCTAGGGGTTAAAATAACTTATAAAATATGCGTGTAAGGATTTGTTTGTTGCAATAATTGCCACGATGAGAAGCCGGAAAACAACTGCCCTCATCCTTCGAGTGCGTCTTTTTTATATCCTGTCTCTCATATTCCTTCGTTACAGTGTTACTAATTGTCCACCATTCGGCCATCCTGCTAGGCATTCGAGGCGAACCAAAAGGTTGTCGTCATCAAGACTGGTCGGCCATGGCTTCATAAATTCAGCACATACTTTCAGCACACATTTCGGACCTTCGTTGTAACTTCTTTTTGTGTGGCATCGTAAATATTATTTGGCTTAACTGTCGTAACTTCATACGGCCCTAAGTACTTTGGCGTTTGTTTCAATCCACCTCCAAGCTGAGTCCTTTTGATGGCTACTACATCACCATCCCTATATTTTGTGGCTGGCTTTCGTCGAAGATTATAACTTTTCCTGTTCTCGTTCTGAGCCTTAATTATTTGTTTCTTAGCATTTTTTTTTGCTCGTCCCTTTTATCGTTATAACTCGCGATTATTTCCTCCTCTATCAGCTCCTTTATGTGAAGGTCTTCTTTGGTGCGCATTCTTATTCCGACAAGTAACTCAAATGGTGTCAAACTTGTACTTCGGTTGAAGGTTGTGTTGATGGTTTTCAGAATGGTTCGACAAACTTGTACCACTTAGTTGGATCTTCGACACTCAGCCTAGACAACACGGATATGATGATGCTATTGAGGCATTTGACCTGCCCATTTGCGGGTCATAAACTGGTAGTGATTTTGACGTGTTCGATGTTCTCCAGTTTACAGTATTCTCGAAAATCATCCGAAGTAAAAGCGGATCTTCGATCTTAGATGATTTGAACCGGATTGCCAAATGTCATGCATTGCGTCCGTAATTTGGCTATTACTCATACTTCTTTGGCTGGTGTGGACTTCCTGGGATACAACCAACAGATCTTCGTGAACGAGTCGATAACGATACGATATGGCGATACATTTTGCTTGTTGATTCCAAGGGACCAAGATGATCGACGTGGTATGTGTGGAGTGGCTCTTCTTCTTTTTGTATTATATGTAGTTCTCCTTCTTGTTTGCCTTGCTTTCTGTTTATTATGATGCATAGTATACAGTTAGCGATGAGTTTTCGTACTTTTTCATCAATTTTGGGTATAAAATATTCTTTTTTAATTATCTCTATCGTTTTCTTGACAGCGAAGTGTCCTTTTTTGTGTGCGCGTCTTATTAATTCCATCTGCATGCCTCGTGGTATTACAAGCAGTTCAACCTCGTTTGTCAACTTATACAGAACGTCGCCTTTCATAGAATATTCGTTGTAAGATGACTTTTCTTGAAGAATTTCTCTGAAGTCTTCGACTTGCATTTGTAGTCATTGTATTCTGGTAATTAAACTATCATCGTTGGCTATCATTACTGCATGCTTGCTAAGAGCGTCTACGTGTTTCATTTGCGAACCAGGTCTATGCTCAACGACGTAGTCATATTCTTGTAAAAAAAATATCCAACGAGCAACTCTGGTACACAGATCTTTTTTACCCAAAGTTTTAGCGAAGACGTTACAGTCGGTTATTAATTTAAAATGTAAACCAAGAAGAGAGACTCTGAACTTTTTGAAGGCTTCTATTACAGCTAATATTTCGAGTTCATAGCTCGTGAATTTTCTTTCCTATTCAGTGGCCTTCTTGCTCATATAATATACGGGGTGTAATTGACAATCTTCTGGTGATTTCTGCAGTAACACCGCGCCGTATCCATCGATAGAAGCGTCCATATGAACTTATGTTTCGTAATTTTGATTGAATATATTAAAAACTGGTCTCTCGCTTAGAATTTTCGTAAGTGTGTTAAAAGAAAGGCGATGGCGATGGCGCGATAGTTAACTCATTGGACTATCACGCAGACAGTCTGGGTTCGATTCCTGGCTGGGTCACCAACAGTTTTTCAAAACTCGCCATCACCCTTTCGGCGAGCAATGGCAAACTCCCGAAAGTAAAATTGCCTACGAAAAAGCTTCTAAGGAGTGCCGTTCGGACTCGGCGATAAGCCGTAGGCCCCGCTCAGATGTGACTGAAAATTACAACATGAGCAACACAAATGAGTGTCAAGAAGCTAGGCCATGGCCCATACCGGGCTGTCAGCGCAACAGTGTTTTTTTTTTTTTTTTGTGTTAAAAGAAATGACTTGCTCCTCCTTCATTTCAAACTTAGCATTCTGTTTTTTTTAAGTCGGTTAACGGTTTTGCGATTATAGAAAAGCTTGGCATAAATTTTCGGAAATATCCTGCAAGACCAAGGAAACTTTCTAACTGTTTAATGTTTCCCGTGTGACGGGGAAACTTGTTGATTTTCTATTATTTTCAGGAAGCTGCATTTCGTTAAATTAATATCTAGCCCATAAACTCTGCAAGGTGTTAAAACTTCTTCTAAGTTTGAAAGTGCTTCTTCTTCATTTTTGGCGGGTATAATTATATCGTCAATATACGGTAATGCAATACCTATTCTAGTTAAATTATGAAATACTGAGTTAACATGTCTCTGGAAAGTCCGAAAGGCACTTTTAAAAACTGATACTGTCCATTATGTGTTAAAAAAGCGGTGTATTTTCGACTTGCTTTGCTAACAGGCACATAGAAAAAAACAGTTTTCGAATCTAAGGTACTAAAAATCTTGGCGTTTTGCAAACGATAGAGCTGGTCTTCAATCAAAGGAAGGGGAAAATGATCCCTTATGATAACTATTTCAGCATCTAAACAGTCGGATGATATGAAATGCAATATTAAATTAAATTTTTCGGAATCAATTTCGACTTCTTGTTCAAAATGGCCTAAGGGTTTTATTTTATTCTTATTCCATCGAATGGTCTTATAGAGTCCTCTATGTCCCTGAAGTTGATCGCAAATCTAGAAATCGGCAGTATATCACTTTTAACAGAGACTTGCATTCCATTTGTGCTCCTTTTTAATGATGTTTTTATTCCTGTTTTGTCTAATTTCTTTCACCATCTGTATACACTTTTTCTGTTGATTGAGTTGGTCCCCGTTAATTTTTTCGTTCTGGGTTTTTTCCTTTTCCCCATCACCGCCATCGTTGTTGTTGGTATCCTCATTATCCTCGTCGGCATTTTTGTTGGCATCGTCGTCGCCATTATCATTATCGTCGTCAACATCGTCGTCGTCGTCACCGGCATTGCATGAACTAAGTAAACAACCCTTAAGTTACCAAATATGTGTTGGCTCACATATTTTACGTCGTAGTTGATCCCTAACGCGTTGCAAATTGTAATCAAGCCAACTGCACACAGATGTTCATCGACGTACTTTTGCTTCTGTTTATACCTCTCGTCGTTATTATCGAGACCGAAACCTTGAAACAATCTGAGTCTTCTTCTGTTGGATCTGTGGCCTTCGTCTTAAAGTACATGTTTGTCACAATGTTTTTTTTGCCGTATTTTAGAAAACTTTTTATCTCATTTATGTCTTCCAAGCATGTCATTTCGTATTATTACAAAAATAAAAACAATATTTCAGTATTCTGGTTGAGTCCCTAAATTTGTAAGATTGTTTACTTAGGTAACACGAAACACTTTTATTTACTTGGGGTTAAAATTATATATTTACATTTACTTAAAATAACTGATAAAATATGAGTGTAAGAATTTGTTTGTTGTAAGAATTGCCACGATAGAAGCTGGAAAACAGCTGCCCTCATCCTTTGAGTGCGTTTTTTTTATATCCTGTCTCTCATATTCCTCCATGACAGTGTTGCTTTTTTGCAAGTGGTTCGGTAGCCCAGCGGTAGTGCTGGCAAACAGTCGTTCATTAATCTCCGTGGAGAACAGATGTGTTTCGAATTTTTTTTGGTAGTGGCAATATTAAAACAGGCATCTAACGGATTTCGAAAAGGGCTCCGATTAGTCCAATGGTAGTGAGCCCGGTCAAAAATAACTGTACAGCACACCGAAGGACAAAATATAATTGTTATGTTAAACTTAAAGTGATAGATAGATAGTTGCCTAAGTTATTTATGCTAATTTTTAAGGGTTATTTTATAAAGCACATAAGAATTAATATAATAAAATAAGAAAACATGAGTGTGCCCGGTTACCAAAGCAGAGGTTGTGGTTTCGACTCCGAGTCGTGCATTAGCCTTTTCGTTCCTTTTTCAATTTCAGAAAAACTGAAATAAATAAAAGTGAGTACACAATAACATCACGTGAAGGGTTGAAGAGGGTAGTATGCTCTGCTATTAGAGGGACCAGCAGAGAAGTCAGGCGATATATTTGCAAGAACATCAAGCCAAACAGCAACGGTAGTGGCAGAGTCGTTTTAGAACGAGTAATTGGAAAAGGATGTTTTGGAGCTGTATATCATGGTCTATGGCATTGCGATGTTGCTGTAAGATGCATAAAGGGAGAGTTTTCAGTTGACGATGTCTTCGTACGATGCGGCCGATATGTATTTAAGATTTTTCTCATGCCAATTTGATACTTTGCGAATGAAAACGTTGATGAGTATTTTAGTAAATACTATCTGACTTGAAAGGACCAAATGTTGGGGTGATAACTGTCTCCTGCTGGTTTGCTTGATGATTGTTGTTTCGACCGAAAAAATTAAAAGAGGTTTTCGTTAGTTGATAACTCTTTAATCTCCTTTTTATAAACAGGTCTTACCCCGGTGAGGTCAAAATAAAGAAGAACCATATCGACAATTACAAAAAGATGGCTAAGTGATTTTCGATCGCTAATAGATTTGTACAGCGACATCTAACAATTCAATTTTAAATACTAGAGAAATTTCAAGATACTCGTACGTTCATTGTCTTTGACATGAACAGTGTCTCTGAATTTTTGTTTCATTTAAGCATATTCATATGTATTTCAACTGCAGTAAGAATGTTAATTTTGTAGTAAGAAAAAAATGAGAAAAAATATATTGCAGCAAACGTTCTTCCTAAGTGTACCACTATGACAATTTTGAACCGTACCGTTTGAGAAGCCATTTTTGTGTTTGGAACATTCATCTTTATAGGGCGCTTCCTTTTTCCGTTTTATTTTTTGGTGGAACAATAGCAAGACACACGTGTTGAAATAAAGGTAGATTTCAGATTATGTGTGGGTTTCCCAAAGTTAAAAAAAAAAGTTTAAAATCGAAAGGAATAATAAAATGCGTGAGCGACTAGGCAGGGCCCAAATGCTTCACGATTTAACCAACGTCGGCCTCGAAGTTTCAAATACGATCGTTGTTCGAGGGTACACTTGGAGAAGTGGAGTTTATTACTTCTGAAAATGTAATCCCAACTTCAAGGCATTCCGTGAGGATTTCAGAGGATAGTCGTACTGGGCCACTCAATCCCCCTTCTCCTGCTTCTGCTTCTGAAAAGGAGTCAACTTCCGTAGGAGAAAATACGTTTGCTGTATGAGCTTCTGGATCTGCTTATCAATGGCTCCTAACACAGGCACACTGTCTGCTTGCGCAACATCCGCACACAACGAGATACTTCTGGTGCGGATCAACCATATCCTTCAGGAAGATCAGCAACTTCTGACAGACATACATCAGACTCTGTGCGAGTATTGACTTCAGATAAGCCTGGCCCTATAAGACCATCGGCCACCACCGTTAAGTACGTGGCTACGTGGCTTCTGCAAATATTCAACCTTTCGAAAGTGCGGGATCCGATGCAGAAGAAGAACGAGGGCTTGCTCGATTGGAGAGAAGAAATCGTATCATGGTACTGCAAAGAGAGCTACGTGAGATGGAATTAGTTACTGGGCCTGAGAGGTGAGTAGATTTTATAGATATTGAAAACGCTGTCCCTTCATTCTCTGGTGATGACGATCACAGTATAAGGAAGTGGATTTCTGACTTTGAAGATGTCGTAGAATCGTTTATGTGCGATGAGCGCACCAATTACCTAAGTGCTAAATGACTGCTAAAAATGATTCTCCCAACAGTTGGTGTTGACGGCTGGACCTCCCTGAGAATCTGTTACCGCTGGAATTCGATAAACACATGAGTCGGCGGAAATCTGAAGCTGAGGCGGCAATGACCCCGAAAAAACAAAACATTACTACATCATGTTCTGTCGATGCGGGAGATTGCCTCACATGCTGATATTGGGGAATCCAATTGTAGAAAGTCATGGAGACACCTTATCGAACATATTTAGCTTAGTTTCTGCCAAGTACATCGTCGAGTTGACGAGCCTTCTGCCGAGGTACGAAAAAGAAGGTCAAGCAAATTACCATCGTCATCAGCTGCAAAAATCATTTCGTCGCCCACATTAAACGCGCCATTGTTACGAGACGCCATAGTTGAACTTTCACAAAAGCACAGGACAGGTGTTACAACTGCCCGAGTTATGGCCATTTTGCGGCAACTTGTCGATTTTGCTCAGAAGTCGATGTTGCCTAGAGTTGGAAAATTGTATAGGTTATTTACGATACGGTTTAAAGTTTTGTTATTCTTTCTGGGTGTAAGAAAGTATATCGTTTTTGATTATTCCATATGGATGAAACTTTGCTAATGCCTCTATTACTGGGCCGCGATGTACTTCGAACATTAAATGTCACTTTACAAATGAATAAGGAGGGAGTATCTGCAGTGCAACATTGTATTTCTGATTCTAATAAAAAAATGTTTGAGGTATATGCACGAGTACTTGTGCACTTATGCTCCAATAAAGAGAAAACAAAGCAATCTAATTGATCAGTGTAGTAACGATTTAAATGGTAGTACAGTCACACCTCGAGTTACGACGCTTCGACTTCATTCATTTCGACTTACGACGTCTGCAAAATTTAGGAAGCTTCCCCGACGCCATTTATGCTTTGAGTTACGACAGTAAATTCGTTTGCAAATTTGAAATTAAACACTCGACAGAACTATTTTTTTTTTGTTTGCTAAGCAATTTTGCTATTGATAGTTTGTAGAACAAAATAAGAAGTGTGCTGTTTTAAAATTGTGTGGTATTTTTTTTAATCTGATAAGCAATGCTGGTAAGTTGCATGTTTAATTCATTTTAATAAGTACAAAAGCAGGTATTGATTGCTTTAGGTTGGAGTGAAATTTTAATATTATTAAATCATCTTTCTCTGCTTCGTCAAATTTACGCAAAAAGCAGCGGAAGGTGACTCCAATCTATACTAAAATCGAAATATCCCACATTGCCTAGAACTTCTCCACTCAACTGTGCGCAGTGTAAAAATAAATGAAAGTAAATTACGAGAAAGCGCTTTAGTACCGGATACCATCATCACTTAAAATACACGTAACGTTCTTACTAAAATGGAAAAGCTTTCGTTTATGTGGATACAGGACTTGAACGAAGGAAGATTCCTGTAAATGCTGGTGTTATTCACACAAAAGCGCAGATTATAGTTGATTTCATCAAAGGGCCGGATGAACATTTTACTTTTAAAGCTAGTCGAGGATGGTTTGACAAATTTAAAAATAGGTATGAAGTTCATAATATTAAGTTAACTGGGGAATACACAAGCGCAGACAACGAAGCCGTAACTTTGTTTCCATGTAAACTAAAACCATTAATAGAAGAAGGTCAATATAATCCTATGTAAGTGTTTAATGTGGATTAAACAGGTTTGTACTGGAAACAATTACCGACAAGCACTTTTTTTTCTAGTGATGTAAGCTCAGTTCCTAGTTATAAGATAGCAGAAGATAGGTTGCCTCTTTTATTAGGTGGAAATGCTTTCGGTGACTTTAAAATTAAGCCGCTGTTAATCTACAATTCTCTTAACCCAAAGGCTTTAAAAAACATAGACAAAAAGAATCTTCCAATAATTTGGAGATCAAATGAAAAAGCCTGGGTAACTTTATCGATGTTTACTAATGTGTTGAAGAAAGAACTTTGCCTAGCGGCTAAGGAATACTGCTGTAAAAATAATTTCTCAGAAAGGGTTCTTCCAATCTTGGACAATACTCCTGGTCATCCTCACGGTCTTGACGATGTTGATGAAAACGTTTAAGTACTTTTTCTTTCTGCAAATACCACATTGATACTTCAACCCATGGACCAAGGATTAATTGCTCCTTTTAAGGCGTACTATTTGGCAGAATTGTAATATTTACCAAGCTATTAAAAACAAAGCTGACTCCTGGAAAGATGTAACAGCTTCTATCATGAATAAAGTTTGGCGACAAATTCAATCTCCACCTAGTGCTAATGTTGGCATTGCGCAAAGCGATAACGATGAAATCCTATCAGAAATAATTCGTCTAGCGAAGGAAATAGGATTTTCTGACCCTAGTTAAGACGACATAACAGTCTTAATTCCCATTCAAGAATAACCACCTTTCACTGACGAACTAATTAGATTTTTAAAAGACTCAGAAGAGGCGAATATGAGCTTTGACAATGCTGGTACAGAACTATTTACGCCAAAACAGTTGCCTGAATTTCTGGGTTACATGGAGAAGAGCTTGAATATATTTAAAAATAATCCAGATCGAGAGAGAAGTGATAAGGTCTCGTTTTTGCTGTCAGAAAATATATCATGCTATAGGGATCTGCACAAAAAAATTAAGTTAGAAGCTGCTCAAACCACACTGACATAATTTTTCAAACCGTCTTCTACTAATACTGCAGAGCCAGAACAAGACGCTCAGACTGAACTACAGGTTCCAGGCGATGAAGATGAAAATATAATATATAATACCTGTTATTTTAAATTCTTAAATTTATAATGTTGAATTTCTTATTTAAATTTGTTTTTTATTTCGCTGTCATGGTTTTTATTATTCTTCCATTGATTTATCACAAATATATGTACCTGTACGTAGTGTGTACATACTGTATGTTTGTTTTGCTTCGACCTAAGTCGATTTTGACTTATGACGCGTTTTAGCGACAAATTTCGAGGTATTCCTGTAGATTTAATCGCTTTTGTGAGAAAACGTCAAGTCATGGCAATTCGGTCTGTGGTCTTCTGAATGATGATGGGTTCCGTGAGATTTGTACAATTGGACCTAAGGCAATAGGCGAGGAATTAAATATGGAACAGTATCTCGACCTCGCAACAGCGAATAGCATTCGCTCCCTAGTTGTCGAAAATTATTTAAACTTCAATAAGTTAAACGTAAAACCATTAGATTTCGAGATGAGTATCCGACTTACGAAGGACCCTTCTTTCTTCTGTTCTCCGCGACGGCAATCGTTCGCTTAACGGGATGCGGTTTGGAGCTTAAGTTATCAAAGTGCCATTTCGGATATTCGTCTATAAAGTATCTTGGTTATAGAGTGACTGAAGGTGATATTCCGCCTATTGACTTGTATTAAAAAGCAATACTTAATTATCCAATACCTGAAAATAGTAAAGAATAACATTCGTTTCTCGGCTTAAGTTCCTACTTTAGTTTTTTGTTCCTTCCCAAGAATAGCCAAGCCACTTTATAATCTTTAGAAGAAGAGTGTTTGAAAGCGTTTCGATATTTACAAGATTCATTAATGTCGTCCCCTGTGTTAGTTATCGATCTATAACCCGAAGCGTGAAACCGAATTACACTGTGATGCTAGTTCTCTGGGTTTTGGTGTCGTTCTTCTACAACGGCAAAATGATAGAAAATTTCATCCAGGGGCATATTTTTCAAATAGTACAACGCCCCAAGAGTCACGATATCATAATTTCGAGCTTGAGACTCTCGCGATTATTTTAGCGTTGAGACGCTTTCGTTTTTATCTGGAAGGAATCCTGTTTGCTATAGTCACTGATTGCAACCCACTTAATCAAAAAAAAAAAAAAAAAACACTGTGGCGCTGGCAGCCTGGTATGGGACATGGCCTAGCTTCTTGACACTCATTTGTGTTGCTCATGTTTTCATTTTTATCACATCTGAGCGGGGCCTACGGTTTGTCGCCGAATCCGAACGGCACTCCTTAGAAGCTTTTTCGTAGGCAATTTTTTACTTTCGGGAGTTTGCCATTACCCGTCGAAAGGGTGGTGGCGATTTGAAAAATTGTTGTTGACCCAGTCAGGAATCGAACCCAGACTCTCTGCATGATAGTCTAATGAGCAAACTATCGCGCAATCGCCGTAGCCATGGCACAAATAGGCCACATAGGAGTTACAAGGTGTTACGAACAAATCAGAATACAATATTGGTTCTGATATGCAGAAAAAGATAGAGAGATTCGTAAAAAAACTTTCGTCAGGTGCATAATGCATTCATAATGTAAACATTCGTTTTTTGGAAAAGATACTCATTAGTTAGGTTGAAGGTTTTTATAAGAAGCGCCGTTATGGTTAAAACTTAAGTACTTGTAAGTTTAGATTGAATTTTATCAAGCGTATTATGAGTGTCAAAAAAAAACCATCGTGGCATCCTGGTATGGGCCATGTCCTAGCTTCTTGACCTTCATTTGTGTTGGGAATGTTTTCATTTTTGTCACATATGAGCGGGACCTATGGTTTGTCGCAGAGTCCGAACGGCACTCCTTAGAAACCTTTTCGTAGCCAATTTTACTTTCGGGAGTTTGCCATTGCCCGCCGAAAGGGTGATGGCGATTTGAAAAATTGTTGTTGACCCAGTCAGGAATCGAACCCAGACTCTCTGCATGATAGTCCAATGAGCTAACTATCGCGCCATCGCCGTAGCCATTGTCCAATATAAAAAAAACAAAAACGTGGCGGTACACTAAGGTTAGATATGTAGATCGAGGTCGATAATGTAGTGAGAAAAAAAGGAGAAAATATATATTGTAGCAAAAGTTCTTCCCTAAGTGTACCTACCACCACAATAATTTTAGAACAGTACCGCTTGAGAAATCATTTTTGGATCTGAAACGTTCATCTTTTTCGGGCGCTCCTGTTTTCCGTTCTTTTTTTCTAGTGCGACGCGAACAAGACAGGTATATTGTCCTAAATTGAAATAAATTTTAATAAAATTTCAAGTTTTTTTTTCATAGTTGTTCCTACTGAAATCATCACATTATGATTGAAAGATGAGTAAAGTACACAAGCGTTTCTTCATTTGTGTTGCTCATGTTTTCATTTTTGTCACATCTGAGCGGGACCTATGGTTTGTCGCAGAGTCCGAACGGCATTCCTTAGAAACCTTTTCGTAGCCAATTTTACTTTCGGGAGTTTGCCATTGCCCGCCAAAAGGGTGATGGCGATTTGAAAAATTGTTATTGACCCAGTCAAGAATCGAACCCAGACTCTCTGCATGATAGTCCAATGAGCTCACTATCGCGCCATCGCCGTGGCCATTGTCTAATATAAAAAAAACAAAAACGTGGCGGTACACTAAGGTTAGATATCTAGATCGAGGTCGATAATGTAGTGAGAAAAAAAGGAGAAAATATATATTGCAGCAAAAGTTCTTCCCTAAGTGTACCTACCACCACAACAATTTTAGAACTGTACCGCTTGAGAAATCATTTTTGGATCTGAAACGTTCATCTTTTTCGGGCGCTCCTTTTTTCCATTCTTTTTTTCTAGTGCGACGCGAATAAGACAGGTATATTGTCCTAAATTGAAATAAATTTTAATAAAATTTCAAGTTTTTTTTTCATAGTTGTTCCTACTGAAATCATCACGTAATGATTGAAAGATGAATAAAGAACACAAGCGTTTCTTTCTCTACGGGATCTGTGTGTATAGCTTTTTCTACAAGGGGATTCGTTTTCGAATTCCTTAAAATGCAACCTAAAAGCTCCCTGTATCTTTAGTAATCTTTCAACGGTTGGCGAATGGTATGAAAACCTTTTATTAACATCTTTTATAAAACTCGTACTGGAGTTACAAATCCGCCCTTGTTTTATCCGATCGGGTGAAATAATTTCTTATTTTTAATATAAGACTTTTTTTTTATATATTATACTCTTAATAGAATTGTGCTAAAAGTGGACTGGACTTCCAGGTTTTATTATCATTTCAATCTGGTGAACAGATTCGTCGTTGTTTTTAAAAAAATTAACATTTGAATCATAAAAATATCGAATGCAAATCTGAAACATTTTTCGATTTTTTCTGTTTAGCGATAGATAAGTATAAGTTTTTATGTCGCATTTTTAACCGCATCTTTTGAAACGACTTGTTGCACTAAATCTTCTGCTTTTATACTTCAAGATATTTCGGGATATTTAAAAGTCGCTTAAAATAAATGGCAATATTTTTTGGCCGCAATCCATGCTTTTTTACCTGAAAGAATGCCTTACCGTGTGAAAGACAGAACTTAATTCTGCCGTAGTCACTTTATTTTTATGTTTGACGGGGATGTACAAGTACGTGATTATGTATGTATATTCATCTTTTCCCCCATAGCTTCCAATTTACTTATCATAAGTTGACAAATAATGTATCGTTGGACGCGCTAGTTATAGGCTATGTGATATCACTTAAAGTTGAACTTGGCGCACTCTAGAAGACATAGAAATTCGCAATGCTCCATCTGTTGGTAAAACAGTATAACAAAAAGAAACAAATATCAACATCAACTATCACAGACACACTCCAAACATAATCTAATCAGAACACTGAAGCACTACATCCCAACTGTCCCTTGCAGATCAAAAAATAGTAAAAAGAAGGATTACTCCCCCTCTGAGTAAAAAAAAATCCACATAACCTAGAAAAAAAACAATAGCAACATCTCATTACATCAAATAGCGCAGATCTATTGCTTTGATTCAAATTCCAAATCCCATTTAATTCTGTCTGAGTTAAATGAGAACAAATGTCTACCCATCATTTTTTCCTTATAGAAATTTAATTGCGATCTACTAATAAATTGAAAAATATTATAGAAAACCTGCGAGTAATTTTGACATCCAAAATTCTAAGCGTGACAAATACAGTGGAATTCGTTATAGGATGAATACAGAATATGTCTGCATTGGTTAGCTTGCTACAAAAATGAAAAGTTAATAATATTAGTTTTGTCCTTACTAGAAATACTCATTAGGATTCATTGGAAAATACATTCGGATTATTGATGAGTGGAGGAGGGAATAATAGACATATTACTTCGTATCGATTAAGTGTATGTTCAAAAGTTCATTTTGGGTTTAGTAAGGGGAAAAAATCAGTATGTTTGACAACTATGAAACAACCACGTCCATGGATTTTCGTGAAATAAATTTATGGCAAAACTTATTGTTTTATGTTGGATACTGATTACAAATCAATGAATTTTGGGGTATTTAATGGTTTCTACTATTTGGGAGGTTGGACTTTTAAGAAAATATGGAGAGTACCAAGGCAGTGAAATGAAATAAGCTAACGAAGAAGGCGCTTCTTTTACTTTTATTAACTTTAAGCAAGATAAAAATGTACATTTAGTTAGAACACCCAGGTTATTTATGGGACCCTAAAGTATTTAGAAAATAAATTTTCTGCTAATTTTAACAATTTCATAGCAGGCTGCAAAATCGAAGTAAATTTTTACGAATTATTGAAATCGCAATTTGTATATGAATGTTGTGCTAGACAGGATAACAAAATTTTTTTATTTATCTACTAGCTACCCTACGCGCGGCTTCTCTCGCTATTTGCTTTCGGTTCGGGAGCTTGGTCAGGGTCCAGATCATTGGTCAGGGTATATGGCATTGATTAGGGTGTAATTTCTAATTTTTATTTAATATTAAATACGAGTCATCTACAATTTCACCTACAATTTATTTGATTACGATTTTTGATTAACAATTATTAATCTTAATCTACCTTCTAACTCCAAATCATTGAGATCAATAATAATGACTGCATCCTGTACTGTTGTAATTTCGTTAGATTGTTAAATGAATCTTGCCTGTATTTCAAATGAATTCGTCGTTTTTTTATTTATATGCAAAATAAATACAGTTATTCAATGCAAAGCTTCCTGATAAGCTATGTTTTTTGTTGTGTTTTCGGTGCGTAAATATACAAAGATGATGGCTTCCAACACGTGATCATGTGACGTATAGTTGTCCATGCGCGACGAAACGAAAATTCCAAGTAAACTCTGCAAACTTCTAACGACTGGCCTTGTGACATGTGTTTGGCCGTCGCAAATGCCAGACGCACGGGGATTTGAAGCCGCTTAAAATGGAATGTTAAGCCCATTACATAGTCGAGGTTGATTAATGTTATGCAACATGATGATGACTGAGTCTACTTTTAATTTCAAATTTTAAGGTGGTATTTCAGGCAATTCCAGCGAATTCAAAAATTCTATGAGACAGTTCACAACGTCATTCTGGTTAATAACTGTGTCGACTGATTTGAAGAAAATAATTGTCCCCGAATGAAATCTTGAATCGTCGCATTGAAATTATCGACATCATTGTTTTTGCCACCAATGTTGCTTGTTCCCTAAGCCCATTCCAGTTTTTGAATTCTCATATTGTTGCAAATTGGAGACACATGCTGAATGAGCTCCTGCTCCGATGTTTTCAACTGAGAGTAATCTCTGGGTAATGTGATGAGTCTAGTCGAGGTGTTAATTGCTGCTTTTCCATTACCAATATCCAACAATTGCTTCAAAAACACATTTGCACTTTGATCTTGTTGTAAAAATACTCGCATGTTAGTTGTTAATCGGAGTGTCTTCACATGTCGCCATAAATTTGATGACTTTAGACACGCGTGTAGTTCGTCAGCAAAAGTTCATCGGGGAATAACTGGAAGAGTCTGACGAAAATCACCGGCAAACAGAATCATGGCTCCAACAAAAATGTTTTGAGTGTCAAGTAGATCTCTCAAAGTTCTGTCCAGCGCTTCCAGTGGTCTCTTGTGGGCGATCGTGCATTCCTCCCAAGCGATTAATTTACGTACTTGTAGAATCTTCGGCATTGCGCTTATTTTTAGCAATGTTGCAAGCTCGTGTCTCGTTGATTTGCAGGTTCTTATGAACTTCCTGCTATTCCAGATGAAGCCAATGGTAGGGCGAGTTCATTTTGCGATGAATTTATGATTATTGTGATACTAAGAACGTTTTGCCAGTCCTTCCGGAAGCATCCAGGAAATAAATTCTACCAGTTCCAGTGTTCAAGGCTTCTTTCAAAGAGTTGTACACAATCTTTTGTTGTTGATTTAATCGTGGAACATGTCCATTAATGGTTCTCAGTACCACGAACATTCACATTCATTTTTTTCTGTTTTAAATCATCCTTGCATTAAAGCGAACAAAACAAAAAAAATATTATAATCTATCAAGCCGTTTTTGAGTTTTAGTGAGACTAACGAAAAGCAGTTGATTTATATATATAAGATTTCAAAATTATTTAAAAAAATTTTTATTTAGAATGTTTTCCAAAATTTTAAGATGCTAATTTTTTTTGATAAAGATGTGTTTTTAAATTTGATGAATTTTTGAATTGTGTTTTTAAACCTTTAAATTTTAAAACTGTTCACATTTTTATGATTTTAAGTGTTTTTCAGAATTTTGAATTTCGTATTTTCAATAAACTTTTTTTCGACTATTCTTAATTCCTTTTTTTTCAAAATGTTTAAATTAAATTTCTTTTAAATTACAGCTTCGTTCTGACTTTAAGTTTCTGAGTGCAATTTATTTATAGTTTTTCTTGAAAATTGATTCGGTAAGTTTTTTTTAAATTCTTGTGCTTTCGGAACGATCGTTCCTTTACGCGGCTTGCGGAGGGGACCTCACTGGTAGAAAACGTAACGCTCATAAGCATTATTGAAATACGCCCTCCTTATTCAATCCATGACAGTAACCCAAATATTGCTATAATTTATAGGAAAAGAATTGTATTTATATCAGTGTTGATGAACACACTTATTTGGGGCAATGTGAGCACCAAAAACAATTGTAAGGTAATTGCCAATCAAGTTTCTTAATATTTGAGTCAGGAACAGGATATGTTGTAACTAATGCACATACCGACGACAACGATGGTACCCCTTCCATGTGCGTCTCTTCTTTTTTTAATCGATGACAATAACCATTGCAATATACACTTCACCAGCAAACTGGTTTTGAATATTGAATATTGAATATTTACAGGATCTGGGGCATTTAACACCCACTGTCAAAATATAAAAGGCAAAATAATTTACTTCAAACTGGATTATTGGAAAGACCGTCAACATCATCGGGAAATTTACCTCCAGGTTATTGAGGTGTATGCCAAAAGTCCTCCGGTAATTCTAGTACTGGCACAATTCTAAAAACAAACCATGGATCATTCCGATACGATAAAGACGATGATAGTTTATTTTTGAAGACGTCCATCTCTCGATTGACTTCAAATCTAATATCACGGCTTAGATCGAAGAGAACTAAAGCAAACATTTTAAGCAGCAGTTGCCGTGCACAAAAGTGTAGAAGCGCACCTTGGCGTGCCAATCGTGTACCAAGTTTAAATTTCGATTTCATCATAAATCGATCAGATAATGAAAACTGGGCAATTTTTACATGTACTAGTAGGGGTAGAAGCGGTGAATATGTTCAAGAAGCACGGGAGACTGCTTATGTGTCATGTCCTGATCGCGACAAAAAAACCTCAATAAACCGTGACTATTATCTACGAGCAAATAAAAAAAACAGTACTTGCGATTTAAAACAATTGCAAATCCTAAGTCATTATGTAGTCAAAAATATAAAACAAACTTTAAACAAATTTCAAAGAGGGCTCCAATTAGCCCAGTGGTAGTGTGCCCGGATACAGTCCTTCATAGAACTCCGTGGAGTGATTGGGCTTCTTTGTACAGTGTAAAAATTAAATAATAATATAGTAGAATAACTAATTGGTGGAACAGTCGTTCATAGATGTCCGCGAAGTACATACGTGTTTCGGCTGCTCGTAGTAGTAAAAGCAAAAGTGTATAGAAATTACCTGTATAGATACGAGTAATCAGTAACAATTTTTGCTAGTGGTTCGGTAGCCCTGCGGTAGTGCTGGTGAACAGTCGTTCATTAATCTCCGCGGTGAACAGATAAGTTTCGGGCTCCGATTAGTCCAATGGTAGTGAGCCCGGTCAAAAATAACTGTACGGCTCATCGAAGGACAAAATGTAATTGTTAGATTAAACTTAGAGTGATAGATAGATAGTTTTCTAAGTTATTTAAGCTAATTTTTAAGGGTTTTCTTTTGTATAGCGTATAAGAATTAATAGGACAAGGATGGCAACGATTAGTATATGGCCTCGTAGAAGTAGCATCTTCCGACAGGTGCTGGTTCCTTAAATGACGAGAATGAGCCTCTGCAATCGAAAATCTTGCAGCTCTGCGAATAGGTCCTACTTCACGCCTCCCCGTGGCGCCATCTGGGAATCTCACTAGAGGTTGCGAAGTGACGAGGGCAAATGCCGAGTTTGCTGCGCCATTAACCAGGATTAGTGTCGGAAAAAACAAAACAATACCTTATCCGGGCTACTCCGACATATTTGGAGCTCAGGCCGCAAAGGATTTCCAGGTCTTAGTCAGGGTCTTGGAAAAGAGATGGTGGCGGACGAGCCCTTTAAGGCCCAACGGCAGCGCTCACATCCCGGAACGGGTTACTGGCTTCGGTGTAACCGACCCCTCGTCCTAGGGGCACTCAAAATGAAACTGGTGCTCTAGGTTGGGTTGGTGTGCCGCCGGGGTAACTGCCCGGCAGACTAAGACAAGAAGTCCTGAGCTTCCGGCATGTGAGCGAGCGCCTCGTAGCAATCCGCATCAAGGCTAAATTCGCCAACATTAGCCTCATATGCGCGCATGCCCCCACAGAGGAGAAAGATGACGACACCAAGGATGACTTCTACGAGCTCCTTAACAAGACCTACGAGCAATGCCCTAGCTATGACATTAAAATTGTCCTCGGTGATTTTAATGCAAAGCTAGGAAAAGAGGGTATCTTTGGTGGAACAATTGGAAAATATAACCTGGCTAGAAAATATATGTGGCTAGCACGCGGTTCCCATATCTCGACATCCACAAGGGGCCTTGGAGAACTCCTGATCAATCAACAGTCAACCAGATTGATCACATTGCGATCGACGCAAAACACTCCTCCAGCATTATGGATGTCCGTACGTTCCGATGAGCCAACATCGACTCGGACCATTACCTTGTTGTAGCCAAGGTACGGTTGCGGATATCCCAAACTACGCCAAGACAAACTAATGCTGTGAGAAAATTCGACGTCAGATGGCTACAATCGTAAGAGATCGCCAAGTCCTTGTCCGATCGAGTGTCTCTTAATCTCTTACGAGGTCCAATGCCGCCAGCATCAAGCATCGAAGACCATTGGAAACACTGCCAAAACGCCATCAGAGATGCCGCTTCTGATGTGCTGGGTTTCACTCTTCCACAACAACGAAACCCCCGGTTCGATGATGAATGCCGGCAAGCACATGCAGCTAAGCAAGATACTTATAACGCGGCGCTGCTTAAAAATACCAGAGCTGCTCATGAGCACTATGAGCGGAAGAGGAGAGACGAGCAACATCTATAGAGACGAGCTATATAGAGCAATGGCTAGTTTTGGCATCCCAGAAGAGTGAAGATCCAAAGACTGAGATGGCTGGGTCATGTAGAGCGCATGGACACCAATGCTCCTGTCCGAGGGACAGCGCAGTGGAGGAAGGCCAAGACTCAGGTGGCGCACGCAAGTGAAAGAGAGCCTCAGCCAAGTTAGCGTGCGAAACTGGAGGCAGCTAGCCAGGGATCGAGCTGGCTGGAAAAGCTTGTTGACTGAGGCCCAGGTCCACCCCGGACTGTAGCGCCACCTAAAGTAAGTAAGTAAGTATAAGAATTAATAAACTAAAATAAAAAAATGAGTGTGCCCGGTTTCCAAAGTAGAGATTGTGGTTTCGACTCCGAGTCGTGCATTAGTCATTTCGTTCCGTTTTTAATTTTGAAAAAATTTAAATAAATAAAAGTGATTGCATAATAACATCACGTGAAGGCTTGAAGAGGTTGGTATCCTCTGCTATTAGCGGGACCAGCAGAGAAGTTAGGCGATACATTTGCAAGAACATCAAGCCAAACAGCAACGGAAGTGGCAGAGCCAATTTAGAACGAGAAATTGGCAAAGGATGCTATTGAGCTGTATATCATGGTCGATGGCATTGTGATGTTGCTGTAAAATGCATAAGGGGAGAGTTTTCGGTAGATGATGTCATCGTACGATGCGACCGATATGTATTTAAAGTTTTTCTCATGCAAATTTAATTTTAATAAATACTAATTGGATTGTAAGGATCAAATGTTGGGGTGCTAACTGTCTCCAGCTAGTTTGCTCGATGATTGTTGTTTCGACCGAAAAAATTAAAAGAGGTTTTGGTTAGTTGATAACTCTTTAATCTCCTTTTTCCTAAGTGTACCACTATGATAATTTTGAACCGTACCGTTTGAGAGGCCATTTTTGTGTTTGGAACATACATCTTTATAGGGCGCTTCCTTTTTCCGTTTTATTTTCTGGTGGAACAAGAGCAAGACAGTCGTGGTGAAATAAAGGTAGATTTCAGATTAGGTGTGGGGTTCCCAAAGTTAAAAAAAAAGTTTAAATTCGAAAGAAATAATCAAATGCGTGAGCGACTGGGCAGGGCCCAAATGCTCCACGATTTAACCAACGTCGGCGTCGAAGTGTCAAATACGATCGTTGTTCGAGGGTACACTTGGAGAAGTGGAGTTTATTACTTCCGAAAATGTAATCCCAACTTCAATCATCCCGAAAAAACAAATTATTACTACATTATGTTCTGTCGATGCAGGAAATTGCCTCACATTGTAGAAAGCCATGGAGACACCTTATCGAACATATTCATCTTAGTTGCTGCCAAGTACATCGTCGAGTTGACGAGCCTTTTGCCGAGGTACGAAAAAGAAGGTTAAGCAAAATTATCATCATCATCAGCTGCAAAAATCATTTCGTCGCCCACATTGAACGCGCCATTGTTACGAGATGCCATAGTTGACAGCTCAGAAGTCGATGTTGCCCAGAGTTGGAAAATTGTATAGGTTATTTACGATACGGCTTAAAGTTTTGTTATTCTTTCTGGGTGTAAGAAAGTATATCGTTTTTGATTATTCCATGTGGATGAAGCTTTGCAAATGCCTCTATTACTGGGCCGCGATGTACTTCGTACATTAAACGTCACTTTACAAATGAATAAGGAGGGAGTATTTTCAGTGCAACATTGTATTTCTGATTCCAATAAAAAAATGTTTGAGGTATATGCACGAGTACTTGTGCACTTATGCTCCAATAAAGAGAAAACAAAGCAATCTAATTGATCAGTGTAGTAACGATTTAAATGGTAGTACAGTCACACCTCGAGTTACGATGCTTCGGCTTCAGTTATTTCGACTTACGACGTCTGCAAAATTTAGGAAACTTTCCTCGACACCATTTATGCTTTGAGTTACGACAGTAAATTCGTTTGCAAATTTGAAATTAAACACTCGAAAGAGCTATTTTTTTAGTTTGCTAAGCAATTTTGCTATTGATATTTTGTAGAACAAAGTAAGAAGTGTGCTGTTTTGAAATTGTATCGTAGTTATTTTAATTTGATAAGCAATTCTGATTAGTTGCATGTTTAGTTCATTTTAATAAGTACAAAAGCAGGTATTGATTGCTTTAGGTTGAAGTGAAATTTTAATGTTATGGAAGGAAAGGATCATCTTCCTCTTTTTCGTCAAATTTACGAAAGAAGCAGCGGAAGGTAATTCCAATCAGTACTAAAATCGAAATATCCCACATTGCCTAGAACTTCCCCACTCAACTGGCGCAGTATAAAAATAAATGAAAGTAAATTGCGAGAAAGTGCTTCAGTAGCGGATACCATCATCACTAGAAATAGGCGTAACGTTCTAGTTAAAATGGAAAAGCTTTTATTTATGTGGATACAGGACTTGACTGAAGGAAGATTCCTGTAAATGATGGTGCTATTCAGCCGAAAGCGCAGAGTATTGTTGATTTCATCAAAGCGCCGGATGAACATTTTACTTTTAAAGCTAGTCGAGGATGGGTTGACAAATTTAAAAATAGGTATGAAGTTCATAATATTAAATTAACTGGGGAATCCACAAGCGTAGACAACGAAGGCGTAACTTTGTTTCCATGTAAACTAAAACCATTAATTGAAGAAGGTCAATATTTGTAAGTTTTTAATGTGGATTAAACAGGTTTGTACTGGAAACAATTACCGACAAGCACTTTTTTTCCAGTGATGTAAGCTCAGTTCCTATTTATAAAACACCAGAAGATACGTTGCCTCTTTTATTAGGTGGAAATGCTTTCGGTGACTTTAAAATTAAGCCGCTGTTAATCTACAATTCTCTTAACCCAAAGGCTTTAAAAAACATAAACAAAAAGAGTCTTCCAATAATTTAGAGATCAAATGAAAAAGCCTGGGTAACTTTATCGATGTTTACTAATGTGTTTAAGAAAGAACTTTGCCTAGCGGCTAAGGAATACTGCTGTAAAAATAATTTCTCAGAAAGGGTTCTTCCAATATTGGACAATGCTCCTGGTCATCCTCACGGTCTTGACGATGTTGATGAAAACGTTAAAGTACTTTTTCTTTCTCCAAATACCACATTGATACTTCAACCCATGGACCAAGGATTAATTGCTCCTTTTAAGGTGTACTATTTGGCAGAATTATAATATTCACCAAGCTATTAAAAACAAAGCTGACTCCTGGAAAGATGTAACAGCTTCTATCATGAATAAAGTTTGGCGACAAATTCAATCTCCACCTAGTGCTAATGTTGGCATTGCGCAAAGCGATTACGATGAAATCCTATCAGAAATAATTCGTCTAGCGAAGGAAATAGGATTTTCTGACCCTAGTTAAGACGACATAACAGTCTTAATTCCCATTCAAGAATAACCACCTTTCACTGACGAACTAATTAGATTTTTAAAAGACTCAGAAGAGGCGAATATGAGCTTTGACAATGCTGGTACAGAACTATTTACGCCAAAACAGTTGCCTGAATTTCTGGGTTACATGGAGAAGAGCTTGAATATATTTAAAAATAATCCAGATCGAGAGAGAAGTGATAAGGTCTCGTTTTTGTTGTCAGAAAATATATCATGCTATAGGGATCTGCACAAAAAAAATTAAGTTAGAAGCTGCTCAAACCACACTGACATAATTTTTCAAACCGTCTTCTACTAATACTGCAGAGCCAGAACAAGACGCTCAGGCTGAACTACAGGTTCCAGGCGATGAAGATGAAAATATAATATATAATACCTGTAATTTTAAATTCTTAAATTTATAATGTTGAATTTCTTATTTAAATTTGTTTTTTATTTCGCTGTCATGGTTTTTATTATTCTTCCATTGATTTATCACAAATATATGTACCTGTACGTAGTGTGTACATACTGTATGTTTGTTTTGCTTCGACCTAAGTCGATTTCGACTTATGACGCGTTTTAGCGACAAATTTCGAGGTATTCCTGTAGATTTAATCGCTTTTGTGAGAAAACGTCAAGTCATGGCAATTCCAAACATAATCTAATCAGAAGACTGAAGCACTGCATCCCATCTGTCCCTTTCAGATCAAAAAATAGTAAAAAGAAGGATTACTCCCCCTCTGAGTAAAAAAAAATCCATATGACCTAGAAAAAAACCAAAAACAACATCTCATTAGATCAAATAGCGCAGATCTATCGCTTTGATTCAAATTCCAAATCCCATTTAATTCTGTCTGAGTTAAATGAGAACAAATGTCTACCCATCATTTTTTCCTTATAGAAAATTAATTGCAATCAACTAATAAATTGAATAATATAGAAAACCTGCGAGTAATTTTGACATCCAAAATTCTAACCGTGACAAATACAGTGGAATTCGTTATAGGATGAATACAGAATATGTCTGTATTGGTTAGCTTGCTACAAAATTGAAAAGTTAATAATATTAGTTTTGTCCTTACTAGAAATACTCATTAGGATTCATTGGAAAATACATTCGGATTATTGATGAGGGGAGAAGGGAATTATAGACATATTACCTCGTATCGATTAAGTGTATGCTCAAATTAAATTTTAAATTTTATTATAGTAGTATTTATAAAAATTGTTTTTTTATTTTAAATTTTTTTTTTTTTTTTGTAGAAGGAACCCGTTAATGATCCTTCCGCAGGTTCACCTACGGAAACCTTGTTACGACGTTTACTTCCTCTAAATAATCAAGTTCGGTCAACTTCTGCGAAGTCCGGAGACCTCACTAAATAATTCAATCGGTAGTAGCGACGGGCGGTATATACAAAGGGCAGGGACGTAACCAATACGAGTTAATGACTCACACTTACTGGGAATTCCAAGTTCATGTGAACAGTTTCAGTTCACAATCCCAAGCATGAAAGTGGTTCAGCGGTTTACCCTGACCCCTCGGTCTATGAAATACACGTTGATACTTTCATTGTAGCGAGCATGCAGCCCAGGACATCTAAGGGCGTCACAGACCTGTTATTGCCTAATCTCATTATTGCTATACGCAATTTTTCCATTTAAGAAGCTAGTGTCCCTATAATGCTTATATAAGCTTCAGCACCGTAATCCTGAAAGCATCTATTTTATATATTTGAGTCTCGTTCGTTATCGTAATTAACCAGACAAATCACCCCACGAACTGAGAACGGCCATGCACCACCAAACATAGATTCGAGAAAGAGCTATCAATCTGTCTTACACACTTATGTGCGGACCTGGTAATTTTTCCCGTGTTGAGTCAAATTAAGCCGTGGGCTCCACTCCTGGTGGTGCCCTTCCGTCAATTCCTTTAAGTTTCAGCTTTTCAGCCATACTTCCCCCGGAGCCAAAAGTTTTGGTTTGCCGGGAAGCGACTGAGAGAGCCATAGAAGTACTCGTAGCTACACCCAATTCCTAGCTGGTATTGTTTATGGTTAGAACTAGGGCGGTATCTGATCGCCTTCGAACCTCTAACTTTCGTTCTTGATTAATGAAAACATCTTTGGCAAATGCTTTCGCTTAAGGTAGTCTTACGACGGTCCAAGAAATTCACCTCTCGCGTCGTAATACTAATGCCCCCAAACTGCTTCTATTAATCATTACCTCTTGATCTAAAAACCAATGAAAGTAGAACAGAGGTCTTATTTCATTATTCCATGCGCAAAATATTCAGGCATTTGGAGCCTGCTTTAAGCACTCTAATTTGTTCAAAGTAATTGTACCGGCCCACAGCAACAATCGATGAAGAGCACCGAAGCAGGTTTAAATAGGAGGTATACATAATGATACAATGACCATTATATATTAGAACTCCACCGGTAATACGCTTGCATACATAAGGTAATGTACAATCCACAAGTATAGTTGTACTACCCGAATGAAGCACAAATTCAACTACGAACGTTTTAACCGCAACAACTTTAATATACGCTATTGGAGCTGGAATTACCGCGACTGCTGGCACCAGGCTTGCCCTCCAATAGCTCCTTGTTAAAGGATTTAAAGTGTACTCATTCCAATTACAGGGCCTCGGATATGATTCCTGTATTGTTATTTTTCGTCACTACCTCCCCGAACTGGGGGTGGGTAATTTACGCACCTGCTGCCTTCCTTAGATGTGGTAGCCGTTTCTCAGGCTCCCTCTCCGGAATCGAACCCTGATTCCCCGTTACCCGTTGCAACCATGGTAGTCCTAGATACTACCATCAATAGTTGATAGGGCAGACATTTAAAAGATCTGTCGTCGGTACAAGACCATACGATCGGCAAATTATCTAGAGTTCGATCTAATGAACCATAACTTATATAATGAGCCTTTTGCGGTTTCACTTTTAATTCGTGTGTACCTAGACATGCATGGCTTACTCTTTGAGACAAGCATATAACTACTGGCAGGATCAACCAGAATAATGTTATTTTAATTTTATAAATAAAATAGAAATTATCTTTTGAAAAAAAAGACATCATTTATTATCCATTCTATAATGAAGTGTAACTTATTTTTCTTAAATCGAAAGAACAAAAACATTAATTTTTTTATTTTTTTTTTTCAATATTTTCTTTTTTAATATATACTTGTATATTATTATAGAAAATATGTATATTTTGTATCTGTGTTTGTTTGTGTATATATTATTATTTATATAAATTAATGTATTGTATTTTGAGATTTCTCCCAAATATTTATATTCACTCCTCAAATATATAATAAGATTTAACTTAATAATAGTGGATTTCAATAAAAATGTATTTCACAAAGGTATCTCTCACTTTTTTTGTGTTTATATTACCACCAAATAAGAATATCATATCACTCTTATTTGTATGATTGTGTAGTAATTTTAAAGTAAATTTTCCCTTTCACAAAAACATTATCAATGATTATTTTCAAAATATTCATTTTTCACATACACATCTTATGAAAAGCATATTATATATATTATTTGAAATATATAAAATTATTTTTAATAAAGAATTAATAATTCTTATTTTCATATATAAATATGAATTTAAAAAGCATAAACAAAAGTATCCACCAAACCTACAAAAATCAAAAGCTAAATATATAAATATTATATATTACATTTATATATATGTATATATAAAAGAGCCACCAAAAAAATAACTTTATATTTTTTATTCCGTGACCAATTCACCACAATTTTAATTTCACGATATATCAAAGATATACCATGAACAAAACGAAACTAAGTTTCTTTTTCATTTCATGAAAGTGAGTTTTTACACATTTCATGAAATACCTTTTAAACACACAATCAGTGACTAGAATTCTAACGTGACTTGTTAAATAAAATAATCATACTTGATTTCAATGGAAAAGCGATTTTTTTTATATACATTTCATATTGAAATTTTATAAAATTTATAATTTTTTGTATCATTAATATCATTTTTCTTATATTAAATATAAACAAATTTTCAATAAAGAAAAGAATGTTTTTCACATTTTGGACTTAGAAATTTTTTTAATTTTTACTTCCTTAGACAAATCGCACAAAATCACACTTTCCATAATATACCTTTTAAACACACAATCAGTGACTAGAATTCTAACGAGACTTGGAAAAGAAATTTCATTTCATTCAACTCCCATCAAAAGTGCTTATTTATATGTATTTGACTTAAAAATCATGAAAAAATCCAAAATTTTCTTATTTCATTATTACGAGTATTTTGATAAATCAAGGCATTTATAAAAAAATTTAGAAAACGTTTTTTTTTATATTTCTCACTTGATTTTTTAAATTTGGGACTTAGGAAAATTTTTCATCATTTTATAGTAATAATATCTTTATTTAATTTAATATTTTTTTTGAACGTTAGGCCCACCACCTGCATAACTTTAATGTTCTTTTGTTCTTTCTTATATTATGCCCAGCTTAAGTGTACATAATATAGTTACAAGTTTTTTTTTTTTTTAGGTTGTATTTTTATTTATTTTTTTATTTTTTAAGTCCTAAAACTTAAAAACATTCAATGAAGTTATGCCACCACCTGCATAACTTCTTTTATTTCATTTTATAATGTATCATATATAAACAATATTCTCTGTTAAAGAGAATATTTATTTGTTATCTTTTATTTACTTTACTAAATATAGTTTCCATATAATTGTATAAGTATTATTATATTTTCATACGCATTTATTCACAATCATTTTTATAATTATGCGCTTATATTTTCATTATAAATACACAAATACATTATATTTTTTTTAAAAACTATATTGTTCGGTAAATAATTAATTATCGAATCGTCAAGCAAAGGATGAGCTTCAGTGGATCACAGTATGGCAGCTGCTCTACCACTTACAACACCTTGCCCGTTACCAAAGTCGTTAACAATTGATTCTAAGGAGTGCTTTCTGACACCTCTTGTTAAAAACTCTTTAAACCAAAAGGATCGATAGGCCGAGCTTTTGCTGTCTCTGTGTGTACTGAACACCGAGATCAAGTCAGCATTTGCCCTTTTGCTCTATGTGTGGTTTCTGTCCGCACTGAGCTGGCCTTGGGACACCTCCGTTATTATTTGAGAGATGTACCGCCCCAGTCAAACTCCCCACCTGGCAATGTCCTTGAATTGGATCATACCTGAGTGTTGGAGTTATACCAAACTCAATTAATATAACAACATATTACTACATTACTATTTCATTGAAATTTGTTTATAATTATATAACAAACTCGTGGTACTTTGATCAAGAAGCTTGCATCAAGCCCTAATACCATAAGACATATAAATATATCCGTATAATGGCTAGGAAATGATACACGTTCCATTTAATCAAGTAAGTAAGGAAACAATAAGAGTAGTGGTATTTCATTGGCGATAATTAACCGAAATTAACTATCTCCCACTTATGCTACACCTCTTATGTCTCCTTACACTGCCAGACTAGAGTCCAGCTCAACAGGGTCTTCTTTCCCCGCTAATTATTCCAAGCCCGTTCCCTTGGCTGTGGTTTCGCTAGATAGTAGATAGGGACAGAAGGAATCTCGTTAATCCATTCATGCGCGTCACTAATTAAATGACGAGGCATTTGGCTAAATATTACTTTTTTCATAAATGATGTACTTATATTTATTTAGAATACGGTGTTCGGTATTTGTGGGGGCCATTTATTTAAACTTTACGGCTTACCCTCTTATTTGAATTGCTACATGAATAAAGAGCGTTTAATTCCGCTAATTTCAGCTGTGATAGTAGGCAGCTGTACCTTTCTTGCGTGTGTTTTCAGCTCCATATATTCCGCATAAAGTATTGGTGTGTCTGCCAGCTTCCTCTCATCGTGGTTGCGATGATGTCCTCTATTTGCTTCTGTGTGAGGCGGAGATGGTGGCAGAGGTGTTTATTAAGTTGACACCATCCTCCCCTGGCTCGCACAATGAGGGGAAGTATGGAGATGCTGCTGGCTGGGAATCTCCTCTTGATTGCGTCGATGAAGGGTGTGGTGCTGTAGATTGCCGTCTTGTTACAATATTGTTGGGTAAGCGGTTCCGGGCCTTCCCAATGGATGGCTACATCGCATATTATAATTTGGTCTTGTTTTTCAAAGAGCAGGTCCGGTTTCTTTAGGTGTCCATTTGCTTCCCTGATTCTTGGCTCTACTTCCACTCGCCAGCCGTTTTGAAGAGAGGCTGTCATCAGTCTACGCACCACTTGGTTATGTCGCTGGATTTGGCACCAGTGGGTAACGGGGCAGGCTTGCAGCACGTGGCATAGGGTTTCACTGCGCTCGCAGTTGCCCCTACACCTCCTAGCGTTGGGTGGGTTTGATGGTATACCCATAGTAGGCAGCAGATTGAATCGCAGGTGAACGGCTATGATATGGTCTTGAGACGTCTAGTATGCTGGTGGTTGCGTTATGACTGCGGTGCTGCGACTATGATTCCTCACCTGCCAAATCCCGTTGCCTGAGTACGACGTCTCTAGACTGTTGGCTTGGTACCGGGCGTGCTGGTTTTTAGTTGCCTGTGCCGGGTGTACCATGCGTCGTATTCTTATCGTCCATGATTGGTCCATTGTGGCTATCGCCCGGAAGACTTCATCGGCGTTAATGAGGGTTTCTACTCGGTTGGTGATGATAGCTGGAATACGGGTGGCGAATTGGAAAATTCCCAGCCCACCGTCTTTGGTATTTGCGTGGATTACGGCATTGTGACAGTGAGCGGTAAGGTGTAGCGTTTTCCTAGTCAACCTTCGGATTTTCCGATCCGCATCCTTCAGCGTCTTCCGGGTGATAGTTGGCCGCTGATAGAAGGGTATGTACCTGGGTATTAGGTGGTGCTTGAGGAGGTTAAGTTTTTGCACTGGTTTTAGTGGTGCTGTTGATATTCGTTGCAGTTGGGTATGGAGCTCCTCAGAACTGCAAGGGACTTCTCCCGTTGATTGGAATCTCTCTCCTAGGTACTTCAATTGTTCCTCTACCCCGATGGCTTTGACTTGTAGGTCCCCGCGGGTCGCTGGCGTCGTGTCGACAAAGACCTTCTTCTTGCTGGGTACCACGCGCAGGTTAAGCATCTTGCATTTGTCCCAGTTAAGGATCATGCCCTTGTTGCGGAAAAATGCTTGTGTAGTCCCCAGCATTATTTCCGCGTCTTCTCGGCTGCTGCTGATGAGAAGAAGATCGTCCGCGTAGGCAACATAGTTTTTGATTTTCGCCGATTTGGACGCCGGAGAATTGTTCTATTTTGGTGATCAGTTCGTCCAGTACTATGTTGAATAGAGTTGGGGAGAGCGGATCACCTTGCTTCATTCCTCTATTGATCGTCACTGGGACCTGTCCTGTTCTCGAAGTAAAGGAAGTAATTCCACTTTCTATGTTGGCTTTGACGTAGCTGATGAATTTGCTGTCTAAATTAGTGCGTTTCAAGGCCCGTGTAAGGCTGCTGTGGGAGACCGTGACAAATGCTTGTTTAACGTCTAGGGACAAGACGCAAAGTGGCTTTCCTCTCCTCCGGTGTTCTTTAATGAGGGTATGCATTGTTAGGGTGTTCGCGAAGCATCCGTCCAGTTTATTGAAGCCCCTCTGGTTTCGGTGCAGCATTACCCTTTGGGGTCTGGTGTTGAGGACTCTGTGTAGAACTCTTATAATTATGGAGGAGATAGTGATTGGTCTCCAATCGTTGATATTGTCAGGGATGTTTTTCTTGGGTATCAGCGTTGTTCTGCTTTGTTTGAGGACATTCGGTGTATACTTCAGCAAAAGCATGCTGTTGTAAAGCAAGCACAGTTTATATTCCGGGATTCGGGTAAGTTGGGTTTTGTTTATCCCGTCTGGGCCAGGGCATTGCGATTTTATTGCCTGTTTTATGTCGTCTGCTAGTATTGGCGTGCTGATGGTGGTATGTTGTTCGAATTTGTCGTCGATAGGGGCGTTATCTTCTTGGAATGGGCTACCGAGGACTTCCCGATACTGGGTACTTATCTCTTCTGCGTTTGGTGGCGGTATGCAGGGTTCGTCCCAGTGGTTGCCAAGCAAGATATGCCCCGCAAACTGATTTTCGTTTCGCCTGAGCGCTCTCTGTGCGGAACGATATAGCTTCGCACGTCGTCTCCTGGACGTCATATTTGCCCGTGTTGCTGGTGTGTTAGTGCACGCTTGGCCGTACGACGCGACGAGGTCTCTGGTCCAGAGATTTAGTGCCTCTCTGCCGGTTGTGTTGGCTGACAGCAGAGCTCTTTTCAATAGTGTGTCGCGTTCGTCAAGCCCTTCCATGATCTCTATGTGGGCCGCGAGGGTGAGATCTATGTTGAATGTGTTGACCTCATCCGTGTTGGCTGATTCGTATTCAGAGTTGCCGGAGTCCGCTGTATTGGCGCTTTCAGGCTGTTTCAGAACGCCTTTGCCTCCTCTTCTTTATAGCATCCCTCGTTCGGTTGGAGATGGTGGTTAGGTGGTTGAGTATCTCTGTGGGGTCTTGGGACCCCATCTGTGACTCTGCAGCCGCGAGCTCGTTCTGCTCATCTTCGGTCCAAAAACGCCTTGAGGACGCGCCCTCAGCTCTTATTTCGGTGTTGTAGACAGTGGCGTGCGCCCGTCGTATCTGTTGTCGGAGGCCGGCGTAGGTGTTGAATCGCCTCCCGCATGTGGCGCAGATGTTGGTTTCCTCTGTCGTTGGGCCTCTACAATATCTTCTCTGATGCTGGGCTTTCATTTTTTCTGATTGGTATTTCGCATACATGGTGAACTGACCTTCTTTCCTCCTCTCTTGGCGATGCTGGCATTGCCGAACTGCTGGCTTGCCTACTCCTAAGACTGTAATTTGGCATCGCTATCTGTACTCCTGTTTGGAGCCGCTCTCGGGGGCACTAGGGAAATGATTTCGTGTTTGGTGGCTCGTTGGTGTTGATGACTACAATTTTGGTTGGTGCGCTCGCTAGCTGGTATGAAGCAAATATCTCCACCGATATAGGTTCCAAGCTTTGCTAGTAGCAGATGCAAGAACCGGTTTTGATATTGACAGTGCTGTATAGTATATGCACTAACTCGGGCTGGTGATCGAATAACCGGTATTATGTGGGACACGAACCGGTTGGTGTTTCCGATTACCGATAATTGTATACACGAACCACGTCCTTTTAGTGTTTGCCACAGGTGATTATTTTGCGTTGGTATCAGAAAATCCGGTGACCACGTTTTTCTTTCAGTAATAGCGTCTCTCCACTTCGCGATTTTATCCGTGATTTTCTCGGCAATCCTCTGATGGATTTTCGCGAGACATTTGGCGATTGGAGAGTACACATGCCACGACGGATTACAAAAAAAATTGCCAAATTCGGACGATAATTACCGTACTTATCTCCTGTTGATACGGAGCGCGTCTGTTCCACAATTCCACAATTGGTTACGTAAACTACTATCCGGGGAACAAAATCCGAAGATCTCTATTTACCCAGAACGAGTATATAAACCATGTTATTGCTTCCAATTCAAGCCCGACTATCTCAATCTTCAGAGCCAATCCTTATCCCGAAGTTACGGATCTAATTTGCCGACTACCCTTACCTACATTATTGTATCGACTAGAGACTCTTCACCTTGGAGACCAGCTGCGGATATCGGTACGGCCTGTTGAGAAGTTTGCGTGACCCCACCATAAATTTTCAAGGTCCGAGGAGAAAATATCGACACAACAGTAAATGTCATGCTCTTCTAGTCCATCTACCATATCCCTCTTCGAAAGACTTCCATGGTAGTACGACTATAAAACAGAAAAGAAAACTCTTTCGATATCTCTCGACGGCTTCTTTATGGTCGTTCCTGTTGCCGGGATGAGCAAAATGCCCATTTTTAATAACAAACGGATACCCAACAGGTTACGGAATTGGAACCGTATTCCCTTTCGTTCAAAAATAATTAAGTGATTAAAATTTCTTTATATACAATGAGATATATAATTATATTTTTTTATAACTTAAAAATTTTCTGCTTTCGCCTTGAACTTAGGACCGACTAACTCGTGATCAACCACTGCTCACACGAAACCCTTCTCCACTTCAGTCCTCCAAGGTCTCATTCGATTATTTGCTACTACCACCAAGATCTGTACCAATAGCGGCTGCATGCAGGCTTACGCCAAACACTTCTAAGCACACCATTGTACCCTCCTACTCACTAAAGTTTCAAAATTTATATTCAATCGAAATTAAATATAAATCATCTACTTTAGCGGTAATGTATAGGTATACAACTTAAGCGCCATCCATTTTAAGGGCTAGTTGCTTCGGCAGGTGAGTTGTTACACACTCCTTAGCGGATTACGACTTCCATGTCCACCGTCCTGCTGTTTTAAGCAACCAACGCCTTTCATGGTATCTGCATGAGTTGTTAATTTGGGCACCGTAACATTACGTTTGGTTCACCCCACAGCGCCAGTTCTGCTTACCAAAAGTGGCCCACTGGGCACAATATATCACAACCTAAACCTTCATATCAAGAAAAGTTAGGTTCTTACCCATTTAAGGTTTGAGAATAGGTTAAGGTCATTTCGACCCTAATGCCTCTAATCATTCGCTTTACCAGATAAGATTATTTTACATAATTTTTAAATGCACCAGCTATCCTGAGGGAAACTTCGGAGGGAACCAGCTACTAGATGGTTCGATTGGTCTTTCGCCCCTATACTCAATTCTGACAATCGATTTGCACGTCAGAACTGTTTCGGTCTTCCATCAGGGTTTCCCCTGACTTCAACCTGATCAAGTATAGTTCACCATCTTTCGGGTCACAGCATATATGCTCAAGGTACGCTCTAGTTAGAGGCATAAATAATATAAATATTATTATGCATAACTGTATAGAACGCCCCGGGATTGAATTTATATTTCATAATAAAACATAAACTAATCCCATTAAAACAGTTAAGTTAATTATGCCTTTGGGTTTTAATACCCAATGACTTGCACATATGTTAGACTCCTTGGTCCGTGTTTCAAGACGGGTCCCGAAGGTATCCTGAATCTATCGCATTGTTAATCATAAAAGTGCATACAATAAAATAAAAAAATCAAAAGATTTAATTACCATTGTAAAATTCCTTTTCCTTCCCTCATTAATATGCTTAAATTCGGGGAGTTATCTCATATGAGTTGAGGTTGTTTAACACAAACTAATAAAAATTATTTTATGTACTCATTAATTTATTAAGTAAATCTTTTCTATCAATATATTATCATATGTGAGGGCAATTCTATTATAATTAATATTATTATTATTATTAATTCGTTTTTTTTCTTTGTATGGTCTACCTTTTTTTTCACAGTTTATATATATATATATATATATATATATATATATATATTCTTTTATTAATATAATAAAAATTAATATATATTTTATACTAGACATTCCTTCACAAATAGATAATATAGAATACTAAGATTCCATTATTTTGAGTTATATATTATGAATTAATATTATGAATTTAATAAAACATGAATCCAATAATATAACATGTGCTTAAATATATTTCCAAAAATCAATATCAATTTCTTTTCTTTCATATACAAGCAACTTATTTAGCATAGTCTCACAACCCTCAACCATATGTAGTCCAAGCAGCACTTCAAAATTAATTAAAGTATACAACAGCATGGACTGCGATATGCGCTTAAAATGTCGATGTTCATGTGTCCTGCAGTTCACACGATGACGCACAGTTTTCTGCCGTCTTCATCGACCCATGAGCCAAGTGATCCACCGCTTGGAGTATTTATAATTTTGTTAAGAATAAGTCATATAATTCAAAAAAGAAATAATAATAATAAATTAAGGCATAATTAAATAAACAAAGAAAGACAAACAATTTGTTCTTAATTACATTATCATTTTTACATTTTTCTCCTTTTTTTTATTTTATTGTATGTCTCTTTTGCGATTCAATTTTCCTTTATATTTATTATTTTTTTAAAATATTTCTTCTTTTCACTTCATAATTATTATTATTATTATTATTTAAAATAAAATAATAAAAAATTACAAAATGATTTTCGTTTTTAACATAATGTCTATTGTTGCGAATGTCCAATTCCAAAACGAATCGTTACTTCATTTTCTAATAATCGAAAAAATAAGTACAACATATGACATTAAGTTCTTACATAACACTCTTATTATACATATATGTATTTATAGAAATAAAAAAAATAATACCTTCTACATTAAATATTTCATAAAAATCACTTTTTTTTTAATTTCATATTTCTTTCGTTTTATATATTTTCTTTTGGGCTTTTTGTGTCTTGCTTTTTGCGTTTTGGGTTTTGCGTTTTGGGTTTTGGGTTTTTGCGTTTTGCATTTTGCATTTTGCGTTTGCTGTTTGCTTTTTGTTTTTGCTTTTTGCTTTTTGCTTTTTGCTTTTTGCTTTTTGCTTTTTGCTTTTTGCTTTTTTCTTTTTGCTTTTTGCTTTTTGCTTTTTGCTTTTTGCTTTTTGCTTTTTGCTTTTTGCTTTTTGCTTTTTGCTTTTTGCTTTTTGCTTTTTGCTTTTTGCTTTTTGCTTTTTGTTTTTTGTTTTTGGCTTTAATGTAGAAGTGATATGTATATTATATATATATATATATATATACTTTTTTGTTTTAATGTAGAATTGATATGTATATAATTCATATATAAATTTTCTATGTAATTATTAAGTGTAAGTAAGATGCCTTCAAATTTTAAGCCTTTAAATATATTTTATTATAACAATATATATATAAATTGCTTTTTTATTTGTTCATTTTATTTCTTTTTTGTAGAAGGAACACGTTAATGATCCTTCCGCAGGTTCACCTACGGAAAACTTGTTACGACTTTTACTTCCTCTAAATAATCAAGTTCGGTCAACTTCTGCGAAACAACCGTAACACGTAAGCCTCACAGTGATCACGTCCGGAGACCTCACTAAATAATTCAATCGGTAGTAGCGACGGGCGGTATATACAAAGGGCAGGGACGTAACCAATACGAGTTAATGACTCACACTTACTGGGAATTCCAAGTTCATGTGAACAGTTTCAGTTCAGAATCCCAAGCATGAAAGTGGTTCAGCGGTTTACCCGGACCTCTCGGTCTAGGAAATGCACGTTGATACTTTCATTGTAGCGCGCGTGCAGCCCAGGACATCTAAGGGCATCACAGACCTGTTATTGCTCAATCTCATTATTGCTAGAATAAAGGCTATATAAGCTTCAGCACCATAATCCTGAAGCATCTATTTAATATATTTGAGTCTCGTTCGTTATCCGAATTAACCAGACAAATCACCCCACGAACTAAGAACGGCCATGCACCGCCACCAATAGATTCGAGAAAGAGCTGTCAATCTGTCTTACACACTTATGTTCGGGCCTGGTAAGTTTTCCCGTGTTGAGTCAAATTAAGCCGCAGGCTCCACTCCTGGTGGTGCCCTTCCGTCAATTCCTTTAAGTTTCAGCTTTGCAACCATACTTCCCCCGGAGCCCAAAATCTTTGGTTTCCCGGAAAGCGACTGAGAGAGCCATAGAAGTAGCTACACCCAATTGCTAGCTGGCATCGTTTATGGTTAGAACTAGGGCGGTATCTGATCGCCTTCGAACCTCTAACTTTCGTTCTTGATTAATGAAAACATCTTTGGCAAATGCTTTCGCTTAAGTTAGTCTTACGACGGTCCAAGAAATTCCCCTCTCGCGTCGTAATACTAATGCCCCCAAACTGCTTCTATTAATCATAACCTCTTGATCTAAAAACCAATGAAAGTAGAACAGAGGTCTTATTTCATTATTCCATGCACAAAATATTCAGGCATTTGGAGCCTGATTTAAGCACTCTAATTTGTTCAAAGTAATTGTACCGGCCCACAACAACACTCGATGAAGGGAACTGAAGCAGGTCCAAACAATGACCATTATATATTAGAACTCCACCGGTAATACGCTTGCATACATAAGGTAATGTACAATCCACAATTATAGTTGTACTACCCGTATGAAGCACAAATTCAACTACGAACGTTTTAACCGCAACAACTTTAATATACGCTATTGGAGCTGGAATTACCGCGGCTGCTGGCACCAGGTCCTTGTTAAAAGATTTAAAGTGTACTCATTCCAATTACAGGGCCTCGGATATGAGTCCTGTATTGTTATTTTTCGTCACTACCTCCCCGAACTGGGAGTGGGTAATTTACGCACCTGCTGCCTTCCTTAGATGTGGTAGCCGTTTCTCAGGCTCCCTTTCCGGAATCGAACCCTGATTCCCCGTTACCCGTTGCAACCATGGTAGTCCTAGATACTACCATCAATAGTTGATAGGGCAGATATTTTAAAGATCTGTCGTCGGTACAAGACCATACGATCGACAAATTATCTAGAGTTCGATCTAATGAACCATAACTTATATAATGAGCCTTTTGCGGTTTCACTTTTAATTCGTGTGTAGTTAGACATGCATGGCTTAATCTTTGAGACAAGCATATAACTACTGGCAGGATCAACCAGAATAATGTTATTTTAATTTTATAAATAAAATAGAAATTATCTTTTGAAAAAAAAACATCATTTATTATCCATTCCATAATTAAGTGTAACTTATTTTTCTTAAATCGAAAGAACAAAAACATTAATTTATTTATTTATTTTTTTTTTCAATATTTTCTTTTTTAATATATACTTGTATATTATTATAGAATATATGTATTTTTTGTATCTGTGTTTGTTTGTGTATATATTATTATTTATATAAATTAATGTATTGTCTTTTAAGATTTCTCCCAAGTATTTATATTCACTCTTCAAATATATAATAAGATTTAACTTAATAATAGTGGATTTCAATAAAAATGTATTTCACAAAGGTATCTCTTACTTTTTTTGTGTTTATATTACCACCAAATAAGAATATCATATCACTCTTATTTGTATAATTGTGTAGTAATTTTAAAGTAAATTTTCCCTTTCACAAAAACATTATCAATGATTATTTTCAAAATATTCATTTTTCACATACACATTTTATGAAAAGCATATTATATATATTATTTGAAATATATAAAATTATTTTTAATAAAGAATTAATAATTCTTATTTTCATATATAAATATGAATTTAAAAAGCATAAACAAAAGTATCCACCAAACCTACAAAAAACAAAAGCTAAATATATAAATATTATATATTACATATAAATATATGTATATATAAAAGAGCCACCAAAAAAATAACTTTATATTTTTTATTTCGTGACCAATTCACCACAATTTTAATTTCACGATATATCAAAGATATACCATGAACAAAACGAAACTAAGTTTCTTTTTCATTTCATGAAAGTGAGTTTTTACACATTTCATGAAATACCTTTTAAACACACAATCAGTGACTAGAATTCTAACGTGACTTGTAAAATAAAATGATCATACTTGATTTCAATGGAAAAGCGATTTTTTTTTAATACATTTCATATTGAAATTTTATAAAATTTATAATTTTTTGTATCATTAATATTATTTTTCTTATATTAAATATAAACAAATTTTCAATAAAGAAAAGAATTTTTTTCACATTTTGGAATTTTTTAATTTTTACGTCCTTGGACAAATCGCACAAAATCACACTTTCCATAATATACCTTTTAAACACACAATCAGTGACTAGAATTCTAACGAGACTTGGAAAAGAAATTTCATTTCATTCAACTCCCATCAAAAGTGCTTATTTATATGCATTTGACTTAAAAATCATTACGAGTATTTTGATATATCAAGGCATTTATAAAAAAATATAGAAAACGTTTTTTTTTTATATTTCTCACTTGATTTTTTAAATTTGGGACTTAGGAAAATTTTTCATCATTTTATAGTAATAATATCTTTATTTAATTTAATATTTTTTTTGAACGTTAGGCCCACCACCAGCATAACTTTAATGTTCTTTTGTTCTTTCTTATATTATGCCCAGCTTAAGTGTACATAATATAGTTACAAGTTTTTTTTTTTTAGGTTGTATTTTTATTTATTTTTTATTTTTGAAGTCCTAAAACTTAAAAACATTCAATGCAGTTATGCCACCACCTGCATAACTTCTTTTATTTCATTTTATAATTTATCATATCTAAACAATATTCTCTGTTAAAGAGAATATTTATTTGTTATCTTTTATTTACTTTACTAAATATAGTTTCCATATAATTGTATAAGTGTTATTATATTTTCATACGCATTTATTCACAATCATTTTTATAATTATGCGCTTATATTTTCATTATAAATACAAAAATACATTATATTTTTTTTAAAGACTATATTGTTCGGTAAATAATTAATTATCGAATCGTCAAGCAAAGGATGAGCTTCAGTGGATCACAGTATGGCAGCTGCTCTACCACTTACAACACCTTGCCCGTTACCAAAGTCGTTTACAATTGATTCTAAGGAGTGCTTTCTGACACCTCTTGTTAAAAACTCTTTAAACCAAAAGGATCGATAGGCCGAGCTTTTGCTGTCTCTGTGTGTACTGAACACCGAGATCAAGTCAGCATTTGCCCTTTTGCTCTATGTGTGGTTTCTGTCCGCACTGAGCTGGCCTTGGGACACCTCCGTTATTATTTGAGAGATGTACCGCCCCAGTCAAACTCCCCACCTGGCAATGTCCTTGAATTGGATCATACCTGAGTGTTGGAGTTATACCAAATTCAATTAATATAACAACATATTACTACATTAGTATTTCATTGAAATTTGTTTATAATTATATAACAAACTCGTGGTACTTTGATCAAGAAGCTTGCATCAAGCCCTAATACCATAAGACATATAAATATATCCGTATAATGGCTAGGAAATGATACACGTTCCATTTAATCAAGTAAGTAAGGAAACAATAAGAGTAGTGGTATTTCATTGGCGATAATTAACCGAAATTAACTATCTCCCACTTATGCTACACCTCTTATGTCTCCTTACACTGCCAGACTAGAGTCAAGCTCAACAGGGTCTTCTTTCCCCGCTAATTATTCCAAGCCCGTTCCCTTGGTTGTGGTTTCGCTAGATAGTAGATAGGGACAGAAGGAATCTCGTTAATCCATTCATGCGCGTCACTAATTAAATGACGAGGCATTTGGCTAAATATTACTTTATTCATATATGATATACTTATATTTATTTAGAATACGGTGTTCGGTATTTGTGGGGGCCATTTATTTAAACTTTACGGCTTGCCCTGTTATTTGAATTGCTACATGAATAAAGAGCGTTTAATTCCGCTAATTTCAGCTGTGATAGTAGGCAGCTGTACCTTTCTTGCGTGTGTTTTCAGCTCCATATATTCCGCATAAAGTATTGGTGTGTCTGCCAGCTTCCTCTCATCGTGGTTGCGATGATGTCCTCTATTTGCTTCTGTGTGAGGCGGAGATGGTGGCAGAGGTGTTTATTAAGTTGACACCATCCTCCCCTGGCTCGCACAATGAGGGGAAGTATGGAGATGCTGCTGGCTGGGAATCTCCTCTTGATTGCGTCGATGAAGGGTGTGGTGCTGTAGATTGCCGTCTTGTTACAATATTGTTGGGTAAGCGGTTCCGGGCCTTCCCAATGGATGGCTACATCGCATATTATAATTTGGTCTTGTTTTTCAAAGAGCAGGTCCGGTTTCTTTAGGTGTCCATTTGCTTCCCTGATTCTTGGCTCTACTTCCACTCGCCAGCCGTTTTGAAGAGAGGCTGTCATCAGTCTACACACCACTTGGTTATGTCGCTGGATTCGGCACCAGTGGGTAACGGGGCAGGCTTGCAGCACATGGCATAGGGTTTCACTGCGCTCGCAGTTGCCCCTACACCTCCTAGCGTTGGGTGGGTTCGATGGTATACCCATAGTAGGCAGCAGATTGAATCGCAGGTGAACGGCTCTGATATGGTGTTGAGACGTCTAGTATGCTGGTGGTTGCGTTATGACTGCGGTGCTGCGACTATGATTCCTCACCTGCCAAATCCCGTTGCCTGAGTACGACGTCTCTAGACTGTTGGCTTGGTACCGGGCGTGCTGGTTTTTAGTTGCCTGTGCCGGGTGTACCATGCGTCGTATTCTTATCGTCAATGATTGGTCCATTGTGGCTATCGCCCGGAAGACTTCATCGGCGTTAATGAGGGTTTCTACTCGGTTGGTCATGATAGCTGGAATACGGGTGGCGAATTGGAAAATTCCCAGCCCACCGTCTTTGGTATTTGCGTGGATTACGGCATTGTGACAGTGAGCGGTAAGGTGTAGCGTTTTCCTAGTCAACCTTCGGATTTTCCGATCCGCATCCTTCAGCGTCTTCCGGGTGATAGTTGGCCGCTGATAGAAGGGTATGTACCTGGGTATTAGGTGGTGCTTGAGGTGGTTAAGTTTTTGCACTGGTTTTAGTGGTGCTGTTGATATTCGTTGCAGTTGGGTATGGAGCTCCTCAGAACTGCAAGGGACTTCTCCCGTTGATTGGAATCTCTCTCCTAGGTACTTCAATTGTCCCTCTACCCCGATGGCTTTGATTTGTAGGTCCCCGCGGGTCGCTGGCGTCGTGTCGACAAAGACCTTCTTCTTGCTGGGTACCACGCGCAGGTTAAGCATCTTGCATTTGTCCCAGTTAAGGGTCATGCCCTTGTTGCGGAAAAATGCTTGTGTAGTCCCCAGCATTATTTCCGCGTGTTCTCGGCTGCTGCTGATGAGAAGAAGATCGTCCGCGTAGGCAACATAGTTTTTGATTCTCGCCGATTTGGACGCCGGAGAATTGTTCTATTTTGGTGATCAGTTCGTCCAGTACTATGTTGAATAGAGTTGGGAGAGCGGATCACCTTGCTTCACTCCTCTATTGATCGTCACTGGGACCTGTCCTGTTCTCGAAGTAAAGGAAGTAATTCCACTTTCTATGTTGGCTTTGACGTAGCTGATGAATTTGCTGTCTAAATTAGTGCGTTTCAAGGCCCGTGTAAGGCTGCTGTGGGAGACCGTGACAAATGCTTGTTTAACGTCTAGGGACAAGACGCAAAGTGGCTTTCCTCTCCTCCGGTGTTCTTTAATGAGGGTATGCATTGTTAGGGTGTTCGCGAAGCATCCGTCCAGTTTATTGAAGCCCCTCTGGTTTCGGTGCAGCATTACCCTTTGGAGTCTGGTGTTGAGGACTCTGTGTAGAACTCTTATAATTATGGAGGAGATAGTGATTGGTCTCCAATCGTTGATATTGTCAGGGATGTTTTTCTTGGGTATCAGCGTTGTTCTGCTTTGTTTGAGGACATTCGGTGTATACTTCAGCAAAAGCATGCTGTTGTAAAGCAAGCACAGTTTATATTCCGGGATTCGGGTAAGTTGGGTTTTGTTTATCCCGTCTGGGCCAGGGCATTGCGATTTTATTGCCTGTTTTATGTCGTCTGCTAGTATTGGCGTGCTGATGGTGGTATGTTGTTCGAAGTTGTCGTCGATAGGGGCGAAATAGGTTCCAAGCTTTGCTAGTAGCAGATGCAAGAACCGGTTTTGATATTGACAGTGGTGTATAGTATATGCACTAACTCGGGCTGGTGATCGAATAACCGGTATTATGTGGGACACGAACCGGTTGGTATTTCCGATTACCGATAATTGTATACACGAACCACGTCCTTTTTGTGTTTGCCACAGGTGATTATTTGGCGTTGGTATCAGAAAATCCGGTGACCACGTTTTTCTTTCAGTAACGGCGTCTCTCCACTTCGCGATTTTATCAGTGTTTTTCTCGGCAATCCTCTGATGGATTTTCGCGAGACATTTGGCGACTGGAGAGTACATATGCCACGACGGATTACAAAAAAAATTTCCAAATTCGGACGATAATTACCGTACTTATCTCCTGTTGATACGGAGCGCGTCTGTCTCTCACGAATGTCAACAAGAGAGTCCTTTTAGCAAGAAAATTCCACAATTGGTTACGTAAACTACTATCCGGGGAACAAAATCCGAAGATCTCTATTTACCCAGAACGAGTACATACACCATGTTATTGCTTCCAATTCAAGCCCGACTATCTCAATCTTCAGAGCCAATCCTTATCCCGAAGTTACGGATCTAATTTGCCGACTACCCTTACCTACAGTATTCTATCGACTAGAGACTCTTCACCTTGGAGACCAGCTGCGGATATCGGTACGGCCTGTTGAGAAGTTTGCGTGACCCCACCATAAATTTTCAAGGTCCGAGGAGAAAATATCGACACAACAGTAAATGTCATGCTCTTCTAGTCCATCTACCATATCTCTCTTCGAAAGACTTCCATGGTAGTACGACTATAAAACAGAAAAGAAAACTCTTTCGATATCTCTCGACGGCTTCTTTATGGTCGTTCCTGTTGCCAGGATGAGCAAAATGCCCATTTTTAATAACAAACGGATACCCAACAGGTTACGGAATTGGAACCGTATTCCCTTTCGTTCAAAAATAATTAAGTGATTAAAATTTCTTTATATACAATGAGATATATAATTATATTTTTTATAACTTAAAAATTTTCGGCTTTCGCCTTGAACTTAGGACCGACTAACTCGTGATCAACCACTGTTCACACGAAACCCTTCTCCACTTCAGTCCTCCAAGGTCTCATTCGATTATTTGCTACTACCACCAAGATCTGTACCAATAGCGGCTCCATGCAGGCTTACGCCAAACACTTCTAAGCACACCATTGTACCCTCCTACTCACTAAAGTTTCAAAATTTATATTCAATCGAAATTAAATATAAATCATCTACTTTAGCGGTAATGTATAGGTATACAACTTAAGCGCCATCCATTTTAAGGGCTAGTTGCTTCGGCAGGTGAGTTGTTACACACTCCTTAACGGATTACGACTTCCATGTCCACCGTCCTGCTGTTTTAAGCAACCAACGCCTTTCATGGTATCTGCATGAGTTGTTAATTTGGGCACCGTAACATTACGTTTGGTTCATCCCACAGCGCCAGTTCTGCTTACCAAAAGTGGCCCACTGGGCACAATATATCACAACCTAAACCTTCATATCAAGAAAGGTTAGGTTCTTACCCATTTAAAGTTTGAGAATAGGTTAAGGTCGTTTCGACCCTAATGCCTCTAATCATTCGCTTTACCAGATAAGATTATTTTACATAATTTTTAAATGCACCAGCTATCCTGAGGGAAACTTCGGAGGGAACCAGCTACTAGATGGTTCGATTGGTCTTTTGCCCCTATACTCAATTCTGACAATCGATTTGCACGTCAGAACTGTTTCGGTCTTCCATCAGGGTTTCCCCTGACTTCAACCTGATCAAGTATAGTTCACCATCTTTCGGGTCACAGCATATATGCTCAAGGTACGCTCTAGTTAGAGGCATAAATAATATAAATATTATTATGCATAACTGTATAGAACGCCCCGGGATTGAATTTATATTTCATAATAAAACATAAACTAATCCCATTAAAACAGTTAAGTTAATTATGCCTTTGGGTTTTAATACCCAATGACTTGCACATATGTTAGACTCCTTGGTCCGTGTTTCAAGACGGGTCCCGAAGGTATCCTGAATCTATCGCATTGTTAATCATATAAGTGCATACAATAAAATAAAAAAATCAAAAGATTTAATTACCATTGTAAAATTCCTTTTCCTTCCCTCATTAATATGCTTAAATTCGGGGAGTTATCTCATATGAGTTGAGGTTGTTTAACACAAACTAATAAAAATTATTTTATGTACTCATTAATTTATTAAGTAAATCTTTTCTATCAATATATTATCATATGTGAGGGCAATTCTATTATAATTAATATTATTATTATTATTAATTCGTTTTTTTTCTTTGTATGGTCTACCTTTTTTTTCACAGTTTATATATATATATATATATATATATATATTTATATTCTTTTATTAATATAATAAAAATTAATATATATTTTATACTAGACATTCCTTCACAAATAGATAATATAGAATACTAAGATTCCATTATTTTGAGTTATATATTATGAATTAATATTATGAATTTAATAAAACATGAATCCAATAATATAACATGTGCTTAAATATATTTCCAAAAATCAATATCAATTTCTTTTCTTTCATATACAAGCAACTTATTTAGCATAGTCTCACAACCCTCAACCATATGTAGTCCAAGCAGCACTTCAAAATTAATTAAAGTATACAACAGCATGGACTGCGATATGCGCTTAAAATGTCGATGTTCATGTGTCCTGCAGTTCACACGATGGCGCACAGTTTTCTGCCGTCTTCATCGACCCATGAGCCAAGTGATCCACCGCTTGGAGTATTTATAATTTTGTTAAGAATAAGTCATATAATTCAAAAAAGAAATAATAATAATAAATTAAGGCATAATTAAATAAACAAAGAAAGACAAACAATTTGTTCTTAATTACATTATCATTTTTACATTTTTCTCCTTTTTTTATTTTATCGTATGTCTCTTTTGCCATTCAATTTTCCTTTATATTTATTATTTTTTTAAAATATTTCTTCTTTTCACTTCATAATTATTATTATTATTATTATTTAAAATAAAATAATAAAAAATTACAAAATGATTTTCGTTTTTAACATAATGTCTATTGTTGCGAATGTGCAATTCCAAAAGGAATCGTTACTTCATTTTCTAATAATCGAAAAAATAAGTACAACATATGACATTAAGTTCTTACATAACACTCTTATTATACATATATGTATTTATAGAAATAAAAAAAATAATACCTTCTACATTAAATATTTCATAAAAATCACTTTTTTTTTTAATTTCATATTTCTTCCGTTTTGTATATTTTCTTTTGGGCTTTTTGTGTTTTTGCTTTTTGCTTTTTGCTTTTTGTTTTAATGTAGAAGTGATATGTATACAATATATATATTTATTTTTGTTTCAATGAAGAATTGATATGTATATAATTCATATATAAATTTTCTATGTAATTATTAAGTGTAAGTAATATGCCTTCAAATTTTAAGCCTTTCAATAAATTTTATTATAATAATATTTATAAAAATTGCATTTTTATTTTTTAATTTTATTTTTTTTTTCTAGAAGGAACACGTTAATGATCCTTCCGCAGGTTCACCTACGGAAAACTTGTTACGACTTTTACTTCCTCTAAATAATCAAGTTCGGTCAACTTCTGCGAAACAACCGTAACACGTAAGCCTCACAGTGATCACGTCCGGAGACCTCACTAAATAATTCAATCGGTAGTAGCGACGGGCGGTATGTACAAAGGGCAGGGACGTAATCAATACGAGTTAATGACTCACACTTACTGGGAATTCGAAGTTCATGTGAACAGTTTCAGTTCACAATCCCAAGCATGAAAGTGGTTCAGCGGTTTACCCGGACCTCTCGGTCTAGGAAATGCACGTTGATACTTTCATTGTAGCGCGCGTGCAGCCCAGGACATCTAAGGGCATTACAGATCTGTTATTGCTCAATCTCATTATTGCTAGAATAAAGGCTATATAAGTTTCAGCACCATAATCCTGAAGCATCTATTTAATATATTTGAGTCTCGTTCGTTATCCAAATTAACCAGACAAATCACCCCACGAACTAAGAACGGCCATGCACCGCCACCCATAGATTCGAGAAAGAGCTGTCAATCTGTCTTACACACTTATGTTCGGGCCTGGTAAGTTTTCCCGTGTTGAGTCAAATTAAGCCGCAGGCTCCACTCCTGGTGGTGCCCTTCCGTCAATTCCTTTAAGTTTCAGCTTTGCAACCATACTTCCCCCGGAGCCCAAAATCTTGGTTTCCGGAAAGCGACTGAGAGAGCCATAGAAGTAGCTACACCCAATTGCTAGCTGGCATCGTTTATGGTTAGAACTAGGGCGGTATCTGATCGCCTTCGAACCTCTAACTTTCGTTCTTGATTAATGAAAACATCTTTGGCAAATGCTTTCGCTTAAGTTAGTCTTACGACGGTGCCAGAAATTCCCCTCTCGCGTCGTAATACTAATGCCCCCCAAACTGCTTCTATTAATCATTACCTCTTGATCTAAAAACCAATGAAAGTAGAACAGAGGTCTTATTTCATTATTCCATGCACAAAATATTCAGGCATTTGGAGCCTGCTTTAAGCACTCTAATTTGTTCAAAGTAATTGTACCGGCCCACAACAACACTCGATGAAGGGAACTGAAGCAGGTCCAAACAATGACCATTATATATTAGAACTCCACCGGTAATACGCTTGCATACATAAGGTAATGTACAATCCACAATTATAGTTGTACTACCCGTATGAAGCACAAATTCAACTACGAACGTTTTAACCGCAACAACTTTAATATACGCTATTGGAGCTGGAATTACCGCGGCTGCTGGCACCAGGTCCTTGTTAAAGGATTTAAAGTGTACTCATTCCAATTACAGGGCCTCGGATATGAGTCCTGTATTGTTATTTTTCGTCACTACCTCCCCGAACTGGGAGTGGGTAATTTACGCACCTCCTGCCTTCCTTAGATTTGGTAGCCATTTCTCAGGCTCCCCCTCCGGAATCGAACCCTGATTCCCCGTTACCCGTTGCAACCATGGTAGTCCTAGATACTACCATCAATAGTTGATAGGGCAGACATTTGAAAGATCTGTCGTCGGTACAAGACCATACGATCGACAAATTATCTAGAGTTCGATCTAATGAACCATAACTTATATAATGAGCCTTTTGCGGTTTCACTTTTAATTCGTGTGTAGTTAGACATGCATGGCTTAATCTTTGAGACAAGCATATAACTACTGGCAGGATCAACCAGAATAATGTTATTTTAATTTTATAAATAAAATAGAAATTATCTTTTGAAAAAAAAACATCATTTATTATCCATTCCATAATTAAGTATAACTTATTTTTCTTAAATCGAAAGAACAAAAACATTAATTTATTTATTTATTTATTTTTTCAATATTTTCTTTTTTAATATATACTTGTATATTATTATAGAATATATGTATTTTTTGTATCTGTGTTTGTTTGTGTTTATATTATTATTTATATAAATTAATGTATTGTCTTTTAAGATTTCTCCCAAATATTTATATTCACTCTTCAAATATATAATAAAATTTAACTTAATAATAGTGGATTTCAATAAAAATGTATTTCACAAAGGTATCTCTTACTTTTTTTGTGTTTATATTACCACCAAATAAGAATATCATATCACTCTTATTTGTATAATTGTGTAGTAATTTTAAAGTAAATTTTCCCTTTCACAAAAACATTATCAATGATTATTTTCAAAATATTCATTTTTCACATACACATTTTATGAAAAGCATATTATATATATTATTTGAAATATATAAAATTATTTTTAATAAAGAATTAATAATTCTTATTTTCATATATAAATATGAATTTAAAAAGCATAAACAAAAGTATCCACCAAACCTACAAAAAACAAAAGCTAAATATATAAATATTATATATTACATATATATATATGTATATATAAAAGAGCCACCAAAAAAATAACTTTATATTTTTTATTCCGTGACCAATTCACCACAATTTTAATTTCACGATATATCAAAGATATACCATGAACAAAACGAAACTAAGTTTCTTTTTCATTTCATGAAAGTGAGTTTTTACACATTTCATGAAATACCTTTTAAACACATAATCAGTGACTAGAATTCTAACGTGACTTGTAAAATAAAATGATCATACTTGATTTCAATGGAAAAGCGATTTTTTTTTATATACATTTCATATTGAAATTTTATAAAATTTATAATTTTTTGTATCATTAATATTATTTTTCTTATATTAAATATAAACAAATTTTCAATAAAGAAAAGAATTTTTTTCACATTTTGGACTTAGAAAATTTTTTAATTTTTACTTCCTTAGACAAATCGCACAAAATCACATTTTCCATAATATACCTTTTAAGCACACAATCAGTGACTAGAATTCTAACGAGACTTGGAAAAGAAATTTCATTTCATTCAACTCCCATCAAAAGTGCTTATTTATATGCATTTGACTTAAAAATCATGAAAAAATCCAAAATTTTCTTATTTCATTATTACGAGTATTTTGATAAATCAAGGCATTTATAAAAAAATTTAGAAAACGTTTTTTTTTATATTTCTCACTTGATTTTTTAAATTTGGGACTTAGGAAAATTTTTCATCATTTCATAGTAATAATATCTTTATTTAATTTAATATTTTTTTGAACGTTAGGCCCACCACCTGCATAACTTTAATGTTCTTTTGTTCTTTCTTATATTATGCCCAGCTTAAGTGTACATAATATAGTTACAAGTTTTTTTTTTTTTTAGGTTGTATTTTTATTTACTTTTTATTTTTTAAGTCCTAAAACTTAAAAACATTCAATGCAGTTATGCCACCACCTGCATAACTTCTTTTATTTCATTTTATAATGTATCATATCTAAACAATATTCTCTGTTAAAGAGAATATTTATTTGTTATCTTTTATTTACTTTACTAAATATAGTTTCCATATAATTGTATAAGTGTTATTATATTTTCATACGCATTTATTCACAATCATTTTTATAATTATGCGCTTATATTTTCATTATAAATACACAAATACATTATATTTTCTTTAAAAACTATATTGTTCGGTAAATAATTAATTATCGAATCGTCAAGCAAAGGATGAGCTTCAGTGGACCACAGTATGGCAGCTGCTCTACCACTTACAACACCTTGCCCGTTACCAAAGTCGTTTACAATTGATTCTAAGGAGTGCTTTCTGACACCTCTTGTTAAAAACTCTTTAAACCAAAAGGATCGATAGGCCGAGCTTTTGCTGTCTCTGTGTGTACTGAACACCGAGATCAAGTCAGCATTTGCCCTTTTGCTCTATGTGTGGTTTCTGTCCGCACTGAGCTGGCCTTGGGACACCTCCGTTATTATTTGAGAGATGTACCGCCCCAGTCAAACTCCCCACCTGGCAATGTCCTTGAATTGGATCATACCTGAGTGTTGGAGTTATACCAAATTCAATTAATATAACAACATATTACTACATTACTATTTCATTGAAATTTGTTTATAATTATATAACAAACTCGTGGTACTTTGATCAAGAAGCTTGCATCAAGCCCTAATACCATAAGACATATAAATATATCCGTATAATGGCTAGGAAATGATACACGTTCCATTTAATCAAGTAAGTAAGGAAACAATAAGAGTAGTGGTATTTCATTGGCGATAATTAACCGAAATTAACTATCTCCCACTTATGCTACACCTCTTATGTCTCCTTACACTGCCAGACTAGAGTCCAGCTCAACAGGGTCTTCTTTCCCCGCTAATTATTCCAAGCCCGTTCCCTTGGCTGTGGTTTCGCTAGATAGTAGATAGGGACAGAAGGAATCTCGTTAATCCATTCATGCGCGTCACTAATTAAATGACGAGGCATTTGGCTAAATATTACTTTTTTCATAAATGATATACTTATATTTATTTAGAATACGGTGTTCGGTATTTGTGGGGGCCATTTATTTAAACTTTACGGCTTACCCTTTTATTTTAATTGCTACATGAATAAAGAGCGTTTAATTCCGCTAATTTCAGCTGTGATAGTAGGCAGCTGTACCTTTCTTGCGTGTGTTTTCAGCTCCATATATTCCGCATAAAGTATTGGTGTGTCTGCCAGCTTCCTCTCATCGTGGTTGCGATGATGTCCTCTATTTGCTTCTGTGTGAGGCGGAGATGGTGGCAGAGGTGTTTATTAAGTTGACACCATCCTCCCCTGGCTCGCACAATGAGGGGAAGTATGGAGATGCTGCTGGCTGGGAATCTCCTCTTGATTGCGTCGATGAAGGGTGTGGTGCTGTAGATTGCCGTCTTGTTACAATATTGTTGGGTAAGCGGTTCCGGGCCTTCCCAATGGATGGCTACATCGCATATTATAATTTGGTCTTGTTTTTCAAAGAGCAGGTCCGGTTTCTTTAGGTGTCCATTTGCTTCCCTGATTCTTGGCTCTACTTCCACTCGCCAGCCGTTTTGAAGAGAGGCTGTCATCAGTCTACGCACCACTTGGTTATGTCGCTGGATTCGGCACCAGTGGGTAACGGGGCAGGCTTGCAGCACGTGGCATAGGGTTTCACTGCGCTCGCAGTTGCCCCTACACCTCCTAGCGTTGGGTGGGTTTGATGGTATACCCATAGTAGGCAGCAGATTGAATCGCAGGTGAACGGCTATGATATGGTCTTGAGACGTCTAGTATGCTGGTGGTTGCGTTATGACTGCGGTGCTGCGACTATGATTCCTCACCTGCCAAATCCCGTTGCCTGAGTACGACGTCTCTAGACTGTTGGCTTGGTACCGGGCGTGCTGGTTTTTAGTTGCCTGTGCCGGGTGTACCATGCGTCGTATTCTTATCGTCCATGATTGGTCCATTGTGGCTATCGCCCGGAAGACTTCATCGGCGTTAATGAGGGTTTCTACTCGGTTGGTGATGATAGCTGGAATACGTGTAAGGCTGCTGTGGGAGACCGTGACAAATGCTTGTTTAACGTCTAGGGACAAGACGCAAAGTGGCTTTCCTCTCCTCCGGTGTTCTTTAATGAGGATATGCATTGTTAGGGTGTTCGCGAAGCATCCGTCCAGTTTATTGAAGCCCCTCTGGTTTCGGTGCAGCATTACCCTTTGGAGTCTGGTGTTGAGGACTCTGTGTAGAACTCTTATAATTATGGAGGAGATAGTGATTGGTCTCCAAGCGTTGATATTGTCAGGGATGTTTTTCTTGGGTATCAGCGTTGTTCTGCTTTGTTTGAGGACATTCGGTGTATACTTCAGCAAAAGCATGCTGTTGTAAAGCAAGCACAGTTTATATTCCGGGATTCGGGTAAGTTGGGTTTTGTTTATCCCGTCTGGGCCAGGGCATTGCGATTTTATTGCCTGTTTTATGTCGTCTGCTAGTATTGGCGTGCTGATGGTGGTATGTTGTTCGAATTTGTCGTCGATAGGGGCGTTATATTCTTGGAATGGGCTACCGAGGACTTCCCGATAATGGGTACTTATCTCTTCTGCGTTTGGTGGCGGTATGCAGGGTTCGTCCCAGTGGTTGCCAAGCAAGATATGCCCCGCAAACTGATTTTCGTTTCACCTGAGCGCTCTCTGTGCGGAACGATATAGCTTCGCACGTCGTCTCCTGGACGTCATATTTGCCCGCGTTGCTGGTGTGTTAGTGCGCGCTTGGGCCGGTCGGTTGTTGTATGGGCGGCCGTACGACGCGACGAGGTCTCTGGTCCAGAGATTTAGTGCCTCTCTGCCGGTTGTGTTGGCTGACAGCAGAGCTCTTTTCAATAGTGTGTCGCGTTCGTCAAGCCCTTCCATGATCTCTATGTGGGCCGCGAGGGTGAGATCTATGTTGAATGTGTTGACCTCATCCGCGTTGGCTGATTCGTATTCAGAGTTGCCGGAGTCCGCTGTATTGGCGCTTTCAGGCTGTTTCAGAACGCCTTTGCCTCCTCTTCTTTATAGCATCCCTCGTTCGGTTGGAGATGGTGGTTAGGTGGTTGAGTATCTCTGTGGGGTCTTGGGACCCCATCTGTGACTCTGCAGCCGCGAGCTCGTTCTGCTCATCTTCGGTCCAAAAACGCCTTGAGGACGCGCCCTCAGCTCTCATTTCGGTGTTGTAGACAGTGGCGTGCGCCCGTCGTATGTGTTGTCGGAGGCCGGCGTAGGTGTTGAATCGCCTCCCGCATGTGGCGCAGATGCTGGTTTCCTCTGTCGTTGGGCCTCTACAATATCTTCTCTGATGCTGGGCTTTCATTTTTTCTGATTGGTATTCCTTGCCGCAGCCTTCGCATACATGGTGAACTGACCTTCTTTCCTCCTCTCTTGGCGATGCTGGCATTGCCGAACTGCTGACTTGCCTACTCCTAAGATTGTAATTTGGCATCGCTATCTGTACTCCTGTTTGGAGCCTCTCTCGGGCACTAGGGAAATGATTTCGTGTTTGGTGGCTCGTTGGTGTTGATGACTACAATTTTGGTTGGTGCGCTCGCTAGCTGGTATGAAGCAAATATCTCCACCGAAATAGGTTCCAAGCTTTGCTAGTAGCTGGTATAGTATATGCACTAACTCGGGCTGGTGATCGAATAACCGGTATTATGTGGGACACGAACCGGTTGGTATTTCCGATTACCGATAACTGTATACACGAACCACGTCCTTTTTGTGTTTGCCACAGGTGATTATTTGGCGTTGGTATCGGAAAATCCGGTGACCACGTTTTTCTTTCAGTCTCTCCACTTTGCGATTTTATCAGTGTTTTCCTCGGCAATCCTCTGATGGATTTTCGCGAGACATTTGGCGATTGGAGAGTACATATGCCACGACGGATTACAAAAAAAATTTCCAAATTCGGACGATAATTACTGTACTTATCTCCTGTTGATACGGAGCGCGTCTGTCTCTCACGAATGTCAACAAGAGAGTCCTTTTAGCAAGAAAATTCCACAATTGGTTACGTAAACTACTATCCGGGGAACAAAATCCGAAGATCTCTATTTACCCAGAACGAGTACATAAACCATGTTATTGCTTCCAATTCAAGCCCGACTATCTCAATCTTCAGAGCCAATCCTTATCCCGAACTTACGGATCTAATTTGCCGACTACCCTTACCTACAGTATTCTATCGACTAGAGACTCTTCACCTTGGAGACCAGCTGCGGATATCGGTACGGCCTGTTGAGAAGTTTGCGTGACCCCACCATAAATTTTCAAGGTCCGAGGAGAAAATATCGACACAACAGTAAATGTCATGCTCTTCTAGTCCATCTACCATATCTCTCTTCGAAAGACTTCCATGGTAGTACGACTATAAAACAGAAAAGAAAACTCTTTCGATATCTCTCGACGGCTTCTTTATGGTCGTTCCTGTTGCCAGGATGAGCAAAATGCCCATTTTTAATAACAAACGGATACCCAACAGGTTACGGAATTGGAACCGTATTCCCTTTCGTTCAAAAATAATTAAGGGATTAAAATTTCTTTATATACAATGAGATATATAATTATATTTTTTATAACTTAAAAATTTTCGGCTTTCGCCTTGAACTTAGGACCGACTAACTCGTGATCAACCACTGTTCACACGAAACCCTTCTCCACTTCAGTCCTCCAAGGTCTCATTCGATTATTTGCTACTACCACCAAGATCTGTACCAATAGCGGCTCCATGCAGGCTTACGCCAAACACTTCTAAGCACACCATTGTACCCTCCAACTCACTAAAGTTTCAAAATTTATATTCAATCGAAATTAAATATAAATCATCTACTTTAGCGGTAATGTATAGGTATACAACTTAAGCGCCATCCATTTTAAGGGCTAGTTGCTTCGGCAGGTGAGTTGTTACACACTCCTTAGCGGATTACGACTTCCATGTCCACCGTCCTGCTGTTTTAAGCAACCAACGCCTTTCATGGTATCTGCATGAGTTGTTAATTTGGGCACCGTAACATTACGTTTGGTTCATCCCACAGCGCCAGTTCTGCTTACCAAAAGTGGCCCACTGGGCACAATATATCACAACCTAAACCTTCATATCAAGAAAGGTTAGGTTCTTACCCATTTAAAGTTTGAGAATAGGTTAAGGTCGTTTCGACCCTAATGCCTCTAATCATTCGCTTTACCAGATAAGATTATTTTACATAATTTTTAAATGCACCAGCTATCCTGAGGGAAACTTCGGAGGGAACCAGCTACTAGATGGTTCGATTGGTCTTTCGCCCCTATACTCAATTCTGACAATCGATTTGCACGTCAGAACTGTTTCGGTCTTCCATCAGGGTTTCCCCTGACTTCAACCTGATCAAGTATAGTTCACCATCTTTCGGGTCACAGCATATATGCTCAAGGTACGCTCTAGTTAGAGGCATAAATAATATAAATATTATTATGCATAACTGTATAGAACGCCCCGGGATTGAATTTATATTTCATAATAAAACATAAACTAATCCCATTAAAACAGTTAAGTTAATTATGCCTTTGGGTTTTAATACCCAATGACTTGCACATATGTTAGACTCCTTGATCCGTGTTTCAAGACGGGTCCCGAAGGTATCCTGAATCTATCGCATTGTTAATCATATAAGTGCATACAATAAAATAAAAAAATCAAAAGATTTAATTACCATTGTAAAATTCCTTTTCCTTCCCTCATTAATATGCTTAAATTCGGGGAGTTATCTCATATGAGTTGAGGTTGTTTAACACAAACTAATAAAAATTATTTTATGTACTCATTAATTTATTAAGTAAATCTTTTCTATCAATATATTATCATATGTGAGGGCAATTCTATTATAATTAATATTATTATTATTATTAATTCGTTTTTTTCTTTGTATGGTCTACCTTTTTTTTCACATTTTATATATATATAGATATAAATGGCGTTGGTATCGGAAAATCCGGTGACCACGTTTTTCTTTCAGTCTCTCCACTTTGCGATTTTATCAGTGTTTTCCTCGGCAATCCTCTGATGGATTTTCGCGAGACATTTGGCGATTGGAGAGTACATATGCCACGACGGATTACAAAAAAAATTTCCAAATTCGGACGATAATTACTGTACTTATCTCCTGTTGATACGGAGCGCGTCTGTCTCTCACGAATGTCAACAAGAGAGTCCTTTTAGCAAGAAAATTCCACAATTGGTTACGTAAACTACTATCCGGGGAACAAAATCCGAAGATCTCTATTTACCCAGAACGAGTACATAAACCATGTTATTGCTTCCAATTCAAGCCCGACTATCTCAATCTTCAGAGCCAATCCTTATCCCGAACTTACGGATCTAATTTGCCGACTACCCTTACCTACAGTATTCTATCGACTAGAGACTCTTCACCTTGGAGACCAGCTGCGGATATCGGTACGGCCTGTTGAGAAGTTTGCGTGACCCCACCATAAATTTTCAAGGTCCGAGGAGAAAATATCGACACAACAGTAAATGTCATGCTCTTCTAGTCCATCTACCATATCTCTCTTCGAAAGACTTCCATGGTAGTACGACTATAAAACAGAAAAGAAAACTCTTTCGATATCTCTCGACGGCTTCTTTATGGTCGTTCCTGTTGCCAGGATGAGCAAAATGCCCATTTTTAATAACAAACGGATACCCAACAGGTTACGGAATTGGAACCGTATTCCCTTTCGTTCAAAAATAATTAAGGGATTAAAATTTCTTTATATACAATGAGATATATAATTATATTTTTTATAACTTAAAAATTTTCGGCTTTCGCCTTGAACTTAGGACCGACTAACTCGTGATCAACCACTGTTCACACGAAACCCTTCTCCACTTCAGTCCTCCAAGGTCTCATTCGATTATTTGCTACTACCACCAAGATCTGTACCAATAGCGGCTCCATGCAGGCTTACGCCAAACACTTCTAAGCACACCATTGTACCCTCCAACTCACTAAAGTTTCAAAATTTATATTCAATCGAAATTAAATATAAATCATCTACTTTAGCGGTAATGTATAGGTATACAACTTAAGCGCCATCCATTTTAAGGGCTAGTTGCTTCGGCAGGTGAGTTGTTACACACTCCTTAGCGGATTACGACTTCCATGTCCACCGTCCTGCTGTTTTAAGCAACCAACGCCTTTCATGGTATCTGCATGAGTTGTTAATTTGGGCACCGTAACATTACGTTTGGTTCATCCCACAGCGCCAGTTCTGCTTACCAAAAGTGGCCCACTGGGCACAATATATCACAACCTAAACCTTCATATCAAGAAAGGTTAGGTTCTTACCCATTTAAAGTTTGAGAATAGGTTAAGGTCGTTTCGACCCTAATGCCTCTAATCATTCGCTTTACCAGATAAGATTATTTTACATAATTTTTAAATGCACCAGCTATCCTGAGGGAAACTTCGGAGGGAACCAGCTACTAGATGGTTCGATTGGTCTTTCGCCCCTATACTCAATTCTGACAATCGATTTGCACGTCAGAACTGTTTCGGTCTTCCATCAGGGTTTCCCCTGACTTCAACCTGATCAAGTATAGTTCACCATCTTTCGGGTCACAGCATATATGCTCAAGGTACGCTCTAGTTAGAGGCATAAATAATATAAATATTATTATGCATAACTGTATAGAACGCCCCCGGGATTGAATTTATATTTCATAATAAAACATAAACTAATCCCATTAAAACAGTTAAGTTAATTATGATTTTGGGTTTTAATACCCAATGACTTGCACATATGTTAGACTCCTTGATCCGTGTTTCAAGACGGGTCCCGAAGGTATCCTGAATCTATCGCATTGTTAATCATATAAGTGCATACAATAAAATAAAAAAATCAAAAGATTTAATTACCATTGTAAAATTCCTTTTCCTTCCCTCATTAATATGCTTAAATTCGGGGAGTTATCTCATATGAGTTGAGGTTGTTTAACACAAACTAATAAAAATTATTTTATGTACTCATTAATTTATTAAGTAAATCTTTTCTATCAATATATTATCATATGTGAGGGCAATTCCATTATAATTAATATTATTATTATTATTAATTCGTTTTTTTCTTTGTATGGTCTACTTTTTTTTTCACATTTTATATATATATAGATATATATATATATATATATATATATATATATATATATTTATATTCTTTTATTAATATAATAAAAATTAATATATATTTTATACTAGACATTCCTTCACAAATAGATAATATAGAATACTAAGATTCCATTATTTTGAGTTATATATTATGAATTAATATTATGAATTTAATAAAACATGAATCCAATAATATAACATGTGCTTAAATATATTTCCAAAAATCAATATCAATTTCTTTTCTTTCATATACAAGCAACTTATTTAGCATAGTCTCACAACCCTCAACCATATGTAGTCCAATCAGCACTTCAAAATTAATTAAAGTATACAACAGCATGGACTGCGATATGCGCTTAAAATGTCGATGTTCATGTGTCCTGTAGTTCACACGATGGCGCACAGTTTTCTGCCGTCTTCATCGACCCATGAGCCAAGTGATCCACCGCTTAGAGTATTTATAATTTTGTTAAGAATAAGTCATATAATTCAAAAAAGAAATAATAATAATAAATTAAGGCCTAATTAAATAAACAAAGAAAGACAAACAATTTGTTCTTAATTACATTATCATTTTTACATTTTTCTCCTTTTTTTGTTTTATCGTATGTCTCTTTTGCCATTCAATTTTCCTTTATATTTATTAATTTTTTAAAATATTTCTTCTTTTCACTTCATAATTATTATTATTATTATTATTTAAAATAAAATAATAAAAAATTACAAAATGATTTTCGTTTTTAACATAATGTCTATTGTTGCGAATGTGCAATTCCAAAAGGAATCGTTACTTCATTTTCTAATAATCGAAAAAATAAGTACAACATATGACATTAAGTTCTTACATAACACTCTTATTATACATATATGTATTTATAGAAATAAAAAAAATAATACCTTCTACATTAAATATTTCATAAAAATCACTTTTTTTTTAATTTCATATTTCTTCCGTTTTATATATTTTCTTTTGGGCTTTTTGTGTTTTTGCTTTTTGCTTTTTGTTTTAATGTAGAAGTGATATGTATACAATATATATATATTTTTTTGTTTTAATGTAGAATTGATATGTATATAATTCATATATAAATTTTCTATGTAATTATTAAGTGTAAGTAATATGCCTTCAAATTTTAAGCCTTTAAATAAATTTTATTATAACAATATATATATAAATTGCTTTTTTATTTGTTCATTTTATTTCTTTTTTGTAGAAGGAACACGTTAATGATCCTTCCGCAGGTTCACCTACGGAAACCTTGTTACGACTTTTACTTCCTCTAAATAATCAAGTTCGGTCAACTTCTGCGAAACAACCGTAACACGTAGGCGTCACAGTGATCACGTCCGGAGACCTCACTAAATAATTCAATCGGTAGTAGCGACGGGCGGTATGTACAAAGGGCAGGGACGTAATCAATACGAGTTAATGACTCACACTTACTGGGAATTCCAAGTTCATGTGAACAGTTTCAGTTCACAATCCCAAGCATGAAAGTGGTTCAGCGGTTTACCCGGACCTCTCGGTCTAGGAAATACACGTTGATACTTTCATTGTAGCGCGCGTGCAGCCCAGGACATCTAAGGGCATCACAGACCTGTTATTGCTCAATCTCATTATTGCTAGACGCAATTTGTCCATTTAAGAAGCTAGTGTCCTTATAATGGGACAAACAAACAGGTACGGCTCCACTTACATAAACACATTTAAACACTCATACATTTTACTGTATTCATGAATAAAGGCTATATAAGCTTCAGCACCATAATCCTGAAAGCATCTATTTAATATATTTGAGTCTCGTTCGTTATCGGAATTAACCAGACAAATCACTCCACGAACTAAGAACGGCCATGCACCACCACCCATAGATTCGAGAAAGAGCTATCAATCTGTCTTACACACTTATGTTCGGACCTGGTAAGTTTTCCCGTGTTGAGTCAAATTAAGCCGCAGGCTCCACTCCTGGTGGTGCCCTTCCGTCAATTCCTTTAAGTTTCAGCTTTGCAACCATACTTCCCCCGGAGCCCAAAAGCTTTGGTTTCCCGGGAAGCGACTGAGAGAGCCATAGAAGTAGCTACACCCAATTGCTAGCTGGCATCGTTTATGGTTAGAACTAGGGCGGTATCTGATCGCCTTCGAACCTCTAACTTTCGTTCTTGATTAATGAAAACATCTTTGGCAAATGCTTTCGCTTAAGTTAGTCTTACGACGGTCCAAGAATTTCACCTCTCGCGTCGTAATACTAATGCCCCCAAACTGCTTCTATTAATCATTACCTCTTGATCTAAAAACCAATGAAAGTAGAACAGAGGTCTTATTTCATTATTCCATGCACAAAATATTCAGACATTTGGAGCCTGCTTTAAGCACTCTAATTTGTTCAAAGTAATTGTACCGGCCCACAACAACACTCGATGAAGAGCACTGAAGCAGGTTTAAATAGGAGGTATACATAATGATACAATGACCATTATATATTAGAACTCCACCGGTAATACGCTTGCATACATAAGGTAATGTACAATCCACAATTATAGTTGTACTACCCGTATGAAGCACAAATTCAACTACGAACGTTTTAACCGCAACAACTTTAATATACGCTATTGGAGCTGGAATTACCGCGGCTGCTGGCACCAGACTTGCCCTCCAATAGGTCCTTGTTAAAGGATTTAAAGTGTACTCATTCCAATTACAGGGCCTCGGATATGAGTCCTGTATTGTTATTTTTCGTCACTACCTCCCCGAACTGGGAGTGGGTAATTTACGCGCCTGCTGCCTTCCTTAGATGTGGTAGCCGTTTCTCAGGCTCCCTCTCCGGAATCGAACCCTGATTCCCCGTTACCCGTTGCAACCATGGTAGTCCTAGATACTACCATCAATAGTTGATAGGGCAGACATTTGAAAGATCTGTCGTCGGTACAAGACCATACGATCGGCAAATTATCTAGAGTTCAACCATAATAACGATTTCCGAAAAAATCGCTTGGTTTTAGCCTAATAAAAGCACACGTTCCAAAAGGTCCGTGTTTATATTGCATGTATTAGCTCTAGAATTACCACAGTTATCCAAGTAACTGTTAACGATCTAATGAACCATAACTGATATAATGAGCCTTTTGCGGTTTCACTTTTAATTCGTGTGTACTTAGACATGCATGGCTTAAACTTTGAGACAAGCATATAACTACTGGCAGGATCAACCAGAATAATGTTATTTTAATTTTATAAATAAAATAGAAATTATCTTTTGAAAAAAAAACATCATTTATTATCCATTCCATAATTAAGTGTATCTTATTTTTCTTAAATTAAAAGAACAAAAACATTAATTTATTTATTTATTATTTTTTCTTTTTCAATATTTTCTTTTTTAATATATACTTGTATATTACTACAGAATATATGTACATTTTGTATCTGTGTTTGTTTGTGTATATATTATTTTTCATATAAATTAATGTATTGTCTTTTAAAATTTGCCCCAAATATTTATATATTCACTCTTTAAATATATAATAAGATTTAACTTGATAATAGTGGATTTCAATAAAAATGTATTTCACAAAGATATCTCTTACTTTTTTTGTGTTTATATTACCACCAAATAAGTATATCATGTCACTCTTATTTGTATAATTGTGTAGTAATTTTAAAGTAAATTTTCCTTTCACAAAAACATTATCAATGATAATTTTCAAAATATTCATATTTCACATACCCATTTTATGAAAAGCATATTTTATATATTATTTGAAATATATAAAATTATTTTTAATAAAGAATTAATAATTCTTATTTTCATATATAAATATGAATTTAAAAGAGCTTAAACAAAAGCATCCACCAAACCCTAAAAAAAAAAAAAGCTAAATTTGGATATTATATATTACATATATATATATGTATATATAAAAGAGCCACCAAAAAAATAAATTTATATTTTTTCTCCCGTGACCAATTTTACCACAAATGTAATTTCACGATATATCAAAGATATACCATGAACAAAAAGAAACTAAGTTTCTTCTTCATTTCATGAAAGTGAGTAGAATTGTAACGTGACTTGTAAAATAAAATCATCATATTTGATTTCAATGGAAAAGTGATTTTTCTTTATAAACATTTCATAATGAAATTTTATAAAATTTATAATTTTTTGTATCATTTATATGCTTTTTATTATATTTAATATAATTAAATTTTCAATAAAGAAAAAATTTTTTTTCATATTTTGGACTTAGAAAATTTTTTCATTTTTCCTTCCTTAGACAAATCGCTCAAAATCACACTTTCCATAATATACTTTTTAAACACACAATCAGTGAGTAGAATTGTAACGTGACTTGTAAAATAAAATAATCACATTTGATTTCAATGGAAAAATGATTTTTCTTTATAAACATTTCATAATGAAATTTTATAAAATTTATAATTTTTTGTATCATTTATATGCTTTTTATTATATTTAATATAATTAAATTTTTAATAAAGAAAAAATTTTTTTTCATATTTTGGACTTAGAAAATTTTTTCATTTTTCCTTCCTTAGACAAATCGCTCAAAACCACACTTTCCATAATATACTTTTTAAACACACAATCAGTGAGTAGAATTGTAACGTGACTTGTAAAATAAAATAATCACATTTGATTTCAATGGAAAAATGATTTTTCTTTATAAACATTTCATAATGAAATTTTATAAAATTTATAATTTTTTGTATCATTTATATGCTTTTTATTATATTTAATATAATTAAATTTTTAATAAAGAAAAAATTTTTTTTCATATTTTGGACTTAGAAAATTTTTTCATTTTTACTTCCTTAGACAAATCGCTCAAAATCACACTTTCCATAATATACTTTTTAAACACACAATCAGTGAGTAGAATTGTAACGTGACTTGTAAAATAAAATAATCACATTTGATTTCAATGGAAAAATGATTTTTCTTTATAAACATTTCATAATGAAATTTTATAAAATTTATAATTTTTTGTATCATTTATATGCTTTTTATTATATTTAATATAATTAAATTTTTAATAAAGAAAAAATTTTTTTTCATATTTTGGACTTAGAAAATTTTTTCATTTTTACTTCCTTAGACAAATCGCTCAAAATCACACTTTCCATAATATACTTTTTAAACACACAATCAGTGAGTAGAATTGTAACGTGACTTGTAAAATAAAATAATCACATTTGATTTCAATGGAAAAATGATTTTTCTTTATAAACATTTCATAATGAAATTTTATAAAATTTATAATTTTTTGTATCATTTATATGCTTTTTATTATATTTAATATAATTAAATTTTTAATAAAGAAAAAATTTTTTTTCATATTTTGGACTTAGAAAATTTTTTCATTTTTCCTTCCTTAGACAAATCGCTCAAAATCACACTTTCCATAATATACTTTTTAAACACACAATCAGTGAGTAGAATTGTAACGAGGCTTGGTAAAAAAATTTTTTTTCATCGAAAGTGCTTATTTGTATGTATCAAAAATTTTCTTATTTCATTATTATTATTTTGATAAATCAAGGTATTTATAAAAAATTTTTAAAAAAATTTTTTTTTCTTATATTTCTCACTTGAATTTCTCAATTTGGGACTTAGAGAAATTTTTCATCATTTCATAGTAATAATATATTTATTTAATTTAAATTATTTTTTCTTAAAATCAAAATGCACGTTTTTACACTTTCCATAATATACCTTTTAAACACACAATCAGTGAGTAGAATTGTAACGAGACTTGGTAAAAAAATTTTTTTTCATCGAAAGTGCTTATTTGTATGTATCAAAAATTTTCTTATTTCATTATTATTATTTTGATAAATCAAGGTATTTATAAAAAATTTTTAAAAAAATTTTTTTTTCTTATATTTCTCACTTGAATTTCTCAATTTGGGACTTAGAGAAATTTTTCATCATTTCATAGTAATAATATATTTATTTAATTTAAATTATTTTTT